>JAFELO010000316.1:1045796-1098830 GCA_017140195.1 Eumaeus atala | reverse complement strand
GGAATACCGAAACCAACACGGGGTTCAGTCCATTGGCGTGGTGGCATTAACAACGTGCCCTCCTTTTAACATTGCCCTCAGTGGGCTGGAAACTCACACACCACAAAATACGTGACAGCCTAGCTGTAACAAAGTCAGTATCGTGCGTGCAAAATGTACCTCCCCGGTCCGGCTGCTTCGATTAGGCTGCAATGCACCTACCATACCTCTTGAACTGATCACAAGCCATAATTTGTCCATATCCCTACATCTTTGGCCAACCTGTTTCAATGAACAACAAGAGAAGCGATCCTTTGACAATAGCATCCTTTTTGGCAGAGCCAGTGCCAATGTAACACTGCAGTATATTCGGGCCGGCACGACCGAGGTGGTACACTTCGCTCACATAATACCTTCGTAAAGTGACGGCAATGATGATGCTGGTTCGATAAACGAAACTTGGAAAAAAGGCTTTGTCCGTTATTATTAAAAACGAAAAACTGGCCGAAAAGCTAGTTGCACTCACCTATAAGGGTTGCGCACCAAAAACAAGAAATCCAGATGGCATTAAATTACTTAAATTGCCAGTTCGGTTTTGTTCAGATTAAGTTTCGTTTCAAATTTGAAGTGTATTCTATAAATATAATTTTATTTCCAATTTTCCCGTCGGTAGTTTGAAAGTTGGAGAGCCCCCTCTCCAACTTTCAAACTACCAACGGGAAAATTGGGACACTTTAAGTCAGGCAACACCACTCACGTCCGATGGGGGCCTGGTAGTCTGGCGATGATGACCCCGTTGTCTCTCTGGTCATGATAATAACATTCCCATATCGGGATGAATCTCTACCATCTGCGGGAGAGTGGGGATTCGGTCCCGCATTCGACCCCTAACCTAGTATTGTTGCCCTACGAGCACTCACAACAATGAATTTGTATTGGGCTTTGCTTCACAGCATAAGTTAAAGCCTAAAAAAACATGCTGTTTCATCAGTGGATGAAAAATATCAAAATTTTATGAATTTATACTTCTTTTGGCCGTTAGGAAAAAGTATTTTTACGATGCGCGCGCACATCGTCACAAAAAACCGACATCCTAGCTATATAGCTGAACTTCATTTAGCTGTAGTCAACATTTTAGCTTTCCTCTTGATACGTCAAAGAAGTATAGCATGTACAGTACACGCACACGTTGTTATGGTATAACCTTTTTCATAGTGACATCCACAAGTAATACAGCAAACCGATACGAAAAATATCAGTCTTCTTACGCAAACGAATATGCTAAACAACACCTTTTACTAAAACCGGAGTGACGATTCCAAATTCGAATGACGGGAAAACTTTTTAATTTCACGTTCGTTGAATTTTATTCTTTTTTTCATTTTATTTTGTGGCTTGGAATTTTACTTGTAGTGCTTTATATATTTTATTAAAAATCGACGCAGCCACAGGAAAATAAATGTCTATGTATTGAAATTTAAATTAAAAACTATTGAAGTATTGTATATATGAGTATACATCTGTAGTTCTCGATTTACATTTGCGCATACATAAATCAGTGGTGCCTCCGAAATTTATATTTTTAAACCAAAAAGGTGCGGCTCAATTTAGTAATGTAAGCCCGAAAATCAATTTGAGTGCTAAATAAGATAGGCTAGATCAGGTTTATTTTATAATTTATTTTGCATTTTAATGAGTTTTTTTATAGTACGGTGTGTTCAAAAATATCGCGAATTTTGTGTACCTTCAAAAATTATTTATTCGTGAATATATATTTTGTCCCCTCCAAAATAGCTTAAAATACTTATTGTAATGATGATAATTTGATTAAATATTATTCATTCTTAAAAATATCCAAAATAATCATTTATGTCAACATATTATATTTTAAATATAATTTTCTATTATACAGGATTGTACCAAACACTGTTGATCGCTTAAAGGAAAAGATTTTCAAGTTTTTAAAATGGTACATTTTTAAAAAATATTCCAAATCGTCCATTTTTTTACCTTTCCATGTTTTTGTTTTTTATCGAATGTAGATGTTTGAGTTTTATTTCTCCAAGGTATTTTAACATTTAATTTTTCGACTTCGAAATTGTACTTTGAAAAAAACAATTATCCTATGTTGAACTATTTTAAAAATCAAATTATGGTTTCATCAATCATACTTTTAGATATTTTGATAGTGTGCAACTATTGTACAATAAGTAGCTATTTTTTCGTTTTTACAGACCATATTTTAATAATTATACTCATAGATAATGTTATAAACACAAAATACACACATACAAAAATATTGCTTTACCTGATGATGATATGTCGAAACCGGTCGTAAATGTAAATTGAAAAATAAATTAATTGTGGAAAAAGTATATAAAGTTTATTTATTTATTCAAATGCCTCCTCTTATTCTCTCCTCCGGGCCAACTCACAAACCGCACAACGAAGCCATGTGAGAGGGCGGTACCTCCCACGTTATGCTGGCTCAATTCGGCTGTAATGTAGCATGGTGTTACCAATAGCATAGTAGTAGCATAATACCATAAGGGTTGAGTTTATAGTAATAATATCTATGGACTTATCACACCACGTTAGCCTAGCCCTGCGCCACAAAAAAAAACGGAAAAAAATTTAATGTATTTCTTTGAAATTGAAGAAATGTTATATTTTTAAGTTTTTATTATAGATAATATAACATATAATGCTTAAATGAATATCCATGACCTGTGCGGGATGTGAGCACACGACCTGTGGCACAACATGCACGCCTTCCGGAGGTATGTTACCACTGTCTTGTATTGTTTATGCTTAGCTATTTCCAGTATGACGTCAGTAACGTATCAGAGAGCGGAATGTCCACAGACAATTAACCGTGAAGCTCGCCGCGCTCTCCGGCTTTGAGCTCCGATAGAATAGAAACCGATGTTGATGTTTGCTGCTCGCATGCCTCACCGTCTGATGGAAACGTCTTAGCAATTTACATGTTTATTAACAAATGTACATTCGGTAGGTAAATTACGATTTTATTTTATTTTACTTATTCGCCATTTTCCAGAAGTTCCAATACAAGTCTCACTAAATTTATTTTCTTGACTTAACAAAATTATACGAAAAATGTAATTGTATTAGAAATAATATTATAAATGAACTATGCAATAAATGGTAAATGTTACCAACCTTGAAATGTAGCAACAATTGTATTGATGAGACTAGCCAACTCCGTGGGACATATTTTAGTGCACAAGTATTGCGCAGGCACAAGTACACTCCCTGTTCCATCATCCTCTTATTCCGATGGGACGGCAATCCGAGACGACCGGAGAGAAATTAGATGCAGGACCGACGGCTTAACGTGCTCTCAGGATCACGGGGTGTAACAACACCAACTGCTTACTTCGGGTTGTTGTGAGAAATTGAGAAATCCTAATAACATGTTGGTCTGACTCAGGACTTGAACCCACGCCCTCATGACTGTGGAAGAACATGCTTGCCATCTGGCCACGAGGCAGACAATATTACACATTACGATGTGCTTGAGTACAAATATTAATATAATAATAGTAATGAGTGAATAAGCGGTGTAAGCGCGGAAAAGTGTTACGCTGAGCGTGGAATGTTCCCCACAATTTTACACTTATATTACATTCCCACGGGGGACGCCTATGTCCAGCAGTGGATGTCGTCCGGCTGATGATGCCAATGTACAAGTTAAATGGATAAATTATATTTCAGAGCCACGTATCAAGATTGGGTATTCAATTTAGTGTTACACGATTTTCGATAAGTTTTGTTTTTTATCAAAAGTGTATATAGGGAAAACATGTTATAATAAATACTAGGTAATAAATAGCACTACGTACAATGCCAATATACAGTGACATCTTCAGTGTCGCGTTTCGTGCGGTGTGTGAGTAGCCGGTGACCCATTGAGGGAGGGGGAGAAGGTCGGTAAAGCATAGGCATAGTAATTATGTGTATGTTCATGGGCGTCGGTAGTCGTAAAAAGGCTCCGATTGCTCCTGGCTCGTTCGTCCCCTGTACAAAAAAAAAAAAAACAAGAGGATGTATTAATATTTTAATCCATTGGCGATATTGCAAGAGTTGGGTTTTATTATCTGACTGCTTCAGAATTAGGGTAATGTTCTACAAGAGTTTGTAATTTGTATGAATGTATGTATATAGATTTCTAAATTCTCTTCTACGTCCAGGAAGGTTGAATGAATGATTTTCACGTTTGGGGTGTTGTACGGTTCGTCTCGATAACGCGAAAGCTAAAAGGTACATTAAAGAAATAAGAAAATAAATAGGCAGAATTTGAGTGCCTTAAGGTCTTAAACAATGATTTCAAAAACATATAGAGCCTGTAGTTTAAAATAATAAAAATATGAAAAATTGTGAAAAGAAAAATAAAATCACAACTGCTAACTGAAGAGAAAAAGCAAGAGAAAAAGGCTGGACACACTTTAAAATACTGGCACAAACCTAATTGATAATTAATGGGGCTCGACTGTAGAGCCTTACTTTTCCTTTTCAGTAAGCAGGCAGGATGTTTGTCCTTTCCATTATTTTACACTCACAATTATTTGTACTACATTGAGAGCGAATGTTAATTTCGTTTGAAAAAAATGAAATGTTTCACCCTCAAATAATATGTTATCATCACCAGCTGGAGGACATCCACTGCTGCACATAGACCTCATCTAAAAAGCGACACAGGTGGCGGTCACAAGCCACTCACATCCAGCGGCTCCCAGTGACCCAGTTAAGTTGAAGTCTTAAAAAAAAAAAAGAATGTGAAGTCTAACATTTCTTTTATTGGCAACTGCTGATACCAAGTTCGATATGAAGAAAATATCATTTTTGATACGAAGCTACGCATCAAGTTGCAATCAAGAAGTAATTTTGGTATAAGAATAAGAATGGTCCTTTTACTAGCCCCAACTCGAAAACCTGTCGCTTTTTACATTTTCTAGACGCCACTCGGATCATATTTAGTGTTTACATTACGAGCGCAGTTCTTTTGCGCACAAGCGCTCTTGCAATCAAACCAGGGCTGAACCACTGGCAAAAACATATTTTTTTGATTTTTTTATTTATCTGCGTGCATAAACTGCCATTACGCAAAAATGTATGAATATGTAGTTGACACAAATATCTTTCGGGACGTCCAAATTAAAACTGGCACGTTTGCTTTATTATCATCAATAAGACCAAATGTGCCAGAATTAAATTGAGAAGCCTACTATTATTCACTAGTTTTTAGCTTTATTAATAATATATTTCTTTCTGAGAAAAAAAAAAAACTGGAAAGAGCATGCTTGTTATTTCTCTGCGAGATATGTTCTAAAATTCTCGACAAGACCAGTGTAATTGACATAGCTCAGAGAATCAGCAGGCTGGAGTGGCATTGGACTGCCCACATTGCTCGCAGAACTGATAATCGTTCGAGAAGAAAGGTTCTCGAGTGGCGGCCCCGCACTGGAAGACAGAGTGTGGGACCGCCTCCTACCCGGTGCACTGACGACTTGGTTGAGGTGGCGGGGAGCCACTGGGTGCGAGTAGCTCGTGACGATAATGATGATATTTAATTCAATGTATTTTTACGCCTGAATACATGTTAGAGTTGAGTACACTTTTATAGAATAGGGGGCGAACGTGAAATCGGTACCTTTTCACGACTACCGACGCCTATGAACATCCACATAATTAGTAAGTCGATGCATAATATATACACAATCGCGAAACGCGACACCGAACATGTCACCTTACGGCGGTATTATGTGAGCGAGAGGTAACTCCCCGGTCCTTGAGTTCAATTAATATGCAACGGCATAGGTGGATGTAGTGTCATGCATCATGCATGATGTGCATGGCACTGACTCTGTAACAATTATGTTTTCGCTACTTAAACATTATATAAAAAGTATATCTGTCATCTGTGACTGTTAAACTAAAGGCGGGTTCGGTCTCGAAGAAATGTCACTCCCTTTCCTTTTTGCGATGTGGAAGACGGAATGATGTGGGATGGCTGACGCTATCTGCCATCCCCAAATGATCATTAAATAGTTTTGTACTTTCCGCCCGAGAACCTATATTTTACCAGGATTCCATGAACCATTAATGATTAGATATAAAAGGGTAAGGTTATGATTTCTTGCCGACGCCATGATATATATATTATGTTTAGAAAAATCTTCATTAATGTTAAAATGTCTTAATTTTCTTACGTGTGCTTTTTGATATGGATATTTACATGACCTGTATTAATTTGGTAGACCGTATCATTAATATGTTAGTTTGAATAGCATATGCTACGTGTAAAACTTGGGTGATAAATTCTATTCTATTGTAACAGAGTATATATGTTGCCTGATTTTAGTTGGCTGAGGAAGCCAAGAGAATGGGACGGGATCTTATTGGTTGTGTGTTCCTTTTCAGAGCTCTACTTCTTTTTTGTTTGTATCAGTATTTTAAAAGAATATATGATGTCACTATAATATTCATATATTGAGTTTAAGGATTGAAGAACAGTCTGTTGTTTAGTGGATTGTATTATATATATATATATATTATATTATATATATATTTATATATAGGGACATTCATCCCGGTTGCAGCAGGGGTTCTCGAACAACTACCCAGATAAGACTTCGTTCCCTAACTTTTTACTAAACATTATCAAAAATTACGAAATACTTGATTCAATTGTGTGTTCCTTGTAGTGTTTTAAGATTGTGAATATTGAGAGACCATCATTAAACAAATGTTTTTAAGAGACTAATTAAATTGTTATAGTCCTTTACAGATATTAATAGAATTAAAATATCACACCTCTCCCTTAAAGGTAAATTAAAGTTTTCCAATCTCTTCAGGAATGTATATCAAAAGATTAACGGGCTCGTAAGAGGGAGTGAATATAATGTTTGACCTTAAATGTGAAAGACATCGTTATCCCGTGGCTCCTGTGAGATGGGAGAGCAGCGACTTATCTCATAAAAAACATTTGCGTAAAGCTATTATCCCTGAGAAATAATAGCAATTTCGTCTTCAAACATGAACCTCTCGCGGGATCTCTTTACAGTTTGCCACCTTTGAGAGAATGTATTTCTTTTATTAAGCCTACTTTTTAAAAAATCTAACAAGTTAATAATTTATTTACGTAGGTTTATTATATGTATATTATTTGATTAAACTCTGGACTCAATCCAAATTAATAAGAACAAATATTTAAGCATTTATTTTTTTAATGAGGTGAGTATGAAAGCGAAATAGTAATAGTGGAATGTAAATCCGTGGAAGGCCTCACGGTCGCCGGGCGGTCCAGTTGGCGGAGTTCTGCACCGAAACTTCAAAAAATTCTCTTCAGAATGGTTCGTCACGCACTGCAGTTGCTTGCAGACTGACAAGCATTTATCAAACGCTAATGGTTTATTTGTACCAAACAGTACTCTATAAATACCATGATGACGTCATAGACGAAACCTTGCCCTATTATCTTACGTCAAAGGCCGCACTATGAACGAGACGTCTGGCGTCCGACACCCTCGTTGGCTACGTGATACGTGATAGGCATTTAAAAATAATGATGTACATAACGCGCACGATAAAGATCCTACCGACTAGTTACAAATGTGAAATTTTGTATAATATAAATGTCTGTAATGGATCGTACCGTGTACGTGAATTGCACGATCACAAACATCGATATCTACCCAATCGAACAACAGACGGTTAACAAGGATTGAATGGTCCTTCGAGCCAACAAATAGACGAGTACCAAACTGAGTATTTCACTTAGTCTGTCTCGGTTATACGGTTATCGTTTATTGAAGCCTTTATCGTGGGCCAAGTTGATACAATAGATTAGATTCAATCAGAAAAAATGTCTCCGTGGGTAGGATGTATAATTAATGGCAGCATGGCGATACTACCTGATCCGATCGACCCGGGCGTGTATGAAATTTCCAGATATGTATATGTGGTCTCACCCAAGTTACAGCTTACGCACTGACACAAACTTGGCTAGGATCTGATGGGTGCGTGGGAGTCGCGGAAGAACTGAAAATCACTCACTTTACCGCACGGCACATAAATAAAACTGCCATAATGGGAAGATATATTTTATAATGTTTCTTTTATTTACATCTTTTATATATTTTAAACTATTAAAATTAGCGCATCACAGCCACACTGTCGCCCTTTTCCTCAGCCTACTGTTGGGTAAAGGTTTTCTCATTAATACGTCTCCGTATCCTCAAATACTGATGCTCATATACTAGAAATATTTCAAGTTGAAATACAATCAAAAACTATTTATTAACAATCTCCAAAGTCATATTTCATTTAAATTGTCCTAGTATAACATATATACAAAGTCGTTTTTTCGCAACGTAGGGAATCATTTGAAGCACGTCAATTATTTTCTTACGTATTTCGTGCGTTTCGATCCCATACTCGTAGAATATAGAAGTAAATCGTATGTCGGCTACGTCCAACACAATTCAACATTTACAAAGAATGTGTAAGTCATTTAAAGCTACACTGGAAAACTTTTACCGAAAAATATTACACTAAATATCTTAGTACGTATTTTAATGTAACTCATGACCTATTTTGATAAATAGCACATAGCTTAAGTCTTAAGAGAAACTAAGTAATATGCCTCAAGTTGTATCCCTAGTTTATTTTATGTCTTGCAGCTTAACACATGGAAGATCCATCCCGACCACCCAACATATGCACTTTTTCGGAATGATAGAAGGTGTAACTTCGGACTGTAATTCATACCTGTGCCAAAATTGAATATGCTAACATGTTAAGTAACTTCCGCATGAAATAATAAACATACATATAAACTTTCTACAGTATAATATCAGTCAAATATACTATGTAATAAAGCAAAGATCTCCAACAAGAAGACAATTATTTTGAAAGGCGGACTACTTGCTATCAGATGAATCCCTTCGTTTGCTGTCCAGTAAAGAGATGTATTTCTGTCGTCTTATATCCAGGCGACTTGTGAGCCGGTGGATTTAAAAACTGAGCGCAAACATCCCGCATTTGAGAGCGTACACGTGTAGTACACGATGAATGAACGGTGCATATAATAACGCCCCGCGTTTTAAGCCAAAAAGTTCCTGGTTTTAAAAATAACGGATATTTAAAAAACTTTCATCCCTCATTTCACCTCATCGGGGACAACGTTTTGTTCAGCATAAAAGTATTTTATGTTATTCCATACTGTAATGTACGTCATATTGCATCGGGGGACAAAAAGTAGCTAAAACCTTTTGAAGATTATCAACGTCCGTAAATGGCCATAGTATGATTACCATAGATTTCTTGCCCTCAGGGCTCATTGCGAGAGACACCATCCCTCCCAATGAAACTTTGCTATCACAAACCGCACAACTATCTAGGGAGGACCATGTGAGACAAGGTACCTCTCCGTTCGCGCCGGCCTAATGAACCTCGTACCATCGTAAATATTAAGAGGAATCTTAGGCAATATCATAAAGACTGTTAAATGAGTAGACACGAAATTTATAAAAAGAACGTGCCCAGTTATTTGTCTATTGATGGCGAATCTCATTTTAAACATTTAAATTAAGAAACCACAATTTAAAGATAAACATATACCTTCCGGATTAAAATGCATTATTTCCTTTAGAAAACATTAAACTGCACAGTTAATTTGGCCAGCGAGCTGGCACGGAAAATTAAAGAAAGTTTTAAATGTACTTGTATGGAAGCTATGTAGGCAATTTGCGGCAGGAAATTAAGCGCCTAACTGTAAAATAATTTACGGCGCAGTTTGATTGAAACTAACAGCCACTTAACCATTAAGGTTTTCAGCGATAAAATAGTTAGAAACTAAATAAACCTGAACGAATCCTTTAAAGTAATTCATTATAATGAAAATGCCGTTCTTATACAAGTCTTTTGCAATAGGTAGTGCTACGATTGCTTCAGAATAGGAGTACCTCCCCGGTCGTGCACGCTCACATGACGCCGATAGCGCTCTTTTGCAGTTTGTGAGCTGCAGGTGGCTCATCGGAGGGGAGGAGTCAAGAAGGGCACCACATCGGCATAGAAATTATGAGGGTGTTCATGGGCGGTCGGAAGTCGTAAAAAGGCTCGGTTACAAGTCTTTTGCAATAGTGCTACGATTGCATTTTTCTCGTGCACTTTTTTTTTCTCGTTTTTCCTTTTGCTCACATGACTCCGGTGGCGCATTTTTCGGTTTGTGTGCGGAGGATCAAAGTAGGGTGCCACATCGCCATAGTAAAAATACAAAAATAATATACGATTTTACATGTACTATTTGCAATTATACAGGATTATTTTTAAAAGATCTGCAAGCCCTTCGTAATAGATTTCTTACAACTTTAGAAACTTTGTTGGATATTTTTTCCATGCAAAAATAATTGATTTAATATGGCACTTAAACTTTATAAAGTCTACTGAATTAGCGGAGAAGGAGCTTAAAGCCATGGTAAGGCTTCAAACGTAGGCTTGCAAATGTAGAGACAGTACAAAAAGAACATTCATGTCATATAAAAAAATTGTATTTATATGAAAGTTAAAGTACAAACGTTTTTGTCTACATTGACTGCTTGTGTCCTGAAAATAATTTCAAATATTAATTATTTAATATAGTCTGTACAGCACACATCGCCTATTTGACGAGATCTGGATTGACTCTTTAAAACCGGCTACACACAAGCCCCACGGAACGCGATACCGAAGATGACATTTTCCGCCGGTATCATGTTAGCGAGAGGTTGTGACGTCCTCGGTTGTGCCGGCACAATTCCACTGCAATACAGCATGCTCTTACTACTTTTGGGTACTTTTTTTCACACATAAGAAGAATGCGAAAGCGTGCCCTCGTCGTTAGGTACAAATTCTCACAAAACAAAATTCCATGACATTAAAGTAATTGTTCCATCTGTCGCAAGTGGTACAGGCCACAGCTAGTAATAAAATGTAGACTTGCATTGAAAAGTTCAATCGGTACAGAGGTCACTTACTATCAGAAAATCCGACTATTCTAAATCCTAACCCATCCTGGGAAGAAATTTGGCTCCTTTTAATACAATATAAAATCTTAAAATAAAGAATAAATGCAAATAATTATATTCTTTGCTATGTTGAATACTTTAGCTCGCTTAGTCGAAAATTTTCATAAGTTGTCTTAACATTTCCCAAGATTACCTTTACAAACATCTATCTATTGATAAAAACCATTGCGTTTATAACAGTAGCATAAAAGTATAGATTAAGAAAAAACTATTTCTAATAATAATGGCACCGTAAAAGGAGTGGCTCTCGACAATCTATCTATGTTGAACTACTCGTTACCACTTTAAAAGAAATGATCAAAGAAGTGAATGCCTTTTATGATACGATATGGGTTGAGCCCTAAACTATTTACGGATTAGGGAGCGAACGATCGTCGTGAGTTCATTCAGCGGGAAATAAGCTATACATGATATAGTCTATATATTACTTAAATTATATAAGCTGCACATGTATATTATAGCTTATACTGCCTAGTATCTGCTTTGAGTCGATTGTAGTCTAGTGTTTAGTTTATCTGTAACAAACTAAGTAACTATATTGCATTCAGAGTTATTTTACCTGCGGTTACTAGGTTGACCAAACGGGACTATGTGTTGCCATGATAACTTTCCTCGATTTTCCATATAATTATTTAGAATGGGGTAAGTAACCTACAAAAGTATTTTTGTGTGATACATAGGCCTGCATTAATTCTCGAGTTGAAATTTAATTATCACAATTCAATATCAGAAGTATATAAAAACATTTTCTTTTTCAATAAAACACCTCCTGCAACTGAAATAATACAAAATTGCTGTTCGTACATTCTGAAGTATACTTAGACATAAGATTAATATAAAATTATTAATATTTTTTTTAACGAGGGAAAAAATGCGCCTAAGAAACGCTATTATGATACCTGTCCATTCTGCATTTAATTGGGGTGACAGTAGGTGTCAGATAACATAATTACAAGAAAAAAAAATAACTTATTAAAAGTATGTAGTAAAATAACACGAATACACACCTAATTTATTTATATATTTTCCCTTTCTAAACATTACAATGACTTGGAACGACTTTTATAATTTTTCGTGGATACATCAAGAACTATCTAGTCTGTTAAACGAAATTTTTTGTACCTACATTAAAAAATCATGCTTATTTTTGTAGTATTGTGGGAAATTTGTGACATGTCTATTTGGTTTCCTGTTCTTTTCTTTCTTATACATCTATCAAAAGCTTATTTGTTGCAAATAGTACTCTATAAATACCATGTTGACGTCATATATGAAACCTTGCCCTATTATCTTATGTCGAAGGCCGCACTATGCACGTGACGTATGGCATCCGACGCCCTCGCTGGCTACGTGAAACGTGATAGCGACTTAAAAATAATTATCTACGTAGAGACCACGATAAAAATCATACCTACTAATAACGAACGCGAATTTTACTATAATATGTATATTTGTTACACTTTTGCGCAATAGTTTCATACAGACCCTTTTTGTGTTCTGAATGAAATTTGGCATAGACACTAGTACTTTTGATTACCAATGTATGTTGGGAATGAAAAGTACTAGTATATTGGGATACATTTTGGGATACATTTCATATTGGGATACATTTTACACGTGTTGATTGTAGTGCTCGGTTGTAACTTAATTCTATTCAAGTGGTCATTGCTAAGATCATAAAATAAATTCAATTTTAACCAATTACTAGATGAATACGACATTTGCTTGAAAGTTTATGAATGGGACAAAGTGGGACTTACAGTGAATACATACATTTCTTAATTTCCCCCTTCGGCCGCTCAAAAAAAAAAAGTAAATGCCGCCTCTGCAACATAAAAAACCCTATTTCTTTGAATAAGACATTTAGTTTTTTGTTGCCTTATAACTTTTGTTGCTCTCCTTCCCATCTAGTCTATAATATCACCTTTTTTCGGACCTGAAATTATGCTGTGGAAGTAAAGAGAAGCCAAAAACAGCCTCATCGGATAGCTATGAGCGCTCGCCAGGTAACGAGACTGAATCTGCCACACTCAACTCACAAACCGTAAGAAGTTGAAAAAGTTATTGCCATGCAGTATAGGTGTTTTGAAAATCTTGATGTTTTATTGTATAAAGATTAGATTAATTATTTAAGTTTATATTTATTAACGAGCATTGGGCAAGAACTATTGATGACCAAGTGTAGCCGTCCTTCCCTCCAACGGGCCTCTGGAAATTCACTATCTACCAAACGATACCCGAGAACAATAGCAGGGTATATCCCGGGTTGTGCAGAATCAATACGGCAGTGGTGTTTTGCATTCCCTTTTACTGACATTTCGTAAGCTAAGCTTTTGAAGCTGACTGTACCTACATTGGGTACACGTACCGTGTACTAGAACTGCATGTTCACAGGCATCGAAATCTACTCAATCAAATAACAGATGGCATACAAGGATTGAATGATCATTCGAGCAACAAATTGACGAGTATTAAACTGAAGATTCCACTTAGATTGTCTCAGCTATGGGGTTAACACCTTTTGAAGCCCTCAACGTGGCCGAAGTAGATACTGTAGAGTTGATTCAGTCAGTAATAATGTATCCGTAGATCTATAATTATGGTAGCACGGCAATACAACTTTTTTCTTTTTTTTTGTTTCCACGGGGAAACTCATTACGCGCGAGTGCCATTAGCGCCGCCCTTGGTGAGATGCTCAGGAACAACAATCATCAGGGCTAGTAACTCCCCGCCCTCCTTCCCCATCTCATGGCAACATAGTGTTTTAATGGACTACCCCACGAAGGTACCAGCATCAATGATGCCGGAGAATCCCTCCCAGGACCTCCATGCTCAGGACCTGTACCTGAGTTTGGAAGCCAAGGCTGCCCCGCGAATTCTGGGGGAGTGGGGGTTGGGGCGAACATGTGCTCATTGACGATATTGCAAGGGGCAAACACAAGACCAAGCCGAAGGATCCCCTTCCTGCTCTTGTTGTGAATTTCTGCAATATTGCATTCCAAATTATATGCCGTCCACCACCACCTAGACTGATAAGCCTGCTTTGCTTTTCTTGAACGAAACGCAGATATCTTCTCCGGTTGATTCATCATACCTCTCGTACCCAAAGTATGAGCGAGTGACGTGGACTTGTCACACCCCCCTGGGAGAGGGGTCGAGGTAGCCGTTTCGGGACTTTTGGTCCCCTGACGGCGGCTGCGGGGTCGCATCCCATGAAGATGGGGCGGTCGTTTTGTCCGGCACTTGTTCCGGGTTTATGGTGTCAACTTATTAGTTTTTATGTGTTGAAAGGGGGGTTTATCTCGTGGCGTTCTCCGACCGGTGCCGCCACGGGCGGTCGGCCCACGGGAGATCGCCGGTTACCCCGGCGAAGGCCCAGCAGAAGGCCGCCAGCGACCAGAGGTGGCATTCTTCCGGAAAGGGGCGCGACAGAGTACCCCTTTGGACTACCCATTCTCGTACCGCATTACTCCAGGGAACCCCACTACGGGGACTTGGATCGAGACGGGAGAATAGGGGAAAGGACAGACATAGGAAGGCAGCTGGTGCGATGTGAGTGCGAGATCGCGATCGGGCGGCGCTGAGCGACGTGCGTCGCCACCCGGTCGATCGATGTGTGGTGATAGGTGGTGTGTTCCACAGCGTACGACACAACACATAAAGCTGATGTGAGGAAGCAATAAGTAAAGTTATGGAAGCGTGGTGGCGTGAAAAGCGTGAAGTGAGATGAAATGAATGAAAGAAATGGAATGAAGTAAAGTGAGACGAAAAGGCCCGTCCGCGCCCTCAGCCAGGGGGCCAAATAGTGAGCGGCGCTCCCTCTAACCGGTTCGCGCGGGCGGGATCTGGATAGACGTGCTAAGTGTGAGCTGAAGCGAAATGTGAAGGAAAAGATGTGGATAGATATATAATGTGATGGAAGAATATGAGAGAGTATAGAAGCTTCACCGCGTTGCGTCCCTGGGCAACGCCAAGCGGTCCGACGGCCTCCGGTGGTACGAGGCTATCTGCCTCAGCGTATCCCTGTGTGAGGCGTCAGCTTTGGCGAAGAGCTGGCTGGAGAGCCTGGCCACGAAGGTGTCGAGGTCCTCCACTCTGGTGTCGCGGGCGATGGTCGCGTTTCTAACGTAGCGCGGCGCGTCCACCGCGCGGCACATCGCTTTGGCCTACACCGCTCGCAGCCGCCTTCTATAAGAGGCTGCTACGAGGTGGTACCACGCCGGTGCCACGTACGTCAGACGTGAGCGCACGTAAGTTCTGTATAAGGCTAGTTTAGTAGGCAGCGGCAGGAACCTCGACATCATCGGTGACAGCTGTGCCAAGGCCGCCGACGCTTGGGACGCGACCCGTCGGGCGTGGGCCCGCATCGTAAGGCCGCTGTCAATGGTCACCCCGAGGTACTTCACCTGGACGGTCCACGGGATGCTCTCGCCCCGTAGTGTGAGCGGCGGCGGTTGTGCACCGCGGCGAGGGAAAGTGAGCGCTTGCGACTTACCGGCGTTGACGGCGAGTCGCCACTTGTCGAGCCAGTCTGGCAGCAGATCCAAGGTGCGCTGTAGTTTGGCGGCGGCGTGGTCCTTCCGAAGCGATGTGGTCACGAATGCCGCATCGTCGGCGTAGACGGCAGCGAGAGAGGCTCCGCTGGAAGGGATGTTCTCTACGGATTTGTTGAACAGCGCCGGCGATAGGCAACTGCCCTGGGGAACTCCAGCTGAGATGGGACGGACGTCCGACTTTTCGCTCTCCACTCGGACGTAGAAGTGGTGGTCCGTCAGAAAGGACCGCACGATCTTGACGAGGCTGAAAGTGGTCCGGGATAGTGAGAGTTTATGTAGGAGGCCCTCGTGCCAGACACGGTCAAACGCCTCCATGTCTAAAAACACGGCCGCGGCGGCCTCCTTTTTGTTTATGGCGCTGGTTATGTGATAGATCACACGGACGAGCTGGTGCGTGGTGGAGTGCTCCGGTCTGAACCCGAATTGTTTGGGGCGCGGTGGCAGGTATGGTGTCAGGTGCTCGAGAAGGAACCTCCCGAACACCTTGGACAGGGTGGAGAGGAGAGTGATGGGCCGGTAGTGGGCGGCTCTGCACAGACGCTTCCCCTGTTTCGGGATCATGATGACTTCGCCCGTCTTCCAGCGCAAGGGGTAGTGCCCTGTGCGCAGTATCCCATTGAAGAGACGGGCGATTGCAGCAGCGGTTTTCAGGGGGGTGAGGCGGAGCGCCGAGTTTGGGATTTGGTCGGGTCCCGGTGCCTTCTTCGGGTTGACCTTAGACAGGGCTCGGCGGACTTGGCCCGACGAGAGAATAAGTTTGGGAATGGGGTGTTCCTCGGCGGGGGAGAGGGAGCCCTTGCGGGTGTCAGGTGGCGTGTCTGAAGCGGCATCTCAAATCGCGTGGATGGAGGCGGGCCGGGGGCGATGGTCGCAGCGGTGAGCGAGTCGGCGAATGCCGCTTCGAGGCCCTCGGCCAGGCGGTCAACGTCCTCAGGGGTACTCACCGGGAAGAGTGCATGGCGCAGCATTTTGGCCTTGCCCCGTAGGCCCCTGGCGTTCCAGCTGATTATTCTAAGTTGATCCATCTTTCAAAGCTTGGGAGATCAGTGGGACCATGTCGATTAGCTTGACCACGCAACCGGTTCACGCCTCTCCGAAGGTCTTGCCGACGCGTAGCGAATTTATGAAGTCACCAGCGACGTCGACAAAAGCATCGCAGAGTGAGGACGTCTGTGCGGACGATGTTGACGGTAGCACCGACGCCCTCTTAGCCCCGCGTCTCCTAGTTGTGGCGGCCGGGCCAGCGGCAGTGTGTGCCGATTTGGGTAGCCTTTGCACTTCGGTGTCGTTTGATGTACCTTTTTTGATGCGCGCCTCCCTCTTCAACACCGGGCAACTTGTTGGCCGGGTGGGGACCGCCACAGTTGGCGCAGGTGGCGGGGACAATCTCGTGCGGCGTGCTCTTCGCCACATCGCACGCACGCTATCTTGCGGTGGCAGTTGTGGCTCGAGTGCCAAAATTGTTGGCATCGATGGCACTGTGCGACACCACCTCGGCCGCACCATGCACTCACCGTGATGCCGTCCATCCCCAACATGCCCTCCACCGAGTATATTCGCGGGATGGTTTCCGGTGTCCTTTTCAGTATAGCTAGGTGGACGCAGCCAGGCTTACGTGTGCGCGCCTTTATCAGGCGCAAGTACTCCGGGTAGTAGCCCAGTTCCGCCAGCGCGTCGGAAATCTCCTCCGTCGGCGTGTCGGCAGGCAGTCCGCTAATTGCTACCTTCACGCTTTTATCGGCGGGGAAACAATAGGAGAACCAGGCTACGCCCTCGGTTCTCTCCAGGTCGGTTAGATACTTCTGAACGAGTCTGTACTCCATCTCATCCTTCGGCGAGAAGCAGATTCCCTGTCCGTACGGACGTCCACTGCTGTTCCTGCCGAGCTTGTCACGGAGCACCTTGAAGTGATGCGTCCAGTTGGGCAGGTGCTCGACGATGAGGGGAGGATATCGTGGCGAATTGGTAGTTGCGGGTACTTTGGTATTTTGAGCGGCGGCGTTAAAGCGGGACGGAGATACCGTCGCCGCGACGTTTGCGTATGTAGCATTTCGCTAACTCGGTGGAGAGTTGGCTGCAGATGTAGATGCCCGTCCCTCCTGCGAGCTCGCTCGAGTCCTCATCTTGAGCGCTTTTAACTTTTTAGCGGCGTCCGGGGTGAATTCGCCTTCCGCGTCGATAATTCCGAAGGACTGCTGGTAATTGACCATCATCCGTAGGAATTCAGCCGCGTGTAAGTACTCCCTGTTCTTGTCGATGAACCGTACCCAGTCGACTCCGCTGTGCGGCGGTGCGCTCATGGCCTCACCTCCGGGTGGCGCCGGTGACGGAGTGGACGTCAACGTCCATCGTAACGTAACAGCCCCGTCCCGGGGTGCGGCATGCACAGCACGCATGCAGCCGGGTCTACCTGGGTGAGTATTACATGTGATGGTACTCGCAGTTTTGCAGCGGCGAGCGGGTATCGAGTGGGAGCCGTGGTCGGAGTACTTGTTCTCGACGACCGGTTGGAGGCGGTGGACGACGTCGATGCCGTCTTCGATCGGGGCTCAAGCCCGCGGTCTGCAGGCTTCGACATGTTGAGGGTTAAATGAAAAAGTTCTCACTCAGTACATGTCCTGGTCCGCGCGGTGATGGTGACGCTGGGTGATGTTGCGCCGCGACCCTCACAATGGCTGATTGCCTTCACCGGCGCCACGCCAGCTACACCCGTTTCAAAAAGAAGCGGGTGCAACAACCGCGGCGACTGGTTAGGGCAACAACGAAGCTTTTCCTTGCTTCGGCGCTCACGTCCCGATAGGGACGCTGTCCTGAAAAGGACGGCTTCCACAAGAAAAAGGATAGGTCCGAGCGGCTAGTGTGGGAGCAAGAGAAACAATCAATGAAACGAGAAAAAAAAGTACGCACTTCCACAATAGCAGCAGGCCAATCCTCTAATAAATTATGAGCTAGTACTCTCCTTTGTTCCGCAAGTTGGAGTGTGTGCAAACATCAGGGAGGATATCTGCTTTCGTTGCCTCTGCAATCTTGAAGAGAGGGATCTTTCCATCATTTGGCTACGCATAGATTACGACGACCAACCTCGCGTTTATGTTTGCCTTTATAGATCCCACAGTGGTAATACCGAAACTGGCCGAATCCTAGAACACATCGAAAAGAGAACTGATTCCCTTCTAAAACAGATCCCAACCGCAGAGATCGTGGTTCTTGGCTATTTTAACGCCCATCATGTTGAATGGCTAAACTCGCGCATTAACAAACACGCAGGTTGATCTGTTCACGACTTTGCCTTATCTGGTTTAACACAACTGGACTCATTACCCACGCGATTTCCGGATGTGGAAGACCATACACCTTCCCTGTTGGAGCTCCTGCCGACCTCCAAACCGGAAAGCTCGTCAGGTTTCTGTCGATGTTCCACTGGGCTCGTCCGACCACTTCGCAGTTCGGTGCCAGTAAAACGCAGATCGCGGTCACTTTTCCTATGCTGTCGGCGTGTCTGGCAATATATGTCACTAGATTGGGATTGGATGCGTCTATTAATTGCATCTTTCGGACGGATTTGCATCTCGCTGGATGATCCCAACGCTGTTGCTGATGAGGTGCTGCAAGGAATGGAGCTCTTCATACCGCACTCATCGGTACCCACTGCTGGTAAATCACAGTCATGGTTCAATCGCTCCAGCAGACTGGCGCTATGCCGTATGCAAGTGTGCTACCGGTCCTGGGCTTTTGCGACAGTGTTCCAGGATGAAGAAACCAGCTTCAATGAAATAGGAAAATAATCACGCTTCCAGGTCCTACGAAAGGGTTATTGCTGAGGCAAGGTCCGATTACATTGGCAGATTTGGCAGGAGGTTAGTTCGTCTTCCTTCGGGAACTCGTGCTTTCTGGTTCCTTGCCAAGGCTGTCCTAGGGAATTTTGCTCAGCCATCCTTACCATCTCTGCACCGGTAGGATGACTCGCTGGCCCATGCCGCAGAAGAGAATCAAAAACTCTCTAGTAATATCCTACCAAAGCATATAAAGTTGTTTTTAGCAACGTAATAAAATATTTTAAGCAGTCAAATATTGTCCAACGTATTTTCCGTGTTTCGATCCCATACTCGTATAATAAAGATGTAAATCGAATGTCAAGTTCCATCCAACACACAACTCAACAATTATAACACCGCGAATTTAATATTTACTAATTGTATAACTCCTAATTTATTTAAAGCTACACTGACAAGCTCTTACTAAAATATATTACGCTAAATATCCTAGTACATATTTTAATGTAATTAATTGATTACCTATTTCAATAAATAATACGTACCTTAAGTTCTAACAGAAAATAAGGAATATCCCTTAAGTCGTATCCTTAGTTTATTTTATGCCTAGCAGTTTTACACGTGTAAAATCTATCCCAACCACCCAACCTATTCAATTTTTGGGAATGTTTGAAGATGTAATTTCACATAAAAAAGTGTTAAGAAAATTTTGCATGAAATATTATTTTCGTGTTTATACATGCATATAAACTTTCTACATTATAATATCAGTAGGACCTGCTATGCAATAAAGCAAAGATCTCCAACAAGAGGTAAATTATTTTGAAAGGCGGACTACTTGCTATCAGATGAATTCGTTCGTTTGCTGTCCTGTAAGGAGATATATTTCTGTCGTCTTATATAAAGGCGACTTGTGAGCCGGTGGATTTAAAAACTGAGAGCAAACATCCAGCAGTTGAGTGTTTTGAGAGCTTGCTCGTCTAGTACACTAGGGATGAACGGTGCATATAAACACGCCCCGCGTTTTAAGGCAAAAAGTTTCTCATTTGAAAAATAACGGACATTTAAAAAACTTTCAACCCTTATTTCACCTCTTCGGGGATACGTTTTGTTCCATTTAAAAGTATTTTATGTTATTCCATACTGTGGTTTACATACCCGTATGCGTCTATCATAAAAATTTGTTAAGTAGTTTTTTGTGGAAGAATAACACATTTATTTCTTTTAACAGAGGGGGCCAATAAGCAATCGGAGCCATTTGGTGACTACCGTCGCATATTAAAATCCAGCTTCATCAGCTTAAACCTAAAAATGATAACATTGCCAATTGATAATGCTGCCTGTGCCGTTTTAGCTGCAATACATCAATGATCTTACTTCTTACTATTTAACTAATGAAATGTTAGGCCATGTATAGTAAAAAATATAGTTAAAAGATAATTTCTTCAAATTACCTCTACTCGTGCGACAAATTAAAAATAATTGATCTGTTGCGTGAGAATCTTTATTTAGTTCCAAGTGAAGTGTGTTTTAATTAATGTCATTCAGGACCCACGCTCTAAAACTATGCCCTAACCCCTCCACCCACCACCTGACATTCCAGAGTTCACGTTTAAACTATTGTTATATCGTGGTGGAAAAAAGCAGCAAGTTTCTTTTTATAGAAGCAATTTTTTTTTTCAGTACCTGTAATTTTGATGTGGAAGCAAAGAGAAGCCAATATAGATTCATCGGAATTCTACGAGTGTGTAAGAAGGAGTGTATGAAGGAGGGTAATGTTTTTCGAACATGTAGTGCCATGCTGCACTACAGTGGAATTGGGGCCGCACGACCGAGGAGTTACCTATCGCTCGCATGATGCCGGCGTAAAGTGACATCTACGGTGTTTCGTTTCGTGCGATTTGTGAGTAGCCAGTTGCCCATTGGGGGGAGGTGAAAAGAAAGGTAACGCATCGACGTTGTAATTGAGCTCAAATTCTTTGGCGTCGGTAGTCGTAAGGAGGCTCCGATTGCTCGTTTGTCCCGTTGTACTATAAAAGAAAATATTTTGAGTAGTTGTTATTAATTTTATTTTATTAGTTCGGAGTGATTTAAGGAGGATGTGCAGATCCACTATTAGCTAGTGCCACATGGTACATTGCAGCGGAACTCAGCCGGCGCAACCAAGGAGGTCTCGTTCACGTGAACCTCCGTAAAGGAACAGCAATGCTGTCGTGTTTCTTGCGGTTGGAAGGGAGGCGGAAAGGAGGGCAACGCATTCGCACGACAATAATGTGGATACCTTTGGGCGTTGCTAGTCATCCGAAGGCTCCGCGATTACTCGTTTGTCCGCTTATACATAAAAAAACATAACAAGAAGTTATTGATTCGATAGAATCACAATGCCAATTCAATTGAAATGTACTTTTTTTCTGAATAAGGTAGTCGAAAATGAGGCTTCTTTACAGTACATAAGGCGTATATTTGCCAGGTAAGGTCCATTATAGTGACTAATCACGTGCACTGTTCCCTTCGATCAATATTTGATAGTTGATCGAAGATTGTCGCTTAAATATTTGAACTTCTACTGCTAAAACGGAAATATAAAAAACATAACAGAAATTTAGTATAGTGTATATATTTTTTTTAGTGTATAAAGCGTATATTTGCTAGGGAAGGTCCATTGTAATGACTAATTACGTGCACTGTACCCCTTGATTAATATTTGATCGTTGATCGAAGATTGTCCCTTAAATATTTGAACCTGAAATGCTCGATCGCTTGGCAAATTCTTTACCGAAAGGGACGAAATTTTTACTCCCTATTATACGTTTTGCTGACACATTACTAATAATAATTACTTTGTTACCTGACGGCTATTTTCATATTGCATCAGGGGACAAAATTTAGTCAAAACTTTTGATGACTATCAACGTCCGCAAATAACCATAAATTTCTTGTCTCTAGTACAGATATCATTGCGAGAGACCCCATCCCTCCCAATGAAACTTTGCACACAACTATAGTTCTAGCGCAGGACCATGTGAGGACAAGGTACCTCTCCGTTCGCGCCGGCCTGATGAACCTCGTACAGCTATTTGGCATAAACACACGCTGTTATTCCAAGCGCAATATTTTAAACATTTTTCAATCTCATTCAAGCACAATGTGTACAACACAATGCCAACAGACCATTGTTCTTAAGAATGCACACGCTTAAGTGTTCATTTTGTGTTTATTATTTTTATAAAGGTTGAAAAGTTAATTATAAGAAATAGTAATGAAAACCTTCACGCCTATTATCCCTGAAGAGGTAGGCAGAGGTGTGCTAGTACATCCACAACTCGTAAGTCCTGTAGATATACTAGCACACCCGCGATTAGCCAAGGTGTTGAGGCCCATGATGTCATAGGTGGCAAGCCTATGGCCACTTCGGGAACATTCCAATCCCGGACAATGCATGCTCAGAATAATCCGAAAAACATTTAATAATAGTTGCCCGACTTGGTGATAGAACCCAAGACCCCACGACGCTAACGGTCTCAACAGGCGCCTCCCGCGCCACAGAGGCGATTGTAACAAGATTGACTTGAAATAAAAAAAGCCCCACTACTATGCGAGTGTATTTAATATTGTATATTTAGTGTCAAGAAATATTAAAATATTTATCAAGAGGAATCTTACGCTATATCATAAAGAAAGTTAAATGACTAGACACAAAATTTATAAAAAGGACGTGCCTAGTCATTTGTCTATTGACGGCGAGTCTCATTTTAAACATTTAAATTTAGAAACCACAATTTAAATATAAACATGTTCTTTCCGGTTGAAAATGCATTATTTACTTTAGAAAACATAAAACTGCATGGTTAACTTAGCCAGCGAGCTGGCATCTTTATCGTAGTACGACGAGTGCTCGTCTGACGTGACTAGGTTTGGGGTCGTAGGAGGGACCGACCCCCTCTTCCCTTTCCCTTCAGATAGGGAAGATGCATCCGGATGAGTGTTTGTAAAAGAAAATTTAACTGTTATTATCATGACCAGAGGAACCGAGAGGCCCCTCGTCCCCCGACTCAGTTACTAACTGACGACGTGAAGAATACTATTTTGTGACAAAACTACTAATTATATATTTATTATTGATTTTTGTATGCAGGCTAGGAACGTCATTACACATACGATGTCTCATTTTTCGGTTCCTTCATTATAGAATAGGGGACATACGAGAATATCGGTGCTTTTTTACGACTACCGACACCCACGAACATCCACATTATTTCTATGCATTATACCTCCATACGCCCCCAAAATGGGCCGTATCCCCATAATCCCCAACCTGTATATAGATTTCATCATCATCATCATCATCATCGTCAGCCCTTATCAGTCCTCTGCTGGTTATAGGCCCCTTCTTTCTCTTTCACACGCTCAGAAGAACAGATGGCAAATGGGCCAGTAATGTTCTGGAGAGTGGCCGCGTTTAGGAAAACGAAGTGTTGTTCGACCGTTCACCAGCTGGGAAGACGAACTCCGTGCAGTTGCCGGTCCGGGACGGGTGCGAGTAGCAGGAGATCGGTCGTCTCGCTGTTCATTGAAAGAGGCCTATATCCAGCAGTATATAGATTTAGTGCAATATAAAATTATATATTGATATAAACTTAACAAATAAAACGTGATTTCTATTGTTGTTTTTTTCATTTTCATAAAATAAATGAGAAAAATAAATTTACTCGTACGTAAAATCAGCCTTTACCTTGACGTGAATTAATGACGGCAACCCATTACGCGAGTAGTTCAGCGGAAACTGAGGAAGCAGCGGGTAGATTAATGCACAGATACCAGCGAGCTTTATCAACTTAACACAACAAAACTAAAATGTGCTGAGATGTTCTTATCGTCCCTTCACTTTGGGACGGCCTAAAGGATCATAGATCAGTACAATTTCCTTTCAGTTACAATAATAATAATATCTATGGACTTAACACACCACGTGAATCCATTCCTGTGTCAAATGTCGTGTTACGCGTAATAGAGAACGGACATATATTTAATTTATTATTTTTATAAAGTTTGGAAATTTCATATATTAATGATTCTTATAATAGAAATAAATATAATACATATATAAACATCCCTGGCCTGGGAGGGATTCGAACCAGCGACCTCTGGCACAACTCGCGGACTATCGATAACAATACTAACTCAGCGAGGCGTTTCTCGGTCGACCAGCCAGTTGAGAATGGCCAACCTGATTTTATACCTGTCTGTGTTAGAACGAGGGTAATGTTTTTCGAACGTACGTATTGGTATGTATATTTCGCACGCCTCAGACCCCACACGTTAGGGCGGATAGCGCTTAAGGCGTCGATCGTTTTGATAAGGCAAGTGTGTATTTAAAATATATTTAGTAAGGTGTAGTGCCATGCTGCACTACAGTGGAATTGGGGCCGCACCACCGAGGAGTTACCTCTCGCTTATATGTTATCGGCGTAAAGTGACTTCTACGGTGATGCATTTCGTGCGATTTATGCGTAGTCAGTGGCCCATTGGGGGGAGGTGAAAAGGAAGTTAACGCATCGATGTAGTAATTGTGTACTTTAAAAGAAAATATTTAAGTAGTTGTTTTTAATTTTATTTTATTAGCTTCGGAGCGACTTAAGGAGGATCTGTTGATCTACCATCTCACAAACATTCTAGAAGTCGTCTCAGTATAAGCTAGTGCCATGGTACATTGCAGTGGAATTCGGCCGGCGCAACCGCCAAGGAGTTTCATGTGAACGAGACCGCAACCCAGGAGGTCTCATCCACATGAAACTCCGTAAAGGAACAGCTATGCTGTCGTGTTTCTTGCGGTTGGGGTCAAAGTCTACTCAGATTGGAGGATTGGCCCCTTGGAGGGGGGGGGGAGGGTAAAGCATCGGCATAACAATAATGCAGATATCTATGGGCATTGGTAGTCATCAGAATGCTCCACGATTATTCGTTTGCCCGCTTATACATAAAAAAAACATAATAAAAAGTTATTGATTCGACAGAATCACAATGCCAATTCAATGGAAATGTACTTTTTTCCTGAATAAGATAGTCGAAAATGAGGCTTCTTTATAGTATATAAGTCGTATGTTTGCCAGGTAAATAATAATAATAAAAAAATAATGACTAATCTCGTGCACTGTTCCCTTCGATCAACATTTGATAGTTGATCGCAGATTGTCCCTTAAATATTTAAACTTCTACTGCTCCATCGCTTAGTAAATTCTTTACCAAAATGGATGAAATTTTTAGTATTTAATATATTTTTTGCTTACAGATTACCAATAATAATTACTTTGTTACCTGGAGACTATTTTCATATTGCATCGGGGGACAAAAATTTGTCAAAATCTTTTGATACTATCAACGTACATAAATAACCAAACCAATTACACCTTAGATTTCTTGTCTCTAGTACAGGTATCATTGCGTGGGACTCCGTACCTTCCAATGAAACTTTGCTATCACAAAGCGCACAACTATAGTTCTAGCGCAGGACCATGTGAGGACAAGGTACCTCTCCGTTCGCGCCGGCCTGATGAACCTCGTACAGCTACTATTTTGCATAAACACACGCTGTTATTCCAAGCGCAATATTTTAAACATTTTTCAATCTCATGCAAGCACAATGTGTACAACACAATGCCAACAGACCATTGTTCTTAAGAATATCGTTGCACACGCTTAAGTGTTCATTTTGTGTTTATTATTTTTATAAAGGTTGAAAAGTTAAGCATAAAAAATATGAATGAAATAGCAAGTTAACAAGATTAGCTTGAAATAAAAAAGCCCCACCACTATGCGAGTGTATTTAATATTTAGTGTCAAGATATATTAAAATATTTATCTAGAGGAATCTTACGAAATTCAATAAAGAAAAGTAAATGACGAGATACACAATTTATAAAAAGGACGTACCTAGTTATTGGTCTATTGTTAGCCAGTTTTGTTTTAAGCATTTATATTTACAAACCACAATTTAAATGTAAAAATGTTCTTTCCGGTTGAAAATGCACTGAAAAAGGCATTATTTAACTGCACATTTAAGTTGGCCAGCGAGCTCGCACGGAAAATAACGGAAAGTTTTAAATGTACTTGCATGTAAGCCATGTAGGCAATTTGCGGCAGAAAAATAGGGGCTTAACTATAGAATAATTAACCGCGCACTATTGAAAGTAACAGCCACTTAACCATTAAGGTTCTCAGCGATAAAATAGTTAAATACTAAATAAACCTGAACAAATCCTTTAAAGTAACTTATTGTAATGAAAATATTGTTTTTATACAAGGTTTTTGCAATTGGTGGTGCTATGATTGCATCGGAATTGGGCCTGCACGACCGGGGAGGTACCTTTTGCTCACATGACGTCGATGACGCTTTTTTGCAGTTTGTGAGCTACTGGTGGCTCATCGTAGGGGAGGAGTTGAGAAGGGCACCGCATCGGTATAGAAATTGTGCGGGAGTTCATAGGCGGTCGGAAGTCGTAAAAAGGCTCGGTTATGAATTTTCCCTCTGTGTTGTAAAAGAAATACATACAAGCCTGCACGAAAGACGGAGTGTTGGACGGCCTCCTACCCGGTGGACTGACGACTTGTTTACGGTGACGGGGAGCCGCTGGATGTTAGTGGCTCGAGGCCGTGACCCGTGGCGCTCTATGAGGCAGGCCTATTTTCAGCAGTGGACGTCGTCTGGCTGATGATGATGATAAAGTCTACACAAGACTACTGCGGGATTTTATCATCCTTCAGATACTACTAAAAAAAGTAATGAAACTAAAATAGATACTTATTTTACTTTTCAAGTATCCGGTGACCCATTTGGGGCGAGGTGGACAGGAGAGCAACGCATACGCATAGTAGTTATGCTCATGTACATGGGTGTCGGTAGTCGTAGAAAGTCTCCGATTTCTCGTTTGTCCCTCTTTACTTTAAAAAATAAGAATAATAAGAACTAGGGAATGGAAAATAATTGTTTGAATAGTAATATCGTATGGGTAGACCCATCTTTCTTCCCGCCTACCAATGTTACTTCATAATTTGTATCATAACTATTTTTCTTTAGTACGACTAACGACGCCCATAAATATCCGTATAATTACTATCTCGACTCGTTGCCCTCTTTTCCTGGAGAGAAGAAGGCCCTCCAATGGGCAATAAATTAAGCCCGAATAATGGAACTAAAAAGCTAGATTATATATAGCTAATAATGGACATAGCTAGTAATGTTAATCGGCACTTAAACATGTACAAGCCAGCTTATAAAATTTGAAAGATTCAAGTGTCTACGCTTGGTAAATCGTTATACGATTCGCAATTTATAGAAGCCGAATTGAACAATGTCAAAAATTTACTAGTTTATATGGGGAAATGTATCACAAATAGAGACCCTGGAGATTCTGGTTTATAATACGCTGAATAGTCTGTATAGATAAAATAATCGGTTACAACACCCATGCGAATAGCAGTTGGCTTGTGCACTAAATATGTCCTACGCAACTGTTTGTGTAGGCACAAGTGCACGTTCTATTCCTTCATTCTCCCATTCTGATAATCAAATCGATAACTAAACATGACACCTCAAGACAGCAAGGTACAAGAAGTACGGTTTGTGTTAATCGGAATAACTAAATAATTATAATTCTTTGGGTATTTTTAATAACCTGTGACATCTGGACATCTGTCTCTGTAAACTTCTCTCTGCTTTACACAGGTAAAGCTTCTGAAACGTCGGGCTTATTAAATAATTAAATTAACCGCGATAAAATCCGTAAATGTAGTTTTATCGTAATGAAACACTTTTATTTGTACATTGAGAGGGCGAATGAAACACACATGGATGAAACTTCCCCTTTAGAATAAATTTAAAAAGTAAATGGAGAATGTATTTGTAATGTCTATTTGACGCACAATTTGTGTTATAACGAATACACCTGTGCGGGTGGAGTCAAGTCGGGAGAAATCAATTTGCAGGTATCCAACGTAATTCTCGCAGGGGATTTCCTAACTCTTGACGAGATGGATTTTTTTAAATGATTATACAGAATATAGTACACGTATACGATAGAAAGAAGGAAATTCTACGTGTCACCGTCGACAGGATGACATGAATTCTACAAACAATATACTATTTGTAATTATACAGGATTATTTTTAAAAGATCGGTAAGTCCCTTGAAATAGATATCTTATAACTTTTAATTTGTGTTAGACATTTTTTCCATACAAAAACAATTGATTTGATGTGCCACTTAAATTTTATAAAGTCTACTGGATTAGCGGAGAGGGAGCTTGAAGCCAAGGTATGTTTGAAGAAACATAGGCTTACAAATGTGAGGACATTACAAATTAAACATGAAAATCATATAAAAATTATGTATTAAAGTTGTAGTTATTTGACAGTTGCAGAACAAAAGTTTTTGTCTACATTGACTGCTTGCGTTTTAAAAATAACCTCAAATATTAATTACTTATTATAGTCCGTACAGTAGGCTTCGCCTATTGGACGAGAGCCAGATTGACTCTTTAGAAATGAATGCTTGTGGACCTACCAATGCTTATATATAGTGCATCAAATTTCACATGAAAGATCCAATTAGTCATATAAGTACTTATATCTTTTCGCCTAGTCGTGATCGACTCGACCATAAGCCCCTATCGCCCAATCGATCGTGATTGATGAGTGCAGAAATTTTAATCTTTCGACAAATAATAATCCCGTAGTATGCCTCTTTTTCAAGCTTGCTGCAGCTATACAGTATGAGTGAAAATTAAGTATTTGTCTGAGGTTCATTATTGGGGGTGTTCCCCCCTCTCACATAAACCTGGCGTCTGGGGTGGCTATGATATCGGATTTCATTTAGCCAGGATTTATGGAGTGATGAGGAGTACTACACAGAGCATACGGATATTTAATAGTGTCAGTAGTTGCCAAAACCTTTTTATTGTATAAAAAAAAGATAAACTTGAATAACAATTTTAAAATTAGAGTTTATTAACCCCATGCCAGTATTATTTTTCGTATAAAAATTAAGTTGTTTATTTTTCACTATGCAATGTAAATAATAAAGTGGTTATTTTGGTAATAAAATGCCGTGTTTAGTGACCCCCCTATTGAATTATTTTCATTATTTGCGCTTCTTTCTCCTTTCTTAGAAATTTTCATTGTTTCGTAATATGTTAATTGACAATGTTAATCATGTCAATGAATGAATGTATGATGAATTAATTTATGACGCGTAATTAAATTGCATAGTATCACTGACCCAAATATTTATGGATTGCTAATGTTTAGGTGCTATTTGAACAAATTTTAGCCTTACTCGTATAGCCGACGGAGCTAAAATATAGCGTAATATCTGACATCAATCCCTCACGGGCATGACGGCTAACGTTATGACCGTTAATAGTTTCAAATAAGCCAATTTCCGAAACATTGATACATACGTGATGACATTTCATTCATTTCTATTGGCAAAAAGCAGATGATTCGATGAAAGAAATTTAAAACATATCTTTTAATCTGTTTCTTCTTTATGAGTTACCCATGTACATAAGTAGTATTGGGATCAGTGTGAAGTACACCGAATTTCGCAAAACAGATTTAACGGCCCTGATTGGATTACTTTGATCATAATATTGTATGTTTCAATTAGGCAAGCAATTATTAATCAGAAGAGTTTAAAACTTTAGTAAGCGGTTGGAGCCGAATTGACCCAGTGCGGGGAAGTATCTCTCACTCACGCGAGGTATCGCGTGAGTGAGAGATAACGATAACGCTGTCCAGCTATGCTATCGCGTCTCATACTTTGTGAGATTCTGGTGGCACATTGTTCTATTGCAGTTTTATAGACACCTATGGTCTAAATTTTTCTATATTTTTCAGCCAATAATAAATATGAAATAAAAAGAAATTGTAGAAAAAATACTTTATATAAATTTATACAACAACCAGTATTAAGTTATACGTAGACAATTATATTCACACACAAATATTTAAAAATATTGTTACAGTAATATAGAAGCGAACCGAAAATGGACTAGTTTTCCTTTTTTGGCATAGATATTATATTCGTCAAATTTTATTTATTCACACATTTATCACCATTTTCAAAGCGATTCTATATTAGTACATGGTAATACACAAATATATTTAGATTTAAATTACATAAGTCTTTAACTGTCTTCATTTAAGCGTATACCAAATTAACAAGATGTTAAATCATTTTGTTATACAAAATCTATAATTTTATTATTATTAATATTTTTTCCTGCAAGGTAATAAATTTACATGCATGTAATGATAATGTACAGTAATTCTATTGTAAATATTTGGTGCTATGTTTATAATATACTTATTTAGACCAGGACATTATTCATTTTTGAAGTGCAACATTTTTATAAGTATAATTTTATAAAATTAAACTTCTACAGTTAGACATTTATTGGAAGGGAAAAATATGGATCTGCATAAACATGTCACGTAGCACAGGTACGTAGGTGTACGCTCAATCGTAGCACAGTTCTACAACGCTACGAGCGTGAGCTATGCTACGAATTAGGTCACAATCATTTGATAGTACTTTCTTCACTTCTATTGGTAGTCCCTATATTTTATATAATTAGGTTGTTTCATATATTCCCTATATTTTATTGACTAGATCTAGTTTTCGAATCGCATCGAATCACTGGGCTATTCAATTCTATCATACAAAATCGATGATTATTATATAATCTGATGGTAATGTTTGAGCACCTAGATTAATAATAAAAAAACACATGGCTTAAATGACATAAGAATTTTTAAATACTATTTATCATTCAATCTTCCTCCATGTCCAATCTTTAGGATATACACACTTACACTATTTTGGTTACTTCTAGAGGCTTATAAACTACACGTTACTCTAAAACAGTATGGGAAATTTCCATAATTTGTTAAAATATAAAACAAATCTTTTGTGAAACCTGTTAATTTTTATCGCTTTTTAGGAAATATAAAATTCTAAGCACATTAGCAAAGGTGTAAAATAGTCATAACATTGTGTTTTACATTTTCATAAAATATAACTTTGAATTTTTTAAGCTACCGTCAACATCTTTATATACTTTAATATATTATATTCCACATGCATATATTATATACACCGCGTGTATAAAATGACACTCATAACGATGGTTTAGGTGAGCGTTTTTCCACAGAGAAACTTTGAATAAATCTCAAAAATTGTCTTTAAATCTTTGCGACCTAAAAATAAAGATAAAGAAAACATACATCTATTGTAGGATTTCTTCACATTTTCTAGGGATTGCGGTGAGCAAATACGGATGACTAAGTTGGGGTTTGACAGCTACCTTGATTAATACTCAATAAAATAATACTTTATATATTTTTATGTTTCAATACAATAAAATAATACTTTTTAATTATAATAATTAATAAATGTGTAGTAAATATTTCAAATAATATTTTAGATTGTTCTTTTTAGTTTAAGAAATTGTGAAAGTAACGGAAACAATAATGATTTTAATTTTATTATCCCGAATTTATGCAAATTATATTGAAAACAGATAAGTAGTAAGTAGTAGCAAGTAAGGTTCAATCTTTTTAAGGTTCTATTGAGGAAAATATCTATTGCAATAAGTATAAATATACATTAGTTTGTAAAATCTATTATGAACACAATATTTGAGTATATTATTTATTACATAATTGCTTTTGAATCTAATTTTATTGGACAAAATTCATAATAGTTCCTGTTCCCTGTTTGGGAACAGGTCATGAAAATAATTAGAAATAAATATTTAATAATAATAAAAAAAATACATTAAGAATAATATCAGACTAAATACGGCGTACTTCTCAAAAGGAATTGAATCGTTTCAATAACACTTAAAGTCCTGATTTTGTTGCAGGTGGAACCGCTTCGGACGTTTGATATGATGCGAACAATTTTATGTTCCGTGAGCCATCAACAGTCTTCCCTAACCAAGTTCCATGTCGGTATCGCATACAATGATCTGATGATCAGAGACGAGTCATGAATTATTGTCGTGTCAGCTGCATAGGAATGTATGTTAGTTTCGTTATAAAACTGTGTGTGTCAGCTCGGACACGGTTTTTATGGAAGTTGCTCGAATGAATAAGATTCTACAGTGAAAGGTAGCACGAGCGGATATAGATAATTATTTATGACTCTCTCTTCTTCATTGAAAGTCTATTGCTGGCCTATAACATTTATTTTTTAATAGTATAGGAAGGCAAAAGAACAATCTGAGCCTTTTCACGCCTACCAACGCCCATAAATATAATGATTTAGTTAAAGGAATAAAAATGGAAGAGTTATACATCCAAAACAAAAAGTAGTGAGAGTTGTCAAGGGACACCCGGGTGGAACGAAGCTCCCTGTTATTAATTAATGAGGATATTGTATTTTTTTATCATTGATTATGTACAAGAAACCTGTATAAATTTAAGGAACCAAAAAAAAAATCGCGGCACTACTCTGTTCAAAGCTAAATCGAAAGACGAAAAGAAAACATTTTTTTCACTTTAAGAGAGAGAGAGAAAGAGAGAGAAAGAGAGAGAGAGAGGGAGAGTAATAACATGCGCACTATTATTTATTTTTACTACATTATTTATTATTACTACACTATAGCAAGAAGTGTAGTGACCACTTTTCATCTGATTTTTTCAGTCTAGCCTCCTTCGCAGCGTGCGATAAGTAACTTCTTTCTGACAACTTTGCCTCCTATACTTTCTTCCTCCCCTAAAAGGGGCCACCGGCTACTCACAAGCCACACGAAACGCGAAAATAAAATTATATTATTACCTGCCTGCGCGTTTATATAACTAGATATTTAGTGCAGTATACTACACACTAGGTTCCAAGGTTCAAAGATATAAACGCTTACTAAATACATCAACAACACAATATTTCAATAAAATAGTACACATTTTAAGTCAATACTTATTGTTGATGTCTTGAGTTTACGTGAATGTTTGTTTAATTATTTCACAAGCCCAACGTTTCAGAAGCTTTACATTTCGTCTGATGATGATCGTATTTATGATCAAAGCTCTAAGGAAGCATGCCGTGTACATTACGCCGCCGGTGGGCAGGATCCAAGGCATATGTGATTATATATCATAAGGGTATAACATCTGCAAATCATGTATACATGTTTGAGTTACTTATATACAATGTTATTCCTCGTTACATTCAACCAATAGATACAAAATGCGTTTTGCGCAAAGCAAATTTAAAAAAAAGAACATGAATAATAAATAATTTCGTCCGAGCCAAATTTTGGTCACGGGGGCCATCTCTATAAAGAATAGCTAATTGAACAGGACATACTACAGTGCACTAGTGCATGTGTAGGCACAAGTGCAATCCCTGTTCCCTCATTCTCCTATTCCGCAGGGATGGTCATCCAACGCGACCGGGGAGAAATAAATAAACCTCTTCAGTAGTATACGCAATATAACTCTATCTTTCTATGGTTTTCTGCTGTCTCCCTCTCAACTTCCGTGTAACTATCTCTCTTTCAATCTTCATTAATTATACCACCCTACCAACTAGCTTACTCCCCAAGTCAAGCGTGAGGAAAGAATTTTTACTCCAAAAAGTAAACCTCATTTAAGAGTACAAAATGAGTAAGTAAAGAAAGTGCCTGCTGTCAATTTTTCATTAAACTAACAAAATATTGACAGGGAGGGACTGAGTTTATTTCGCAAGTTCCTCTCAGGACAGAGTTAGGGTTGAATCAGTAGTAAATTAACGACGTCCAAAAAGAGATTTGTAAAATCCTATTTTGTAAAAAATATTTCGATTTTGATTTGATTTTGACAGTAACACAAGTTATAAATCTATTTAAATGTAACACTTATTATTTACACTACATTTCCATAAGCTTGCGGACTTTTTCTTACAATAGAGGTAATAACACCAATAATTAAAATACTTAATAGGTAGTCATTATTACAATTCGCTTTATAGGAATAGGAATTATAAATATGTACAATATTATTTATACAATATGAAAAAAAAATACTCTACAATTTACAAATTATTACAAGGGATTCATTATAATATTTACATTTATAAACAAGTATGACAAAGTTATTATTAAACACATTTTAGTTTACATTACAAAGTGCACGCCGAACCTAAAAATGATATATGAAATACGGAAGTGTGATACAAGATTATAAAGCTTGTAAGCAATACTGAAAGCTTGTAAGTAATATGAAATACGAAAGTGTGATACAAGATTATAAAGCTTGTAAGTAATTAGTGATGCTTCAATTAAAATATTTGCCAACGCAAAGTACATTTTTGTATTAATATAATTTTTTTGATCAATATAGAATATTTTATGTGAATGTTGTTCCTTTCTCTGTTTCCTTTTTAATCGTAATCATTTTACAGTTGTTCGATATAAATGATCACGTAATATCGCTGTATTTGTCTATGTTTAAGTTTAAGTTACGTGTTACTAAATAAACAACTTTAACTTAATTCCAATGAACATAGGAAACTTTTGCAAAACACATTTCATTGTATTGTGAAAGTATATCGGGATGATCACAGGGGATGTAATGCAATTTCACGAGTGTAACCTGTCTTTCGTATTGCTTATCCCTAGACACACAAAATACTCTTACGCTTAGAAATAGAGGATTGATAAAATAGGAGGTACCTAACAATTTACTCAGACAAAAATCGAATTGTTTAACCGTGGGTAAGCCAGAAAGTGGTTTCTGATAATCCTTGTATATTATTTCTAAACGTGATAACATCTTCAATGGTCGGGCCATTGAAGATGTTTATCACGTTTAGAAAGAGCAAGTGCCAAGAAGGCACGTTGCACCCACTGGGCCGGCACGACCGAGGAGATACCCCTCATATAATGCTGTTGTAAATGGCTGCTATGCTGTCGAGTTTTGTGCGATTTCTAAGTTCGCGGTAACTCCCTGGAGAGAAGAAGGGGGGGGGGGGGAAAGTGTTTCCAGAACTATTATACAATTGTCAAAGAGTGTTGTAGTCTTGGAAACTGCTCGTTTACCCCTTTTACTTAACATAAAACACATCATTTACAATTTGAAAACAATCGAAGCGAATGTATTTACAGAAGTGAAGCGTTTTAACCCCCGTTGCAGTAATAAGTGTATTCACAACACGCCACAATCTAAGGTGAGACACGAACACTAATATATACATTGCTATTTAATCACAGCTCCTGATTGAGATTTTCTTTCAAATTTAATCCTAATTTACAACTAATTTGGTTCAATATGTCCAAATAAGTTTTAAAAGGCTTGCGTCTAAATGTCACTTGAATGTATTAAATGATAATGTGTTAAGACAACAATACTTCCAAGATGCAACAAATGAAATGGAGAGAAAGAAACCACGGCGATTTGACTTAAAGTTAAATTAAACATCAAATTAATATTACAATAAAACTACCTTTACAGACTTTATCACGATTCATTAAATTTTTTATGCAGCCCGACGTTTCAGAAGCTTTACAGTAACCATGGTCACGGGTGGACTGGTTGCTGCAAAGCTTCTGAAACGTCGGGCCACATAAAAAATTTAATGAATCGTGATAAAATCCGTAAAGGTAGTTTTATTGTAATGTGTAACATTCTCGTAAACTTAAGACATTAATAACAAATTAATATTTTGTACATTATATTCCTTTCTTACATTGTATATTGTATAATGTAGATGTCTATGGGCGTCGAACTGCAAAAAATGTGATTTAGTTGTAAAAGAATTTACTTGAATGTCAATACCTATTTGGTTATGAAATCAATCATCTCAATTGTTATCGAGAATTAGCAGTGGGTAGTTTGAGCCTTAAAACTTTATTGGAACATCTTGAAACAAATCCTAATTATATAAGGACTAGAATTTTCTACTTCGAGATCACTTCAGCTTTAGTGTGATAAGTAACTTTTTTTTTACTTGTATTTTTTCTTATGGAAGAATGTCGACTTTCAGCATCAAGACTCACTTCACTAACCGATTCGGAGTCCGCACAATAAGATACATCCGGACACATATGCCTTTCAAGGCATTGTAAAGGTTCATCAAAGTTGGGATGTCCCACAGTTCGCATTGGGAAACATTCGTTTTGGCCACACCTCTCGCCGCTCCTCCGTTGGAAGGAACGGCGACCACGACATCAGGAACATCTGGCGCGCTGCTGACGACACGGCCCAGCGCGCCCCTGATGTCACAAACGACACATTTCGTGTTGTGAAACTGAAGAGTACATCATTGTTGTAACCGGATACTGAAAAAAATAATCTAGTTAACATAAACAAAGCAAACCAAGCCAACAGGGAACTACACTTGGCACACAACCTATTTGGGTCCAAAATATTTGTATTTAGTTACATATAGTTAATATCGGTTTGTATTTACACGATTTATAAATTAACTGTAATAAACTCATAGCAAAACCTTACAAGGATGAAATAATTAAGTTAGGGTCTACAAAAACATTTTGTGAGCGAGCAATAAATTCGAAATATTATCAAAATTAATTTCTATGTTAGCTTTAAAATAATTAGATAATAAGAAATTGTAAGCGATTCGTTGTTTGAAGATTTGATACGTTTTTTTTTTTTACTTAATTCATTGCCTGCACTACATTACATTATATCAGAATTTACTTCGATCAAATCTGGAAAAGTTTAGCAAAATTTTATAAAAGACAAATAAATCCCTTTAAATATAATTCATTAATCTGCTAAAGACAGTAAAAGGATCGATTTTAGGTTATAATAAGATCTGTTTGGTATAAACGTACGTGCAGTGCTCACAGATTAATCGAAAGAAAGTTAAGCATTAGTAAATGTAGCTGAGTGGTTCTGTTACACACGTGTTTCATCAAGTGTCATGCAAGAATTCGAACATTTATGGGATTCATTAGGAAATGTTGTTTTCACATGCATCTCTGTAGAAAATTACAAAGCTGGAAAGGGCGGAACACTTGAGAGTGAGTTGAAGAACATTGCAACATTTAAGGAAGCACAAGTAGGTGCAATATGTGGATGACTAACCACACGTACCTCCACGATATACTATAATTCTGTAGATCCATAAATATACTAATTATATTTAAAGTATGAAATTTATGGAATATATATCAGAGAAGGCACTTAGAATGAGAGTTAAGTAGATTCGCTATATGTATGTTTGTTCGCAGGAGTTTTGTCTGATCGCCTGAAGTTCTCCAGACGAGTAATATCGACGGGTCGTGCGCCACTGAAAATAAAAGATTTAGTGATATATCAGATTTAGCAAAAGCCTCCGTCGAGATTACAGCTCCATAAAAACTAGGTCACCTTTCAAAAGGCTGCTTCACTTTTTTTCCTCTATTCAATACTAAAGCTTAAATCTAAATGCGATCGAGTCTTTGACAAATAAGAATTCACATTTCACAATATATTTCTGATCTGATATTGAATCATTAGTATAAAAACGATGTAGATTTAATGCTAGGAGAAAATAAAGTATATTGATTTAGGCTTAACATTGGAGAAATTATTTTCTAACAACCTAGTTTTAAAATTATTTTAGTATTGTGTTAACTCTACTTTTCGTAACATCCTGTGTCTCTACAATTAACCTATTCAACTGTTATTAACTTCATTATTGTTATTAGTGCCAGCTAAATGACGTTAGGCTTTTCTGTCAATAACTGTATAAATTTAATGTAATAACTCGAAACACTTAAGTTAGTAAATAATTGATAGGTTACTTTTATTTTCCAACTTATCTTGATTGATTGATCAAACTATTAATAAATTATGTTACATATTATAAGAGAGGTCATGAATATTTTATAATTATAGAGTCATTATTGATCTACTAAGTGTAATATTTAATGTATAGTTCCTCAATGTCCAAAACACGGCGTCACGACTCATGAGGTGCCGCATCGTGACATTATGCCGCACCAGCTTGTGATTTAAACACATACAAAGGTTTGCTTGGAGAGTGCCACTTTTAGCCTAGTGAGTTGTGTCCCAATTTCTGTTCTAAAATACGCGTTGGCCACACTAGAAGAAGGGATTCGATGCGCTTTGTGTGGCTTATGTGGCTTAATGTAATGAGTAATAAAAATGATTATATATACAGTAACACTTGTCGTAAACAATTTTAAAACAGTAAAGTTGTGAACACTCGTTATGTACAGTAATGAAATTAGGTCTTTAACTTTTTACGATTACTGTGGATTTTTTTTTTATGAGAACATGGGTAGAAATATTAACATACGCCCTAGGAAGTACCTCTCTCTCGCATGAATATGCCGTGAAGTGACATTGACTCTATAAACGTTGAGTTTCGATCGGTTTGCGAGAGTTCTGTTAGGTCAACACCCCCCCCCCTCGCATGGCAACATGGATTAATAATAGATTACCCCAAAGCGTATCAGCATCGTAGAGGCTGGATAATCCCTCCCTGGCCTCCATGCTCAGGTCTTAAACCTGAGCCTGAATGCCTAGGCTGCCCCACGTATTCAGGGGGAGGAGCGGAGGGTATCTGTGCTGTGTGTTACACCAGGGGGTTTGCAGTCCAATCTCGACGCTATCCGCCACCATATAAAGACAGCAAAAAGGCTTTACTATTGCTCTCGGTAACGCAGATATCTTCTCCAGTTGATTCGTCTTACCTTACCTACCCAGGGTTGTAAATTAGAACAATTATTTATGGCACGGGCTGGAGTGGGTGGTTTCATCGGAGAAGATGTATGCTATCGTCGCCTCTTTAACTATCCAATATTTGGCTACGTGTAGATAGCGATGACCACCACCGCGTCTATGCGTGCCTATACAGGCCTCATAACGGAAATACCGAAATAGCCCGACTCCTTGAGCACTTGGAACCATTTCTATGATTCTGTGCTACAGACACTGTGCTAAAACTGATTCCAACCGCTGAGATCACGATGCTTGGTGATTTTAACGCCCATCCCGCCAATTGGTTTAGATCACATAATTCCGATCATGCGGGAAGATCTTTTCATGACTTTGCTTTGGCACACATGGTTTGGCATGATTGGTATTATCGAGTCTCAGACGTGGAAGACCATACTTCCCCCGTCTTTTTCTCCTTTGGGCTCGTTGGACCACTGCCTGATACGGAGTACAGTACCAATTAGACGTAGAGCGTGGCCGAGTTTTGTAGGCTGTCGTCACATCTGGCACTACAGGTCAGCAGAGCGGGATGCGGTCATTCTTGGCATCCTACCAATGGGGCCGCCCCATTTTTTCATTTTTTATATTTTCATTCATTTGCTTCTCTCTGGATGACCCTGACGCCGTTGCGGAATCTGTCGCTGATGTGGTGACTCAGGGAATTGAACTTTTCATACCATTCTCTGCGGTGCCGATTGGCGGCAAGTCGCAACCTTGGTTGGGATTACTCCTGTAAGTTGGCACTTCGCCATAACCAAGCGTATGTAGCAACAGCGAATTCACAGGATGTAAATACGAGAGTACTAAGGTAGAAGTATAACTCTGCCTCTAGGTTTTCCAAAAAAAAATTATTGCAAAGTGAAAGACTAGTTCACCTTCCTTCAGGAACCCGTGTATACTGGTCCCTTGCCAAGGCTGTTTTAGGGAATTTTGCTAAGCCATCCCTCCTTTCTTGCCCATGCCGCAAAAGAGAAGAAAAAGAATGCCAGAAAAAGAAATTCTGGGCTCTTATTTTGCGTCGAACTCCTTTTCGGATGATCAGGTAACTCCACTATCTAATATCCCGCGGTGTTTACTCGATGCAGGATATTATATTCCGGAAGAGTGCCATGCGTAAAACACTTCTTTCCCCGGAAATTCTTAAGTCGAGTGGGCCCGATGGTATCGCTCCGATTGTGATTCGAAAATGTGCTCCGGAGTTGGTCCCGGTATTGACGCGCCTTTTCCGATTCTCCTAATCTGTTATAGTCCTCAGTTCTTGGAAGACAGCTTGAGTGCACCCGATCCCTAAAAAAGGAGACTGCTCAGACCCATCCAACTACTGACCTATCGCGATAACCCCTTGTTTTCCTATTATCAACTGGCAGCTCTTGCAATACTTGGAAGATCATCAAACAATTAGTGACCGCCAGTACGGTTTCCGCCGTGGACGTTCAGCTGGTGATCTTCTAATTTATTTAACGCACCGATGTGCGGAGGCAGTTGAAACCAAGGGGCCTCCCCCTTTGGCGGTTAGTTTGGATGTAGCCAGGGCCTCTAATCGGGCTTGACACAAAGCGCTCCTTTCAAAGCTTTATTCATACACACTTCCCGGGAAATTATGCGATTGGATCACTAGCTTCTTGACTGTATAAATCGCTGCATAAAGGTCGAAGTTGACGGCGCATGCTCCGCCCTCAAATTTGTCAACGCTGTTGTTCCTCAAGGCTGTGTTTCTGTATCCTACGTTGTTTCTTCTGCATATCAATGACATGCTGCAAACTAGTGACCTTCATTGTTACGCGGATGGTTGTGCGCTTACCGCATAAAGGTGACCCTTCGTCCTGTCCCCTCGTTTTCAGAACACCTACCTATCGGCCTCAGCTAGTATCGGAATACATGATGTCGACATATCGAGTAACGTTCAGTTCCGCGATCATTTGGAAACGAAAGCTAAATTAGTCTCAAAAAAGCTGGGCGTGCTCAATAGTGTGAAATAGTACTTCAATCCAGCCCAACGGCTGCAAATTCACAAGGCGCAGGTCCGACCGCATATGTAGTACTATTCGCACCTTTGGGCAGGGGCCCCGCAATATCAGCTTGTTACATTTGACCGCATACAATGTAGAGCGAATGCAATCGTTGACGACCAAGTAATTACCGGACAGCTCGATTCTTCGATCCTACGAAGAGATATCGGTTCGCTGTGCGCCTTCTTTCATGGGAAGTGTTCCGAGGAATTGTTCGGCTTAATACAATCAGCAGAATTCCATCTTCGGACATCGCGCCGGAACTCTAATTTCCATCCCCATCTCTTTGATGTCCGTAAACCCACAACAGTGCGGTTTAAACTACACTTATTACTGCGCACAACTGTACCGTGGAACCAGCTACCTCCCTTGGTACTTCCGATCCGATACGACTTAGAGGTCTTCAAGAAAAGAGCATACATATTCCTTAAAGGACTCTTAGTCTTACAGATGTGTATGTGCGGTAGTAGTCACTACCTACCTTTTTTTTGTTGACTCGGGGTAACGCATTTACACACCTTCATCAACCCTGGGTGGAGTCCAAGGGTGTGTGGAACTCGCGGCACATGATAGTGCTGAATACCCACAAAAACAACCGCGAGTGCCATTAGTGCCGCCCTTGGTGAGGTGCCCCGGAACAACAATCATCAGGGCACCTCGACGTCTAGTCAGCCCCTAAGGGACCAACTAGACCTCCACAGTTGGGGTTGCACAGCACTACAGGACTAACCCACTGACTTTGGGACAGTGTAATGGTGTGAGGTTCCTATCCTCGCCCCTTGCCCCGTGCGCAAAAGTGCCACCTCCTGTTGCTCGTAGGTCCCCTCTTCTTATAAGAAGGGTACCTAGAGCGATTCCTTCGCCTCATCTTTTAAGCCTCCTCTTCTTATAAGATGGGTGTAAAGACACAATTGGTTTCAGTACAGTTGGATTCGCCTGGGTTCACCTAGGCTACTAAGCCCCACCGCCACGACAAGGCTTGAACCATGGTGGTTAGTCAATACATACCCGCTTGTTTGCCCCCTATCTCATAAAGAAATCTAATAATATGATACTCGCGGACTACATGAACGTGTGGTATCGCTACTATGTACTGAAAACAAATTCGACAACAAAATCAAATACTAAATTATATCAGAGATCGTAGACAACTTAAAACACTAAGTAAATAAACACTAAGTAATCATTAGATACACTAATTTGAAACTATTTTCTGTATTGGTTACAAGTTTCGAAAACGGTAAAGGCATGAATACCGCTGTAAATTGCAACATCTTGGAGATAAAGTGAAATGTTACTGCTTTAATTACTAACTCTAACCGTTTCTTATTTTTTTATGTAACGTAGAATTTTATTTCTTTTAGTTTTAACATTTTATTTTTCATACTAATTTGAAATTGCTATTTTAATTTTTTTCGTTAGGAAGGCGACGTCTGCTATTACTGAGGCAATAAGTCTAATGTCGCGGTAAATGTGTTTCCTATTACCGCGTACCGAAAAACTTAGTAAAAGTCTTACTGAGTCTGTTGTTTTTTTGTTCAGTTTGCCATCCGTTAGCTGAACAGGAGAGAACTATGCACCAAAAAACAGTAGGTAGTTTTGTTCATATATTGAAGGCATCCATTTTGGGAACTAGAACAGTTAAAAATCTTATTTAAAACCCCCCTTACCTGAGACTGTTTAAAGCGAAGCTGAGGTTGGTATTTTCTTCGCAATTTTCTTGGACAACACACGCAGAGAATTCTTAGGAATGCCCTGTAACAAAGAAAGTAAACTACCTATATTTTGTATTATTAAATTTCATATTTGCATAGGTGCTGATGTGGATCGATCTGTCAGTAATCGGTTGGCGAGTATAGAAAAAAAAAAGAAGTTTTTAGATAATTTGCAATGTCACATACCCTATGTGACATTGCATCTCAATAGGGCCGGCACGACGCGGCAAACGCATCAACGCTCAGCTGATATTTTTCTTAAGTCTTTCGACACACATTAAAGTCTCCACGGCTAATAGATATATATAGATGTTGCCTTCCTTTCCTCCTCTCATCCAAGTGGCCATCAACTGCTCCAAGACTGCACGAAACGTGTCAATATACGGCGGAGTCATCTGAGTGAGAGGTACCTTCCCGGTCGTGCCGGTCTGATTCCGATGCGATGCAGCGTACCTTCTTGAAGAATAGACAGTAAAGTATAACCACAATTCACTTATTTATTATACTCGTAAACTATAAACCACGTGCGCATCTATACATATATTGAACAGTAAAAAGTGTGAATGTACATTCAATGTTTAAAAAAAAAAATAAGGTTAAGGAAACAATAGTAGAAAGATAACTGTAGAAAAGAAATTCTCTGTACACGCTAATCTCCGGAACCAATGGACGGATATTAATTAAACTTTTTTGGTTTATAGCTAATAACCCTGGGCAACTTATTTGTTTGAAAACTGGAACATCAGATGTAGAACCTTCTTCAACCAAAATTTATATTTCTTTAGACTATCAAAACCGAAGAGTAACGCGAACGAAGTCACTGGCAACATCTCGTGGGAAAATAAAAAGAAATCAATATGTGTGAAAGTAATTTCGCTCAAGTTTAAGCGCCTCATTTTAATAATGCTTTAAATGAATTGTTTCGCTATTTATTTGGTACTAACTTGCCCGCGTCTCGATTGGATTGGAATCTTAAGGTATGTTTTTACCGGATTCCTAGCGTCGTATTACCAAACGTGTGCTAGTTTAAAGTAGATTTTCTGCAACTGCATCGAGATTCAGTCAGTAGTTTTCACGTGTTGCTGGTACAGGTATAATTTATTTTGAATTCTTTCCAGTTTTTTCTTCGGCAACGGTTATCGGACGATTTCCATTGTTTATATCACTCGTCGAATCAAGATTAGAACTTCTTGTTGTAGCCTTATACTATATCTTTGATATAAATACTACAGATCACTACAGAAAGACGGTGTGTTCACGGGCGTTGGACAAGTTGAAAAAAAGCTGGTTCAAATAGGATGTGTAATCATCTATGGAACATATGGATTTGTTTGAACTATACGTCTGTTAACCAATAATTTAAACATCGATCGTTTAGCAGTCACTAGGATGGTGGATGTCTTCTGACTGATGATGATAATGAAGCAACAGTGTACAGCAAACAACACTATTATTAACTTTACATTTCATTGCGCAATGGCATACTTATTTCGCTCCCCCTCATCGTAATACGCAATAAAGTTGACAATGTTGTTATTGATTTTGTTGTTTTACGGTTCGACGCGCTCGCGCTAGGAGTCACAGTACATTGTTGTAAATATGCTTTTAATAACCCTTGTTCCTATTTACGAACTGTTACATTTTTAAATTTATTTTTATCCGATTTTATACCAAGTAGGATTTATGGCTTACGGGTTTTATGGCATAGGGTAAACGAGAAATCGGTGCCCATTGACATCGCCATATACCGATGCGTTGCCATTTACTCCGTTCCTCCTAAAGGGTCAATGGCTTCACCGGTCTTATCTTATTTAGTTTTTGGATAGCTGGTGGTCCTTTGAGGATGGTGGACGTAAATGAGTTAACGGGTGTTAATGAGCGGTTGTGACTAAATGATTTGTGTTTTATTCTCTATATGTATAGTCTAAGTTAAAGACCCATTATTTAACTTTGAACCGTGACAAGTTTTTTTTTGCCCACATTTGGCTTTGGTAGTAGCAAAAAGGCCCTGATTGCTCGTTTGCCCCCTTTACTATAAAAAGAAAGGTTAGAAATGAACGTTCTAGACTTCAGCAGAGTTTAAGACTTGGCCGTCAAGATCCTAATCCACGGAATCATATTCAGTTTAAGTGAGTACGGCAAGCAAAACAAAAGTCGATTACCAGTGAAGAGTTGTCGTGCGTGCTCCTATTGATAACTGGCCTTTTTTTCTTTTTGTTTATATATAGAATAAGGCGGGGAGGGGAGCATAATTCCTATGCCGATGCGTTGCCCTTCTACCCCCCAATGAATATACTCAGACCGCGAGTGTAGTAACCGCCACTGAAGATTTTATTGCAGAGTTAAACCTGACGATTCAGAAGGGCCTACCCCTCAATGAAGATTACTTCGAACAAGTTTTATATATTTTTAATGATTTATACTCTCATCTTCCTCTCTGTCCTAGCCTTACACGGTTTCTTTATCCGATAATATCAGAGTCGGCTATCTAATCGAGGCGAATTGATCTCTGATAAATCTATTTTAAACCAACAAAACCAGTTCCAAATTCTAATCATCGATCGGTCGCATTTGAATATATAATGAATATTTTTTGTAAGAGGTAGTGCCACGCTGCATAGGAGGTGGAAGTGCCATGCGTGGTGCATGACACTACCGTCTCCTATGTCACGGAATGGGGCCGGCACGACTGGGGAGGTACCTCTCGTTCACTTGATACCTCCGTAAAGTGACACTTACGATGTCGCATTATGTGTGGTTTGTGAGTAGCTGGTGGCCCATGGGGGAAGTGAAAAGGAGGGCAACGCATCGGCATAATTATGCTGATGTTCATGGGCGTCGGTAGTTGTTGAAAGGCCTCTATTTCTCGTTTGTCCCCTTTTACTATAAAAAGAATGAATCCCGGCTTCCTCATGACCGTCAGAGCTCTCAGAAAAAGTACTGAATTTAGAAAAGCGGTATATGTCAGAGTTCGAACCTGGATTACTGGGATGGAAATCCGAAGTTCCATCCTCTAGGCATCCAAGGTTCTTAAATGTATTAAGCTAACACATTATAACATACTTTGTATTAATGTATTAAACTAACACATTATAACATACTTTGTACATTTAAAAAATGTGTATTTCTTTGTAACAACATGTATGGCAAGACTAAGTAATAAAGGCAGAAAGACACACAATGTCTGTGTAGCCCGGAGATGGATTAGTATGCTCTACATTCAGTATTGCTGAACGCGACCATTGTCAAGTACTTTTCTGTTGTAGGCGTACTAAAGTTCTAAGTAAATTTAAAAACCAGTTCAATTATTCTCACTGACATTGAAATTTAAAATGTCAAAAAAAAAAAAAAAAATTCAAATGCTTCTATGTTCCAGTGTACAAGTTAATTGTGGTTTACTTTTTTACATACATATGTGAACACAGACATACTGATGTATTTTAGAAAATGTGGGAAACCGTAATCTTACGATTCTCTGCAGAGTCAACCGTTTTACCATATTTCATGTATCAACAATTTTTCTTATGTATCTTTTCACAATTTTAGTAAGAAAGCAATATAAGTATTACGGCTGATTGGGCTAGCATGACGGGGGTACCTCTCGCTCACAGGATATATAAATGACATCTATACTGTCTCGTTTTGCGGTCTGAGTAACCCATTGGAAGGACGGCGTGAAGCATCTGCTTTAACTTTGCGTACTCAATCCTTATTCACCACACCGCAATTTAAACGGCAAGGTGCGCGAGCCGTCCCACTACAGTGGGAGGGGGCCGTCTCCCCTTTTTCGGTACAAAAATAATCACTATAGGGTACAGCCCACAAACAACCCGTTACATCTCTTCCAATCTGCGGAAAAGATGTCTGTCCCCCTATCGTCTTCCCAAACCAGAAGACACAAAAGTCTCTGCCAGTCAGTGGAACTGTTGAGGCTGAGAGCAGTAGCGTAGCCAACCAGTAGTAGGACTCTCCGAAAAAAAAAAAAAAACTTTACGTACCTTTATTTATTCCCCTATATTATAAAATAATATTGTCTATATTCGGATGGAAGAGAAAACGGACTCAATGACCACTGACGCCCATGAACACCCACTATGCAAGTATAATAATTTGTACATCAACCATTTGAGTTGCTCTAAATTGAAATGAAATCAAGCGAGCTGATGTTGAGGGGCTCCAAAGATGACAACAGTAATCCATATGCGGATGAACCTGTGCCTTGTGTTGTGTCAGCATATATGCTGATGAGAAAAACTGCTTCGTGTTACTGCGCAAACACGAATCATGTAGCCTTCTCTCACAAGTGATCGTTGAATTGAACGCTACTCAATATGTCATTGTTATGTGACGTGCTGAAATTTTATTTAATAAATTCAAAGTACTAATAAAGTGACTGTACGAAGCAAATATAAAATACAAACAAACAATCAAAGAAATCTTTTAATTAATTACGAAACTGGAGGCGTCATTAATACCATTTATCATTTATGGGACAAACGAGTAATTCCTCATACAAAAGTCGCAGACTAAAAATTTTACATTGCAAACGAGACTTGCAATTGCAGACGAATTGTTGTTCAAAATCTTATCAGGTAGTGAACGCAGTGCGTAAGCAGTTTATTTCTCCTGCTCTATTTCTAAGTAAATCAACTCCAATTACATGTGGAGTTCGTGTAGTTAATGTGCATTTATGATTCCCTGGTGCAATAGACTGCTGATATTGTATGTAACAAATTTAATGTTTTGAAACACCTTGAAATTGTTCAACAACCACTTGAATACAACGGAATAAATCAAAGAAATGTATTATTCAACCTGCAATGCTCGCGATTTCACCCACTCATCTCCGCTCCCATCAGTCGTAGCGTCATGGTTCCTCGTTAAATGAACTATTCAACATAACAGCGTGTTCGAGCAAGCAAACTCTTGAGCCTTGTAAGATTAGTATAGATATGTAATATTAGTATGTATATATTATTATAGATGAGGAAACAGTTGGCGCGCTTTCTTATGTAAACTTATTCGTTGTAAAGTCTATATTTCCCTGTTTATTTGTCCATCTATTTCTTGTACACGAGTCACTCATTCAAATCACAACAGTGCAAATAAGAATTGCAATTGCACACTTAGTTTTGTTCCAAACCCTATCGCGTCGGGGACTTACTTCGTAAACAGTTTATTTTTCCTTATTTCCCCTGCTCTATTTCTACTACTAAATCGACACAATTTATATGTGTAATTCGTGCGGTTAATGTTGATTGAGTGACCATTGTGTTAGATAACATGGGTTGAGTAAATGTTTATTGTGCTATAGCTGCTATATGCTTTAGGTTAATCATAAGAAAATGTGTATGGAACTTTTGTTTTTTTTTTTAATAATGACGGGACAAACGAACAGCTAGGACCTTTACACGACACCCGCATATTTGTTATGTAGAAGCGTTTCCTTCTTAGACCCCTTCATACCGATTGTGCCAGCCCAATTCGGTTGCAATTCAGCATGGCACTGCTTTTTACTAAACTAAGTAAGTAGTAGGTAGTGATTTCTAAAATGAAATCTATGCTAACATTATAAAGAAGAAACATTTGATAATTTATTTGCATTGAATAGGCACCGAAAGTACAGAACTGATACGAAAAATTGTTTTATCATTAGATTATTAGAACGATACATTATCAGTGACGAATAAAACGTTTCGATAATTATAAAAACTTCTAGAATGTAACCAAAATGTGGAAAAAACATCATAGTAAATCCTTATTTACCTTCAGAAATGATTCACAACTTTGTGCCGCGACGGACGTTGTTCTAGCATAAATTCAATGTGTTGTCATTTACGAGTTTAGTTACGAGGCCTTAAATAAAATTCTTAATATATATATTTTTAATACGAAATATGAGAAAAAATCAATGACTTTTTTCCAATATTTTAAAAATTAAAAATATATTAATAAAATTTCAAAAATCAAAATTCTTTGCCATGTTTGGTGAATTGTCCATGCGAAACTGCGACCGGTCTGCTAGTAGCAAACAAATAGGGAAATGAACCTAATTAGACAATAAATGAACCTGCGGTTAGCTGAGATATTCATTATGTATTCAATGTGACATACACCACAGTTTTAGTTACAGTAATTTTGGACAGCTGAAATAGCTGGAAGCCACCGATCACAACTTAAGCGTACCGCAAATTAAACTAAGACCGAAGCGAAAGAGTCCATTAACGCCGCAATTTGCCTTTCCTTCAATAGGCCGGGAATTCGATCAAACTTTATGCGCCGGTCACGACGGACTCCGGGACGGCAGTGGGACATTAATTCGGTCCTTGGTTCTTTTTGGAAATAATTTCAGTTCTCATCTAGTTTCTTGTTAGTAATCTTGGCGTTCGTTGTTATTGTCAATCTTTATCTGTTTCTTGTTGATTTACGTCTAGACATAATATAAAACAGAGTTCGTAAAAGCTTGATTTTTTAATTATCTTCTGTATCGATTTTCATGCGGTTTTCACCTATACGTATTCGAGAAGGTTTCAGTGAAACAATCTGACCCTCTGCGATCCCAATCCCCGTTTTTCACGGGGACCACGGATTCACCCGTTAATATCTGTTAGATAGTTCACAACACTTGATCTGCCGATGTGTTAGTTTTTTTGTAACTAAAAACATTTTTTTCGTTTGTATAATAATTGAATAAAATATATTCTACATTTCAACTTTTTAAGAAACATGTTGTTGCAAAACTTCACCTACGTTAATAGGAGAGTGTACCTATGTACTTAAATAGGAGAGTGTACCTATGTACTTAAATAGGAGAGTGTACCTATGTACTTAAATAGGAGAGTGTACCTGTGTACTTAAAAATCTTCACCTCAAGTTTATGAGGGCATCATTTTTCCACATGACTTGCTCACCATGATCCCACACGTCAAAATACAACGGCTCTTTGTTTAAGATTTTTCTTTTATTTGTCTGTGTCGACTATTGTAGTCGTGTTGTGCGGTGAAGCCTATATTTATATAGCGCATGAATGAACATAGAACCCTTTACTTGATTTAAAAAATGATTACCATCAGCCACACGCAAAACTAGGAATAAATTTTGTATAACAAATTTATGGGAATCCTAAAAAGATTGCCGCGAGATATTTCAGTTTCCAACCGAATTCCCTAATCTCTCCGCTCCGCCTACCCGATGTTGTGATGAGAACGCGCTACTGAACATATTTTATGCTAAGATATGTTACATGAGTTCGGAATTAACGATATCGGAAGTCTACACTTGATATCGAGATACACCATTCCCCTATTTTGTATTGTTTATGAAAATAAAAAATTGGGAGTGTTTGTTTATAGTTAAACACATGATATGGGTTCAAATAACCACATTTGACGACCGGCTCAGTTGGTAACGTGGCGGTCAGTCCGCGTGTTACGCCAGAGGTCGCGGGTTCGAATCTCGTCTATGTCATGGATGTTTATATGTGTTATATATATTTCTATACATTAATTTCTTTATATATGAACATATTAAATATATTTCCGTTGTTCCAGTACCTGTAACACAAGTCCTTACGGTACTTATCACGGGGATATGCTAACGCGATGTGATAAGTCCACAGATATTATTATTATTACATTTTTTATTACCATTCAAATTTTACGCGAGTAAAACTGCAGGGCGTAGCTAGTTTATTATGTTTTAGCTATAAGTAAAATAATAATGGAAAAAATGTTTACTAGTATATATGTGTAAACGGGTAATGTGTTGAAATTAGCTTAATGTTATTGTTTGTTTCGTACATTTTTATCCGACTCTAGTCGAAAGAAGTTATGTATGCATGTACAAATGGTCTTTCGGTAATCTCTCGAAACGATATTTTGCATTTACCTATTTTATAAATTACGATGTCAATATTACAAATAACACCTTTGCTAATCATGAAGGTCCTTTTATAGAATAGCGGGGCAAACGAGCAATCGGATCCCTACTACAACTACCGACGCCCATGAACATTCACACAACTACTATGCCGATGCGTTTCCATCCTTATAATGTGCATGTGCCGCGAGAAGCTGGCTCGTGTCTTTCTCTCTTACCACTCTTCCTTACGCTGTGACTTATTTTATGGAAGAGCTTCGGTAAGAGATGCCATGCTGCATTTCAGCTGAATAGGGCCAGCACTACTGTGGAGGCACCTCTCGCTCACATGATATTTCCGTAAAGAGACAGCTCCAATGTTGCGTTTTGGTCGGTTTGTGAGTATCCGGTGGTCCTTTAGTGATTAGGAGGAGTGGAGGGTAACGCATCTGCATAAAAACTATGTGGATTGTTATGGGCGTCGGTGTTATCAAATGACGCTAATTGTTTTTTTGTGTTCCTAACACATTTTTAAGATCTGAAATTGATTAATCACCTCTTCAAATATACCTATTCCCAAAGCAGCCAATTCAAGATCGGTCAGCCGAATACAGACGTCACTTTTACTTCTGTTTTGATATTTCAGGAAGATTTCCCAAACTAGATTCTCAAGTGTTTCATTAAAGTGTCTATTCCATAAATATCCGGCACAGAGACGGATTTAGAAGTCGCTTTGACTTCTATTTGTAGCTAAGCTTAGCTGCTGAGAATTCAGCGGAAACAGAAATTTTAGCATATTTCAGGTTCCTAAAACATGCTAAAATTATCAGGAGTTCTCCTATATTATAACCTGATTATGCTTTAGTCGACTGATTATGATAGTGACATCAGGTAAATTATATTGATAGCGGCATTAGTTAACCTTAAAGTATGAGATAGATCCATATAATGATATTTATTCGAATACTTCCATATTTAAATGGAGTGCCCTTCCAGACATCATTTACACATTTCCGTTCCTTTTCACAACATCACTTACATATAAAATATGCAGCAACCGAGAGGTTATATATCAAAAATCCAACCCGAGTCAATTTTTACAGTTCTTTTGTAGCTACGAAACAAATTTATTCAAAAGGCAAGTAGATATATAATCCAGATAGGGTTTGCAGCAGGTATTTAGAGCAGTATAAACCAGACATGTTAATAAATGACGTTGACCGACTTACATTGTTTCTATTGAAATGCATAACATTTTTTGATTTCAGGCAGAACAAAGCGCTATAGTCTCGAGTCTCAACACAAAGACATTTCAATTAAAATTGCCCATTATTACTTAGAACTTAACAGTAGGTTTAACCAATATTTAAAGGTAAACAAAAACGGATGGGTTGAATCAATGTAATTACAAATATCTACACATAACATATTATAGTAACGCTGTAATTTTTTTATTTATCAGAATGCGGATTAATCTCTGGAGCATCATCGATTCGAAAATTCCTTTTTGTATATGATAGCTACATTAATCTTCATGTATCAAGTGTAAGGTTACTTAATGTAAAGCAGGTCATAACAAAAGGTCTAATTATTATTAGTTAATAATAAGTATTGCGCTGTTCTCACTGCTAGTGTTGCTGATTTGATCATTTGTAATATGCAATGCGACTTAGTAAGATTACAATTGTAATTAATAATAAATTTTCCCCTTTTCTCACTTCCGGCGCTGTTGATTTGATCATTTCCAAAATGCAATGCAACTGCTATTAATTGGTTAAAATTGAATAAAACGTTACCATTAAATCATATTAAATGTGTGTATACTTTGATAATGATTATACTACATTTGGTCATTATTAAATAAGTTTACCAGTCGTTGAGATACTTTACAATTCAGTTTCCGGTCCAACTCAATTTCGCGTTTTAAGCACATGGTAGTACATATTGAAGGGAGAACAGAGAGCCAGAGCTACCTTAGTGGATAACAATTGTGTGAATATGTATCAAGTATCAATAAATGACGTGTACTTGTATACCGAACTCTATATTGTGGAGTTGAACCCTGTCCCGTCACAACTAACTTACATATAATATAACCAAAACAAACAACAAGTAATTTGAAATTTCTTACAGGGGTTCCCTTAAAGATCTTGTTATTGTATATGGACTGTAAATCCACTGTTCACTAGTTCACATCAAGCTCGAAGGACCATAAAGATGTAGGCTTCTCTTGAGATGCTACTAAGAACTAAATGCTGATGATAATTAAATATAATATTAAGATATATTGCTGATTGTATAAATTTGCGGCTCGCGACTCTATTTCG
>JAFELO010000316.1:1028537-1043842 GCA_017140195.1 Eumaeus atala | reverse complement strand
ACAACACCCTTCAGTTTACGCGAAGGTTACTCTTTACAAAAACTATTTTTGCTGTTTGTGGACAGGTCCACCTGGCACCCTGGTTGCTGTAAATCTTCTGAAACGTCGGGCTAGTTATTTTATTAAATAAACCTCGATAAAATCCGTAAAAGTAGTGTTATTGTAATGAACGCCGGAGGTGTCATAGATGCGTTGCCGGCCTTTATGTGGTAAGGAGGCTCTAGCAGAACTACCTTGTTATCACATCACTGGCGACATGTTTATGGAGATATTTAGTACCTTCACGCCTGTTATCCCCGAAGAGGTAGCAGAGGCAGAGGTGCTAGTATATCCATAACTCGTAAGTCCATAGATATACTAGAACACCCACAATTAGCCAAGGTACTGTGGCCCATGATGTCATAGGTGGCAAGCCTATGGCTACTTCGGGCACATTCCTAACCCGGATAATGTAATGCGTGATCAGAATGATTTGAGAAACATTTAACAACATTCACCCGACCTGGGGATCGAACCCACGCGGCTAACGGTCTTAACAGGCCTCTCTGATATTTAGATTTTCCTTTTTATTACTCGATTTCAATATCGACTACATTTATTAAATTACATTTGTGCTAAGTAATTAAAACAGTCATAACAGTTCAACTATAAAACATTCAAAATTTAACGACATCGTTTCATTTGCTTAGAAAAAATGTGTAAATTTTATATTAAATTTATATCGCGTAGTATTCAAGACATCTGATGTATTTTTAAAAATTTCTTCAAGAAAGTTTTTTATTTTTTTTAGAAATGTTTCCTTTTTTATTTAACAGAACTTTTGAAGTATTTATGGATATAGAAATTTCTATGGGGGTCAGCTATATATATTAAAAAAGGTCAGAAATATCTCTATTGACTTTTAAAAGTACATGAAATAATCTAAAATAATGAATATAACGTATTAAGTCTTTAGTAAAAGGTAGTGTGCCATGCTCCATTGCAGCGGAATTGGAGCGGCACGACCGGAAAGGTACATCTCGCTCTCATCATATCGACGTAAAGTGACATCTTCGGTGTTGCGTTTCGTGAGGTTTGTGAGTAGCCGGTGGCTCATGAGCCTTTTTTTGACCTGGGGGGAGGTCAAAAAAAGGAGAAGAATAACACATCAACATAGTAATTACGCTATTTACGGGCGTCCTGTTGACGCTCCTAAAAAGGCTCTGTTTACTCGTTTGTTATACCATAAAAAAGAAACAGTCAAACCTCGAAACCTGTCTGTGTGTTGTCATCGAGTTTTCACAATGTGCAAATTTTCATGCAGTTTTTACCTATGCATTGAAAGATATCTGAGGAAGGTATTGGTATATAATTTGCCCTTACTATTTTACAGGCGTAGCAGGGGCGGATCGCTAGTATAATATAAAATAATATGCGCCTTGTTCACTGAATACTAAAATAAGTCCCGGTTGTAAAAACAACAAACATTTACTTAGCCTACATTTGTATGTTACAATTGCCGAAAGAATATTCCGTATAAATAGAGCAAAAACTAGTCCAAGAAAATAAAAATCTGAATAATAAGATAATATCTTCAAGGGATCTGCGAACCTAACAAATATAAACCGAATCTAAAGTAAGTTTTTTTCGTTATCGGCATAATAAATCCGACACCCACTCTTCTGAGCCCTCTACAACACAACCTCATTTTATTCAAGTGAGATTCATTAGTTTTATCAGGCAGATCTCAGTGGAGATTGCTGGCGTCCGCAACTAAAAATTCAAATAATCTGATGCGAATTTTTCCATTTTAATTGCACAATTTTTCATTGAAGTAAATGTTATGCGCGATAATATTACCTTTTTAACTTGTAAATAATATCCTCTTTAGATTTAGACCAATAATCGTTGTTTTCCAATTAATAAAAAAAATGTACATTTTTTATGTACATATTGTGCAATCACGCGAGAGATTTTTATCAGTTCCTTATTTCCCCGAATGTGCGACCCAGACTTTAAAGAGTATAGAATTTATATTTATATATGTATACATATGCGGTGTCGCTTTTGTGCGGTTTGTGAGTAAGCGATGTCGTAGGGCGGGACGTTAAAAGGAGGACAACACATCCATGTCGATGTCCATGGGCGTTAGTGGTCGTAGAAGTACTCGTATAGATCGTTTGTCCCCTATACTAAAAGCAAAACTTTTGCGAGTGCGAGAATAAATTCACTTAAATAGATTTTATAGTACTGACAGAAGCCAAAATTTATATATTATTTAATGTAATATTTGTATCTATCTGTATGTCAATCATTATTTACGAATTAAATTTAATATTCTTTACATGGTTATAACATATGTGGTCACAGCTGAATTGGTTTAAAATAACAAATAGCGTGACTTTCATCTTGATACATTACTTGGAAGCTGAGATTAATTCTTCAACATTTCAATGTTACTGTTACGGACAAAAGATGCTAGGCAAACTTTCATATTACAATTAGTGTTTCTTTTTTTTCACAGAATAAGGTGGCAAGCGAACTAAAACTTTATGGACTACCATCGCCCATAAACTTAGCCACAATAAATATGCTGAAATGTTTCCTCCTTTCCGTCCAAGTTTCGTTCCAAGAGCAAATGTTCTTTACTGTGTAATCATGTAACTATTACTTAACGAAAAATTGTGGTTGGTTCGGGATATAGTATACACAGGTATAACTGCGGGACGCAAATAGTACCACATAATATTAAATCCACAGCCAAGTAGGTTTAGCGCTTACTAACCTGTTCAACTTGGTGTTGCGTGGCGCTACGAGCTTGTTCTAAGTGGTACTGCGATGGTGTGCTACGTGGCGCTATGGGCGTGATCTACGTAGCACTGCGAGCTTGGACTTCAAGAATGAGCTACGTGCGGCTATGATGATGTGCTACATGGCGTTCCGAGTTTGTGCTACGTGGTACTACGAGCCTGTGTTTGTGCTACGTGGCACTACGAGCTCATGCTAAATGGTGCTATGAGCGCGTGCTAAGTGGCCCATAAGTATGTTCTCCGATCCCTCATACTACTGGTTGTACCCGGCTGTCTCAGTTTAGATACTAGATTTACTATGAGTAAAAGCCGCAATTTCAAATGATCCATTTGTTGGGATAAACGTGAAAATAGATGTGTGGTCTTCCCTTCGTCTTGATGTTTTTTTTTAAATGGGCCTAGTATACACAAAAAGTAACAGTCAAATAATATTCGTAGGATTATTAAATTGTAAAATATTTTTTTTTGGAAAAGAGAACACTTTGTTTAACGCCTATATCCTCTAGTACTACCCACTCGTAAAACTTAACTTCGTTAAATCCCCGACGTATTACTTGTTATTCAAATAAGCCCAAGTGAATAATTATTTCACAGACATTTCCCATCTACCCTCGTCTCGCAGGGCTAGATTATTCGAGTAATTCATTAATGCACCATCGAGTCTTCGAGCCTGGGTCCTAATCCTCGGAGTAACATCAAAATAGTTGTCGTGCATTTGAGCTGAACGCTAAGCCTTTAAGCTATTAAAGTGTAAAGTGTTATTCAGATCCTATGAGCCACGTGCAGATCAGAATTAATTTGTGCTTACACAGGATAGTTCTAATGATTAATTGCAGGTCAATAAAATGGTAGCTGCACATTTTGTGATAAATTTGACTTTGTACCCAGTATAGTAATTCAGTTATAATTCTATATAATATATGTGCTTATGTTACGATTAAGAAATTGTTTTGTTTGTATTCAAAATTCAAACGTAACAATGGGTTTTCTTAATTGGATTATTATAACCGTCCCAATGTACTTATAATAATTTAAAAAGATAAAAGGTTTATTGTATAAGGAGAAAACTTCTAATAATAGAACTGCACAGGTTAGCACACGAGGGGTTCCGTATCATTATCTATTAAAGTTCATACATTTTGTTGTATGAGAGCCTTCATAAATAATTATTACATTTTTTGTATATGAAGTTATTTTGGCAACATAAATACAACATCCTCGTCGAATTTGAACTATCTAACTATACAGTTTATGAGATAGAGCCCGGTAACAGACATACTGATACACGGATAGAGGAGTATTAGTAACGGGACCCCGTTACTAATTTTTTACCCTTCGGACAGGGCACCCCGAAAAGTACTGCCAGGACTGAGTGCTATTTCTGGTGAATTTAATATTCTAAAGTATTAAAACGATACTTTGTCCTTGTAATTAATTACTCACAACTATTTGCCAGAGTAGTACCATGCTGAATTTCGGCCGTGCTGGACCGGCGGGAAAGGAGAAGCATGTCCTACCACGTTACGCCGCTGCATATTAATATTTATGATATCGGGATTCACGCGGCTTGTAATTTTCCAACTTTCTGGTAGCCCATTATAAGGGAGGGGGAACAGGGGCATCGCGTGCGCATAAACAAATATACCAGCGTCGACAGTTAAATACTCCGACTATTCGTTTTCCTATAAAAAAGTAATGTACTTACTTCACGGTTGTTTTAGCCTAATTCATGCATGAAATGGGAACGTTACAAAAACAAGTACTTTCTGCTTTATGCAAAGTCAGAAGGGTCTCTTGAACTCGTCTTGTGCAAACTTGAAATAAAATATTGACTGCAGTTCAATTTCAGTTTTTCAATTCCGCCTTTCATTTATTGGATTGTATAATGACGCTGCGAAGACTACCGAAATGAGAATAATGGCTGATTAAATAATCTAAGCCTTGTTTGTTTGGTTGAAGGCACAATTTTCTTGGGTGGCGTTGGAAAGAAGTTGTTCTGGAATATTTTTTCAACTATATTTTTGATGAACTTAAACGAATCTTACAAATCATGTTAGGGTTAACGATGCAGATTAAAATTTACGAGGGTGGAGTGAAAAGTACTTTGCCTAACACAGATTAATTCAATTCAAAAAATCTAATCTACCTACATTTAGTACAGTGCAGACTAGTTAAGGCTGATTTTAGTCTCACGCTCACCGTCAGCGCTCATAGCTCCGCGCGTTGTTTGCCAACGCTGAGGCTCAGCGTGGCTCGTTTTAGTATCGCACTGACCGCCTTACCGTACAGGCGACGACAAAATGCGGAGTGTATTAATTATTGCTGCTTTGTACTATGTATCCCAAAAAAATAAAAACCGGCGACAACGAAGACTCCATGTTCATCTATTGATTGAGCAGAGCCGTTGCAGGAGAGTTTGTCTTGTTATTTTGGCATTTTGAGGGCTGACGAAAGTAAATTCTTTAGTTACTTTCGAATGTCAACTAGAACTTTTGACGAACGTCTGGCAAAGATACAGGATGAACTAGTCCATTGCAGCTTACGAATCGTGCCTATACCACCGATTGAACGACTAATGGTACCTTAAAGGTAAGAAAAAACATATTTACTCGTTTTATAATTATGTGTAATCATGGCAAAGTATAGGTAACAAAGGAAAACAACATAGGTATTTATTATTGTTACGTTTCATATTATAGGTAAGACAAAAAAAATAACATAAATGACATATTATTAGTAATTAAACATAATATAATTATTTAGCAGTCCGTCCAGCTGTTTCATAACCAGAGTAACCTGGATTCGCATCATTCGTTTCGTACCCTTGGTAACCTGGAGTCTGATAATTGTATGACGATGCATACGTGTCGAGTGTAGGCCTTGCGCCATTGGAGTAATAGCTATTTGAGTTATTTGATCTGTTGAAATTTCGAATATCCATCGCTTCGCGCAGCGCTCTCGGTCTAAACTCTAGCTTTTGTAGTACATCGAAAGATTTTAAAATTGGACCTAAAGGAGCGAAAAAAGCCAGGTCGTCAGCAGCAAGATTTACTGTATGATTACTTAATAAAGTTAATAATTCTTTTTCAAATAGAGAACTTTCTGGATTTTTTTGCGGGGGGTCTCTTTTTCAGCCAAGGTTTTTGTGATCACGCTGAATCAACACCACGGTCATTCTGCTCACCCTCTTGAGTTTTTTCTGAAGATACCATACTATCCAATGTATTATCTATATTTACTGAGGGTAAGGGAAGTGAGAGGGTATGATTTCATTCAGTGATTCATCAACAGTTGAGAATGCTGTTGGAGCTAGAAAGCTTAATTCCTCATAATATATGTATTTTTGTATTTTTTTGCAGCACTTCCTGAAGGCGTTTTATTTATTGCGTTCTTTGTTCTAAAATATGCATCCCTGGCTGTTTTCCATCTCTGTTGGACTAGTTTTGCTGAAATAATAAAAACTTTTTATTTTCAGATTTCTTGCTACGGGTCGAACATATACAGATTTGCAGTATTCATTTAGGATGGGAATCGCAACAATCAGTAAGATCGTGGACGAAGTGTGTAAAGTAATATGGGAAACGCTACACAATGAATGAATACCATCAAATACACCTCATACGTGGCAAAATATTGCTAACGGTTTTCTACAAAACACCAACTTTCCAAATTGCATCGGAGCTATTGATGGCAAGCACATACGAATCGTAAATCCAAACGGTGGTGGATCAATATTCTACAACTATAAAAATTTTTACTCCATAGTTCTGCTAGCTAGCAGATGCAGATTATTGTTTTACATATGTAAACATTGGAATGTATGGGAAAAACTCGGACTCGACTATTTTCCAAAACAGCACTCTATACAGGAGCCTTGAACAAAACACTTTAAACATTCCAGGATGGAAGCCACTGCCAGGAACAAATACTCCAGTTGAACATGCGATTGTGGGCGATGGTGCTTTTCAAATATCAAATAAAATTCTAAAGCCATATGCACGATCCAATATGACCCACAAGAAAAAAATATTTAATTATAGACTGAACCGGAGTAGACGATACATAGAATCAACATTTGGTGTAATGTCGAATAAGTTCAGAGTGTTTCATACGCCTATTAATATGAGTTTTGATGTTACAAAGAATATAGTCAAAGCATGCTGCGTATTGCATAACTTTATAAGAATTCGCGATGGTTATTGTGTTGAAGACACACTTACAATTGCCGGTATGGTAGACATGCCAACTGTATCTACAAACAGGTCTGGACACGCTCTGCGAGAACATTTTGCTGAGCACTTTGTGAGCCCTATTGGAAGCGTACCCTGGCAAGATTCGTGTATATTTTAACTTGAAATGTGTATATTTGAAATTAAAATAAGAAAGTAAACATACCAAGCTGTTGTTTTTCTTCTCCTGAAATATTTTCGAACAATATCCTCCCAGGATCTGTTTCTTGCATCTTTATTTTTGTAGAGTGGATCCGATGCATCCCACAATTTCTTCCTCAGGTATCGAGCTATCGGTGAGGTATCGATAACTCGACCTGTATGCACTTCGAGATTCGCCATGACATACGCTCACTGAACGTAGAGGCACTCGTGCGATAGCTACGCGTCACCAAAAAACGCTTCCTAAAAGATCATATATCTCGGCCATCAGCGTTGACGGTGCACGTGCCGTCGGCGTGAGACTAAAATCAGCTTAATTGTCTGTAGTCTGAAACGTGTACGCTAATTAGTTGTGATTTTATAGTTTCTTTAACAAAACAATCGGACATAGTTTCTGCAAGTGAAGCAACTCGAGCAGCGTGTCGTCATTAAGTACCTCCATGAGTAGGGGCTATCATCAAAAACCATCCATGATGATATAGTCAGAACTATGGGAGATTCTGGTTGTCTTATTCATCCGTCAAAAAGTAATTAAAATTATCCGTAAACTTAATACATCAATGTGGACTGCAGTATTCAAGCGTTGTAGAAAGAGTGTGAAAGCTGAACCCCGCTCTGGAAGGTCTTTGACATCAACTATTGACAAAAATATTAAAAGTTACTTGATTTAATTATGGTAGACCACAGATAAAAAAATAGGAAGTTAGCCGAGGTTATACGCATCTCTCATGAATGAGTTCGAAGCATCATGGTCAACGAATTGGTCTTCCACAAGGTGTCTGCGAGGTGAGCTCCATGACTGCTTTCAGTTGAACAAAAAATGACGCGATTGACTATTTCATGTGACTGTTTGGAGTTATGCGAAGCCGATGCCGATAATTTTTTGAATCGCTTTGTTCCAATGGACAAAACATAGGTTCAATACTGTACGCCAGAAACGAAACAACAATCGGAACATTGGAGAAGACCTGGTTCACCACCCCCTCCCTAAAAAGGCTAAGGCGATTTTGTCGGAAAATAAGGAAACGACTTCAGTATTCTGAGACTCAAAGGGTGTGATTATGATTGATTATCTTGAAAGGGATCAGACTATAAACTCTGATTACTACTGTGTCCTACTACGTCGTTTAAGAGATGAAATAGAAGAAAAGTGTCCAGGAATGCTCGGAAGAAAAGTCCTGTTTCAACAAGATAACGCCCGTGTTCATACGCCTGTACAATCAATGGCTGAATCCACAATTGTGGCTTTGAACTATAGCCGCATCCGCTTTATTCACCTGACCTGGTACCGTGAGACACTTTTCTGTTCCCTAACCTAAAAAAGCACTCAGGAGATCACACACTTTCGACAGACAACGAGGTCAAAACAGCCAGTAGACGCATATTTTGACTATAAGGAGGAATCATTTTTTTTCAACGGTCTAAATGCTTTAAATGGGAGGCGACAAAAGTGCATCGAATTTGACAGGGATCATGTAGAAAAATAAAAATGGTTTAGTACAAGTTTATTTTCTTGATTAGACCGAATACTTTTCAATCTACTCTCACCATCACCAGATGGTGAGAGTGGATTGAAAAGTATTCGGCCAAAAACAGCTCTGGTGATGGTGAAAAAGTGTACGACGGTAAAAGCCGTGGGGCTCTCTCCTCGGCCTCTTTCATCGAAGTACAAGATAGCCGATTTCCTAATATTATCACAATATATCTATACTTATTATAAAACAAAATCCCTTAAAGCTGTCTTTCTGTGTTTGATAGTTTTTCTCAAAACGTTCTGAACGCATTTTCATGCGGTCTTCGCGCATGGATAGAGCGATTCCCGGGAAGGTGCAGTGTAGAATCTATTCAAGGGCGAAGCTGGGCGGATCCTATATACTCCTATATATCCTATACTCCTATATACATATTTTTTTAAATGCTGCCTCGTGGTCGAGTGGTAAGCGTGTTCAGCCATAGAAGTGAGGTCCCGTGCTATTCAAGTTCAAGTTCTAATAACTGTCTGGAGTTTGGGAATTTTTTGGGAACCCCCGTGACTCGGAGAACATATTAAGCAGTCGGTCCTGCGCCTAATTTCTCTCCGGTCATATCGGTTTGCCGTCCCATCGGAATAGGAGAATGAAGGAATAGAGAGTGCACTTGTGTATGCACAAACATTTGTGCACTAAATATGTCCCGTGCAGGTGGCTCTCTCAATATCGGCCGCTGTTATCGCCATCTCGGCCGCTGTTATCGAAATTCGGCTAAGACGACATTATTATTACTTTAAAAATCAAACCAACTTCAAACAATGCACAAAACAATTTAAATAAACAACAATTTTCATTTAACCTATCATTGTAACTTGGAAAATTAAATCTGCACGAAGCCTGTGCCAAGACAATGGTACCTAGTTGAAGTGGCAGTAGGTTGATTCTTCACTTCGAAGAATCCGTTCGTTTCAGTACAGATGTAAGGTTTTAGAGGGAATGCCGCAAATGGGAAGAATTACCGGTCTATCAAACAAGTGAGATGACGTTTTTCGTGCATAAGTAACAGGAAAACGACCACCTTAGTTGTGCCCTTTTAAATATTGTAATTTAACACAAATATGTAAATACACATTGCAATAAAACAACTTTAGCGGATTTTATCATGGCTTGTTCATATATTTTACAATCTTGACATTTAGTCTGTCTTGTTAGTCCACCAGGAACTGGGTCAGCAGGAATTTTTTTTAAGATGCCTTTTCTATTTGCATGCCTCAGTCTGATTTTTATATTTAAACGAAGCTTAAATTAAAACAAACAATCAGCACACATGTTTCCACATATTCTTATAGATACCGGCCCTAAGAAGTATGAAATACTTTTATAGCATAGGAAGAGAAAGGATAAATCGGAACCATTTGGCGACTATCTGCGCCCAGTAACATCCGTATATTCAGGTGTATTAGAAGACGAACAATCGGAGTTTGTGACGACAACCGGCGCTCATAGCCATCCGCATTATTGTCATGCAGATGCATTAAACACCCTTCTTCCACTTCAATGGGCCACTCCTTGACCCCTCCCACGCAACGGGACTAAATACACATGAACCGCACAGGATATATGGAGATGCCTTGTCCTCCTGTAATCCATCCTCCCAATGGGCTATATTTATCAAATGGTTATGGTTTGGAACTTTAGTAAATAAGTTCTGATGCACTTATGCATACCAAGTGTTATGTTTATGAACAATAAAAAAATAGGGAACCACCGACATGATTACTTTCAAATTGCTGCACAGGATTTTCATGAAACATTTATTTATTTATATACAATACTTAATCCATCCAACAACAACTTACACCTAATAGAAAATAAAAAAATATAAATAGTTGAAATATACAAATGTGCTGCCCTTCCGAAGTCATTCAATGAACAGTTAAGCAAATCGTTCTACTCGGGAACTCGGGGGAAATCTGGTGAACTCGTTTGGGCATTACGATGCCACAGACAGATACACATACATACTTACAGCACACGCTTTTTTGCACCGGCTGTGAAAATCACACATATAGTGATGTTCATTGCAGTGGAATATTTATGTGATAGCAGCCTTCGCATTGATAACGCAAGTCCTGTTATACTCCGCTATATATACTGTTTATGGCTTGAAGCGACAAATAAGCACGTTGAGCATTTCGTGACTACATAAATCTATAAACATGGGAAATCTATAAACATTGATATATTATATTTATGTAACCAATAGGTTCTATGGTATTTGGTTATGCCAATGCTTCGCCCTAAACTGGCTCTCACAAACCGAACGAAAGCGACAATATAGGTATAATAATTTCTCGCCACTCTAACTTACATGTGTGTGAGGTTACTGTCACGTCATGCAAGTTTGGTTAAACTGCAATGCTACAATAGCACTAAGACTTACAAAATGTGAAGTGATGTGTCTTCCCTGTGCTTGCTATAGAATATTAAAAGAAAGTGGAATTAAATTATCTCCTAAACTGTCATAGTTCCTAAGAATTTGATCATTCAAAATTTTCCCATATTCAATTGGTATTGGAAAACAAAAGCTGTTTTTCCCAGTCATTCCACGGGGGAATCGTGCGGAGGAGAGAAAAGCCATAAATTGTGTTTCACTGACAACTTAACGTATTGGATATTTGTTAGGTTTCTGGTGATTATGTTTCCATGCTCCTTTAAAGCAATGAGAAAGAAAATATTTTCTCTTAGATGATCTGCTAAAACTAGCTTGATTTCGTACACAAGTGAAGTCAAAGTGTAAGTCGATTTTAACTTTTGTGAAGATTTGGACTACAATAAAGTTAAATGATATTTTGGTGTACAGTACAGATGTAAAAAAATCTTCATCTCTATATGTCACGTAATCGGACACCTGGTAAATAAATATGTTGGACAACAAAGTGGCTATACGTATGTGAGATATGGCTAATATGGACCCAAAACATTCAATTTTAAATAATAAATGATCGGTCTGGACTTTTTAATAATTTACATATTCGAAATTAGAAGTAGCCTGAAATGTTTGGTCCAAGGACATATGAAATTGGCGTTTTTCGTACTGGCCATTTTAATCACTAATTTGGCCACTTTGGTAGGGAATTCCAAATTCAAATTTGTACAGCTATTTATTTACTAATGTATTTGTGTTTTGATGACCGGTTATTTATTAGTTTCTTTCCGTTTGCGTCCCTCATTTTACAACATGGGAAACTTAAAATATCACGTCTATTTAAAGGACAGAAATCACCGTAATGAACGAATGTGTCAAAATCCTTGTGCTATACTGTTATACAAATAAATGTAAAAATATATAATAAGTTTGGATCCTGGCCAGCCCGTCATATCCTGTCCCAAGCGAAAATGGACTCCAGAAAAGTTACTTGTAAGCGTTTGGTAGACTAGTGCCGGTATTATTTATTACAGTTTCCTCAAATCTCTGAAAGTCTGACCAGACTATTATGGCTGATGTCTATTGTCAGCAATTACAAACCATGATGGAAAAGCTAGGGGCTAAACAACCTAGGCTGTTCAATCACTCCACGTCACTGCTGCTTCACGACAACGCTAGACCACACACTACGCAACAGACGGCTACCAAATTAGAAGAGTTTCAATTGGAAAGTCTAAGACATCCTCCGTAATCCCCGGACTTTGCTCCAACAGATTACTTTCAAAACATTTTTTTTTTCAAAATTTCTTGCAAGGGAAAAAAATAATTCCGATGGGACAGTACAAATCGCCTTCAAGATTTTATTGATTCCCATCCGGCTGGCATAGTAAAGGGATCAATAAACCACCTATGAGATGGCAAAAGTGCATAGAAAACAATGGTTTATACTTCCATTAATGAAAAATATTTAACTATAAATATTCGACTTTTTGTTCCTCCCATACAACACGCCAATTTCATATGTAAGAACCTAATGTATTTAAGGGATTTTGTTCCTTCATTCTTTGATGACAATACCCTGGTACGGGGTTGTCCCATGTGTGAGTCTTATTTATTTACTAGTGATCCACCCCGGATTTGCCCCTGAGTAAACTTTAATCTGAAACTTTCCTCAGAATTGCTCTATCAAAAAATACAGAGAAACAGCTTCTGAGGATTTTGTGTTATAATAAGTATTTGTATAGGTTACAATATATAAATAGTACTTAAGGAGTATGTAGCTCCATGCTGCGTAATAGGAGGTGGTGTCGTGCATGGTGCACGGCACTACATCCTCCTATGCCGCTGTCCTAGGCGCTGTCGCGCTTCGTGCGATTTGTCAGTAGCCTGTGGCCCATGGGGGGATAATAGGAGGGCAACGAAACAGCGTAACAATCATGCGAATGTCCATGGGCGTCGGTTGTCATCAAAGGCCCCCCCTTACGTTATAAAAAGTAATTGCACAAACATCCAAGAAATAGTTCCGTCTAAAAATGAAACAAAAACGATAATTTGTTATATAGATAGATACCTGCCACAAAACGCCATTTTTTTCATTTACACGCGCAAAATTGTGGACTCTTCGAATTTTCTTGCAAATTTTGTCATTGATGCAATAGCAGGTATAAGGGCATAACTAATGCCAGTGTGTTGCCAGATGAAGCAGTGTAAGCTCTTCCCCTCAATGTAGGAAATTCCCAATTTAATTAATATATTGATCAAAATTATATAGAAAATAGAACATAAAACATATGAAGTTGTAGTTGGCATGATGTTGATAAATTTGACATCGACGAAAAATGATTACTGAGGGGCCATTAGAAAGTGAAGAATTCGTTAGTTTGTTACAGATAATAAATCGCGTGGATGATAGATGTTATAAATATTATCAACATCGGCTGAAGTATTTTTTCTGCCGCGAAGCAATGGCGACAGAGTTAGACACGGAGACGCCTGACACACTTAGGATTTTGATAAACAATTCGTCACGTAAAAATATATTTAAGAACACTCTAATCTCTTATGTTTTTTGTGGCAGGTATCAGAGTATTGCTCCAATCTTGGTTCAAGGCTTGTTGTGGTGGTAGGGCCGAGTAGCCTGGGGTGATCCCGGTCACCTTGGGCGAAGCCAATTGAACGGAAGGCGCTACTTTTCGTACCTCCCTTCTCTGGAGGTGGTGTTGGTTGTTTAGGGCACTGATTAGCGTAGAGTTTCCCTGATGACTTGTAGTTCTGGGGCACCTCATCTAAGGTAGTGCCAATGGCACACGCGTAGGTTTTAGTGGGTGTTCTGTATAATATGCCATATGCCATATGTATAATGTGCCATTTGGCAGACACACCACTGGAGCAACCCAGGGCCGGTGATGGGTGAATGCTTTTCCCCGCGTCAAAAAAAAAAGATTTTAAAATATATTTATACTTCCTTATTAATTACCTCCTTAAACGTCAACTTTACTGATTGACCAAGAATCCTCGGACAAATAACGGTAGTTATACAAATTGGACGATCCATTCAAATGTTCCAACGCCACATGACGTTAATAGATATGTTTGTAAAATTTATTCTTTTTCTCTGTAACCGTCTGTATCATTTGTCAGTCGTTTTACAAAAGATATAGGACCGCAATAATAATCACACTGTCACAATCCGACCCTGGGGCACAATCCGACCCTGGCTTTCAGGGTCGTGTGCATGATTTTTTCGATACTAAAGAGGTCATCAACCCTGCCCCTGCGCATTTTATTGGCGTTTACGCCTTAGTACATTAAAGGGCCTAGGAAAAATATGTGAAGTAAAACCGTTCGATATAGTAACCCTTTTATAGTCTTTAATATGCTTAAGATTTTAGCGCAGCTACTTTTATATTATATAGGAAAGCAAATGCGCTTTTAGAGCCTTTCAGCGATTGCCGACATCCATAGACATCTGCATTATTGTTGTCATGCAGATGCGTTCCCTCCTGTCGTCTTCTCCTATAATGCCATCGGCTACTCGCAAACTTTACGAAACCCGATAGCATAGCTGTCACTTTGCGGCGATGTCATGTGAGCTAGAGGACCCTCCCCGGTCGTGCGGCCCAATTCAACTGTAATGCGGTATGGTTTATGGTTTATGGTAAATTATTTAAAAATTCCGAGGTCATAATATATTCTAATCTTGCTTCCAAGCAACGAGTGATATATAAAGTTCAAACCCGTAAATCTGAATTCCAATTTTCATCTTTCACAGTTTCACATAAATCTAATGTAATTCATATTTCACAGCTGTGCATGCATTATGTAATAATAATGAAATGTACGTGGCATGGCGGCATGCATAAATAATGCGCCGCCGCTGAGAACATCAAAACTTAATTCATGTCTGAACCAAACACTATTTTTGAATACACGCGCAATTCAACTGAGATTTAAGGTCGTCAGTCAGTTTTTTTTACATGATAAGGGACAAAGGGGTAGGTGGTACTAACTAAGTAACGGTAACTAACGCCGCCCATAGAGACCAGCAGAACCCGAAGTTGTGCAGGCGCGTTGCCGGCATTTGAGGTAGTATGCTCTCTTCTAGAAGAATCCCAGGACGTGTTGGTTAGGAAATACGGAAGGCAGCTGGTTCCACAACGAAAGTCCGCCTGCAATACACAGTTGTGAGCTTAGGGACGACAAGGCCCATTGTAGGGCGGGGGGGGGG
>JAFELO010000316.1:991042-1028525 GCA_017140195.1 Eumaeus atala | reverse complement strand
CAGGAGGGTAATGCATCTGCATAACAATCACGTAAATGTCCATGCGCGTCTTATGCTATATAAGAAAAAGGCGGTGAAGGTCGAACTTAGAGTTCCGCGTTCCGCCGCGAAGTTCGAAAGTGAAAATCCGCTATTACGATGATAGTAGCTTTCTGTAAGAGGTAGTGCTATGCTGCATTATATCTGTACAGATAGATAGCCGATGGCCATTGGGATCCTATATTATAAAACTGGTTGTCTGTAAGTTGACTTATGCACTATATAATTTTAATCGATAACCTTAGACATTTTAATATAAACTGATAATTCTCTATTAACTGATCTGTGAATCACTCTCAAAGTGAAATGATTATGTAGCTCCATACGAAATAAAACCGGCCAAGTACGAGTCGGACTGGCGCGCGTGGTTTGCGAATAGGCGGGTGGCCTATTGAAGGGGAGGGAGTCGTGTTATGCTATAAAGAAACTACATTTTTGTAGCTGAGGAGGTCAAACCAGTAGTTGGAGCCTTTGTTGGCTATGGAAATGCATCCGCGTATTTGTTATGCAGATGAGGGAGTAGGGAGCAGGGAAACATTCCTGCTCCCCTCTAGTGGGCTGTCAGAAATAAACAAAACATATTTCGTGTTAGACTGACACGACTGGTAAGGCACCTCTTGCTCACGTAATACAGCCGTATTACGTGAGCAAGAGGCGCCTTACCAGTTGCGTCAGTCTAATTCTATCGTTTTGGAGAATGGCTCAACGGCTCAAAACACGGCTGCGATAGAGAATTTCACAATTTTTATTGTTAAAATTCTTGCAAAAGGTAAACATACATACAACAGCAATAACATGTAATGAAATGCATGGTTTCATAGATATCACCTTGACTCCCATGGACACTGTTGTAGCTTTGTTGTCATTCGTTGATACTGTGGGTTCCTACTTCACTTTGTGATTCTACGTGCCAGTTACTGAGGTTCCTTTTCTTATTTACGCGGTAAACGCAACTAAGCGGCTTCACCGGCCCTGGGTGGGGTCAAATGGTGTGTGGGGCTTGCGGCACATTATTTTGACGAATATCAACAAAAATAATCAGTGCCGATGGGTTGCCATGCACCACAGGAAAACACCACCAACTTTGAGACACCGTAATGGACTGAGGTTCCCATCCTCGCCCCTTGCCCCGTGCGCAAAATTACAAAATTGCCTCCCTTTTGTTGTTGTTAAATTAGAATACACTCTGTTAAGTCTAAATTCAAATTAATTATTTTCATTTGGTTGGTTGATAAGTTCATCAAGTTGGTTTGATAAAAATTTTATTTGTCGAAATCATTAACATGTGGTAGACATGATAATGACCTGGACAAGTGTAAGATTAGTAACGTAAGGCACTGGAATCCCCTGGGGTAATGAAATACACTTTACGGCTTTTTCTGATAGCTACGGACCTGAATGTCTATCCCATTGGGCGCGCATGACGTCATTAGGTTTTTCTTCTCTATGGGTTCTCCAAACGCGTCGGATTGCATTAGACGTACGGAATTTGCGTTTGGAAAAATCGAACACGTGCGATACCAGAAGTATTTTTCATTTTATGTATCCATTATGTGTGTCCAAATATGAAAAACAGATTCGGAAAATGAATACAGAAAACGTCTGTATTCGGACAGCTTTGAGATAAATGAACTTTGATTTGATATCTCAAAACAATGACAAACGCTACTTGCCATAAGGCAACCGAATATGAAGTGGGTAAAATCACATAATTCTGCTACTGGGAAAGGTAATAAATCTGAAGAGAGTATTGTTCGTCCACAGTCATTTCTGGAAATCTCCGGAGTTGGAAAAATATATTTGTATTCTTGTCCCCCAATTGTGTATCATAACATTTAACTATTATACTTTGAATTTGAAATGAGCTAAAAGAAGTTTTTATTAGTAGGTAATATTTTGCCGCCCTGGTGATGGCCTCCCAAATATTAGGGTGTTATTTTTGTTTTTTGGGCATTTCACTTAGCTTGGGTTATTTGTTTTTTAGTCAAATAATCAATCTTATAACGCTGCATGAATTACAATAGAAATTACAGCGTATGAAGCTCATTGATAGCCTTTCGGTTAGCGCTTATCCGAAGGTATATGTTGCATCCATATTTCCAAGCTTTTTAAAACTCATCTTAAATTCGTCTTCTACACGTTCTTGAGAAAAAAAAAGGTCTTGTCAGCACAGATATAATATACTCGTAGATAGACAAACAAATACGGCCTAAAATGAGGCCATCTAAATGGAAAGAGACCACAAAGGTACTTCACTCTCTGTCCCTCTTCTATCATTTATTTCCCTCTGCGCAATGCGCATGCGATATTACATGGACAAGGAAAGGTGCAGAACATAGCGTTTCACATCTTTCCAATCCATTGACTAAGACGGCCGTCATATGGCCCATGGCATCCCTTCTCTATCTATATTACCTCTATTCTTGATAGTCATACGGAGCAATGACAAAGAGATCTTTGAGGGTTTGTCTTTTCGAGGTACAGTAACCGAATGTAAAGAGCCAATATTCACTTCCTTCAGTACAGTCATACATCGTTTTTCTATAAAAACTGAGCAAATCGTATTAGAACAGAAGTATTATCTACATTAAAATAACATTTCACAAAAGGAAATCCTCCAGTTTCAACAACTCCTGTTAGAATGTCACGTAAACAGCGCGGGGTAAGGAAAAGCGACATTTTTCATCTTAATATGCACTTTTCATTTCGCAATCTCGGTAAGGAAATATTTGGAACGTTAGACTTAAATTTTTATTACATATATTTACAACTGAAATAAAAGAATTCCTTAAGAAACTTTTATTTCAAAAATTTATGACATATTTTACGCTTTTAACATTGTAGACATACTGAACCTACTAATATAATAAACGCAAATGTTTGTAAGTATGGATCGATGTTTGTTACTCTTTAACAAATGCTGAATGGATTTTGATGAAACTTAGCAATGGTGTCCATTTTTTTATAGTATAGGGGGATAAACGAGCAATCGGTGCCTTTCAACGACTACCGACGCCCATGAACATCAGCATAATTATGCCGATGCGTTGCCCTCCTTTTTACCTCCCCCCCCCCGGTGGCAACGAAACATTATTTATCAGAATGACACAAGTTTTAAAATAAGCTTTTGCATGTAGCTAGTGGAGACGAGGTCACGTTTAGTCACTAAAAGGGGGGAGGTGCACACGCTGGCTAGTGCCAGAGCAGCGCTTAGAGAGTGCAAGGCCAACGAGAGAGATGATGATTATGAGGAGGCCCTGCGCGTTCCTGCAAGGAACGAGGGAGGAGCGACCCAGGCGACGACTCTTGTAATATATAATAATCTAGAGGGCGCCGGACGGTGTGACGAGGGGGAGGAATTTAAATGGAGGTGGTTCTGTTCCGCCTCCGGAGTAAAAAGAGGGCGTCGGTTCCAGACGGGCGGTGCACAGGAGAGTACTGGCGATCTCTCTCGTGCACCTTGGCGATAGTCTCCGGGAGCAATTTCACCGCGGGACCCGGACACTCGGGTTCCGAGCGCATCGGTCGATCGTCGATACCCTTAAGCGCATACGGGCGGTGACGAGTTAGTCGGAACATAGGTGGTGGTTGCAGTGTCCCTCAGGGAGGCGACGACTCAGTGTCAAAATTGTTTCGCAGCGCTGGGCTGGGCTCAGCATACCCTTGCGGTGTGCCCGATATGGCCGGCGCTGCGTCATGATCTGCCTTACCAGCGGTAGGGTCTTGTTGAGCATCATCACCGCGATATTCGATAATGACGAGTCTAGTGAGGCGATGGCTTCCTTCTGCGAGACAGTCATCTCCCAGAAGGAAGCCGACGAGCAGGTGAGTGATGAGGCTGCCGAAACGGCCTCCCCCTGCAGACGACGAACGAGGGCGTGAAGGAGGCGCTATATATTGCGTCTCCAACAATAATAGTGCCCCCGTGCTAGTGTCGGGTCGGGATGAAAACCTGGCCCGCTAGGACACGATGTCGTAGGGACTGTCCTCGACAGGCAGCCGGACAGTCCTCGAGGAGGTGAGATCTGGCCTTCTCACTGAGGCCAAGCTTTTGCTGGAGGGATCCTGTTACCTGTAGATCCGGAACCCTCAAATATGGCGGCTGAAGTTACCCGCAGGGTTTTAGTTGGTATTGCACTCCGAGTGCCGGAACTGACATATGGCCTAGGGGCCACCTAGGCTCCTAGTTATCAAACGTAAATGGATTACGCCGCGTCAGTAAAAGAGTACTATATTTCATTCCGGTTTTATTAGCTACAACAAATTGAAACATAAATAAAATGTTGTAGACGCAGATATCGTAGAAACAGGTCGAGAGCCTCATAGCACACGACATGTTGTGACAAATTAGCACAGTTTAAAGTTAAATATAGTTAAAAAGGTAAACGCTTACGTGACCCGCTGTCCGTTAACTCAAATAAACATAGCTTAAATGGCAAAATATTAGTGTTGGTAAGTACTGGTATACGGTACCAAGTAATCATGCTGCACTACAGCTGAATACACCGCCGTAAAGTGATGGCTATGTTGTCATGTTTAATGTTTGTTGGGTGCCGGTAGAATATCAAAGGGGAGGAATAAAGGAGAGCAACATACATGCACGACAAAAGTAATGCGGATGTAAACGGGCGACGATTGTCGTCGATAGCCCCTGATTGCTCACTTACCCCTATGCTCTTAAAAAAATATAACATCACTTTCTATCTAAGTCTTCATTAAAGGACAATCAAGTGTCTGAACTAGTCACTTAATCTGTAGTAGATTCGGTCGCTTCATCGGTTATGTAAACACCCTCTAATTTCATATTTAAATAATTAATTGATGTGTTAAGATTTAACATTAATGTAATTTAGTCTTATTCATTAATATAGATTGATTAATAGGATTAGGAAATTAATAGAAATAACTACGCACACGTTGTCGCATTTCGTGCAGTTGTTTGTGTGTAGCCGGTGCCCAATTGGTGGGAAGCAGGAAGTCAGGGCATTGCTTCTGCACGACAATGATTCATATGGCCATGCGTGTCGGTCGACAAAAGGCTCTGTTTTCTCGCTTGTCCCCCTGTACTATAAAAAAAGTTATCGGAACAACTAGAGTTATTATTCGGGTAGTTGATTTAAAAACTTATAACATCATTACATCAGTCATCTCTGTCCACCCGTGACCATGATTTTTGTAAACCTTCTGAAACGTCGGGCTGGCTAAATAATTAAATATATCTGCCAGAGATGGGAGAGATGCATCACGATATGAGAGTGTTTGCAACAGCTAATTTAACTGTTTATTATCATGGCCAGAGGGACTGAGAGGTCTCCCCACCCCCGACCCTGACTTTAGGAACAGCTTTGTTGCTCTCATGTTCAATCAATCTCAATGCTGTGCTCATGGAGAGGATCATGGCTGGGTACATGATTTGGATGTAAATGGTGCACAAGCACACTCAGCACGGCTAAACGTTACGGAAAAATATTTGGAGCAAAATATTCTGAAATAATAACCGCTCAGCCGATATTATATATTTTCGCACGTCTGAATTCGTTTTTAGAGCTAAATTAACATGGTGATAATGTCCAAGCTAGATAATTGCGCATTAGGCCAATACTAAAACGTTACACAATTACTAGTCACTAGGTGTATAAACAGTGCTAATGACATAATGCCGCTAATCGCTGTAATGACGCTCAGATCACGCGGGAACTGGTGGAGATAATAATGTCTCGAATGCGGGTAGAATAGCAATTACCTTACGAGCTTTACATATATACTAGAAACATAAAGCTAAAGAATAATTATTTAGGAAGAGGTAATGCCATGGTGCATAGGAGGAGGTTGTGCCATGCTTAGTATATGACATGAAATCCTCCTATGCAACGGAAGTGGGTCGGTACGACCGGGGAGGTACCTCTTGCTCATTATACCGCCGTAAAATTGCATCTCCAGTGTCACGTTTTGTGCGGTTTGTGAGTAGCCGGTGGCCCATGTTGATGTTCATGGGCGTTGGTAGTTATATTCTATAGAAAAAATTAGCTAAAGAATTTGTTCTTTTGTTTGAACGCGCTTACCTCAAGAGCTGCTTGACCGAATTAGAAAAATCTTTTTGTTTCGAATAGTCCATTTACAAAGGAAAGCTTCTATTACCATTGCGCTACGAGTAATATGACAGGAGTCACACGGGTAAAGTCACCAGTGATGTTAGTAGTATTAGTAATTTCTGTGAACTATTACTAGTAGCAGTATTACTATAACAGATATTGAAAATTCCGCATAATTGTTATGCACACGTGTCATTTCTCCCTCAATGGACCAGTCGAGAAACACAAACAGCATGAAACTCGACATAGCTGATACTCTGCGGCGGTACCGTGTGAGTGAGAATGACTTCTCTTGTGCCCGTCGAATGAAATAAATGTTTATTATTTGCTAGACGCGACCAGCGATTTCACTCGTAAAAAATGCATCCCAAGAAAAACATAATTATTTTAGTTCTCTTTATAGTACTCACGATTGTCAAGTGGAAAAAAATCACCTACTCACTGTTAATCAGTAAATTCATTTCACGGGTTAAATTATTTTTACACGAAAAAATTAATCACACTTTTGTTTATTCTGACAAAAAAAAATCGCGTCCACTGGATATACGCTTTTTTAAATTGCTCCGCATTATTTCGATTTTAATAAAGTAGTCTTATCGGGAGATGCAATTAATTGCTCTTTGCTTTATCAACATTTCATTACGCTACAACAATTAAGAATTGAACGATTCCCTTGGGATTGACTTTACGTATATAAATCCTGGTACACAGTCAATCATTTCACCAATATATGGGTATTGTGAATGTAATTGAAATAGTTGACTATTAAGTCAAAATGTTTTATTAAATCAACGTAAGAGATCGTATCTTCTTATAAATATAATGATGTTGAGAGTCCGGAGCAAGCTTATTCCCTGGAGACTAAGTTAATTGCTCTCTAATTCATCAAGTTTCGCTGTTAAAGATTGAGGGATCCCCTCGGGTTGGATTTTACGTACGTAAAACCGCGGGACATGGTTCTTTATTTCTATAAAATTAACGATATCCACAAAGTTTATTAAGTCAACGTAACAAATTGTATCTACCGATAAATATAACAACGTCAAAAGAGTCTGGAGCAATCCTATTCCCTAGAGACGAAGTTAATTGCTCTTTCCTGTAACAAGCTTCGCTACAACAACTTTCTTATAACGTCCGACACTAGTCCCTCGTTATAAAGCCATATTATATAATAACCACTTTATTATCTGGATAATATTTTTTACATGTTATAGTGGACGCTTTAAGTTATGAAAAGGTGCCAGTGCGGAGGTCGTGGGTTCAAATTTAGCTTAAGTTTCTTAAATTATATTAAATATTTATTTTGTTTAGATTCTCAGAACTTGAAGTAGAAGACTTCGGGACAACGAGGGACAACGTCATTATTTTTTTATAATATATAATTTATAACATTTTATTGATTGTTTTTTTTATCCCGGATCATTAATAATATGTAGAAAAAATTAATCTTGCGGATGTGTTGTTCTCCTTCCTATAACCTCCGGTTTGGCCACCATAAAACTTTATAATGTCAGTTTTGCCCGATTTCGTTGCATTGCAGCAAGAATCGTTTATATTTTCTTTTTTTTTAAATATCCAGTTGACGTTTTAATCACTATTAAGACGTCCTAAAACTCTTTAGATGTGTCAGCGAAAATTCGGCAAGTTAAGTAATATATTTTTAAAGTAAATCTTGTTATAAAATACTACGTTCATTAGATCACTCAAGTTAAAAAGTAAATGCTTTCAAAACTTTACACGCTTATTACCCAACTGTATCAGAAGGTTCTAGTTTTGTTTTTCAATTTAATGCCATCCTTGAGGTTTCTTTACCCAAAGAGTAGAAACGGGGACCTATTATTCCGCTGTCCGTCTGTCTGGTATCCAGGCTGTCTCAAAAACCGTAATAGCTAGAAAGTTGAAACCTTGAGATATGATGTATTTCCCGCTGTAGCAACAAATAATAACTAATGGAACAAATACTAAATAATGAAACAGACGTATTTTTGCTGTGTTTATAGACAATGATATAGGAATCCTTCGTGTGCGAATCTTAGTCACACCCTCCTTGTTTTTTTTTATATTTTAGCCTGGTCGAGGGTTGTATATAAAATCATACAATCATATTTTTTAATCCAAATTTATTACACTGTGTGCAGTCGGAATCCGACACGACCGGGGAGAAGTCAGGCGTAAGACCGACGGCTTAACGTGCGTTCTGAGGTATCGGGTTGTGACACCGCCAATTTGTTCTGATTTCGAATTCTTATTAGAAATTCCAAAATCCTATTAACGCTTTGCTCCGGCCCGAGACACGAACCCAGCACCTCACGACTGTGTGTACATGCTAACCGTTAGACACCGAGGCGCCAGTAATTACTTCCTAAATGACCCTGACTACAATAACACTACTAACAACGCAAACAACACCTCTTCATGCCAGTACCTGAACAGCCCCAACACCGAACGCCATAAAAAAGGTATGTGATGATGGAACACATCTTTATTCGATATGAGGATGTAATTCTTTTGAACAGCACCATTAGGTGTTAATATTACCAAAGGTAATGCCTATGAGAAGCATAGCGCGAGCACCATTGTTTGATAAAAGTACATCGAGCGCTTTCAAGCTCACAAAGACTTAAAGTGAATCGAGTGTAGTATGCGGATTACTAACGCTTATAGTTTTAGAAATCCGTAGGTGAAATATTATTTTTCTAAATAAAACTATGGATGGAGTTCATCTATAATTTTAACAAACCTATGACCCGGCACATATTCATACCTCAATCTGCACTAATGTTCTAACATTGAAATATTTTTCTTTGTTTATTTAATAGCCTCCGAAATTTTTGTGCCTAAATGAAAATTTATTTTAACATTATAAACCTTTGTGGACTACGAAAAAACGTTTGGCTCTGTCAAAGTCTGGGCTGTTCTGGAAGCCTTGCAGCGACGTCAGGTCGAATGGCAATACGTCAAAGTACTGAGAGCATTATATGACGCTGCTTTTATGTCCGTTCTTATTCCGGAAAATCAAAAAAGGCCAATCCAATTGCATCTAGGTGTACGACAGGGGGATGTTATTTCCCCGAAACTGTTCTTTGGAGGACGTCTTCAAGACTTTAAGCTGGGCCGAATACGGCATAAATGTTAACGGCGAGTATCTCTTCCATCTTCGTATCGCCGTCGATATCGTTGTGGTGGCCGAATCGTTGGAGAGCCTACATGAATCCTCTCGACGTATTGGCCTTAGGATGAACTTGGACAAGACTAAGTTTGTGTTCATCGAACACTTTCACCCTAGGCTGGTCGAGGTCGATGGTGCTATTCTCGAAGTCATAGATGAATACGTCTACCTCGGGCAACTATGGCAATTAGGTAGGTATAACTTCGTGAAGGCAGCCGATTGAAGGATTCAGTTGGGTTGGGCAGCATTCCGGAAGCTTCGTCACATTCTCACGTCTCCTATACCGCAGAGCTTGAGATGAAAACCTCCAATCAGTGCGTTCCCCTCGTGATGACCTACGGGGCCGAAACATGGCCTCTTAATTTATGACTGGTCCGCAAGTTTGCGGTAGTTCAACAGTCTATTGAACGTGCTATGTTGGGTGTTTCTCTGTCCGACGAAATTCGTAACGAATTCATAAGGCAGAGAACTAAAGGCTCGTTGAAGTGACAATGGGCTGGTCACACACTCAGAAGAACAGATGGCAGATGGGCCGGTAAGGTCCAGGAGTGGAGGTCACGTTTATGAAAACGAAGTGTTGGACGAACGTTCACCAGGTGGGAAGACGATCTCCGTGCAGTAGCCGGTCCGGGATGGATGTGAGTAGCAGGAGATCGGTCGTCTTGGCGTCCATTGATAGAGGCCTATGTCCAGCAGTAGACCGATAAGGGCTGATAATGATGTCAATGAAGACTACATTATCTCTGATGAACATAGATTATATTACATTTTCTGAAATGTCATGTCATTACGAAAACTTCAAACTTCATCTTTATTGCAATCATGGGTACAAAAATGTTACATTTTTATATGACAAACTTCCATAATTTATCAGAGGGGTGTAAAAAATATTAAAGTAAATTCTTATATCGAAGCTGCAGAAATTATTGACAACTAGCTATCACCACAGATGTTGTTCTGTAATATTTTTTTATAGCGTAAGGGGGCAAACGAGGAATAGGAGTCTTTCGACAACTACCGACGCCAATAGACATTCGCATGATTGTTACGCAGATGTGTTGTCCACCTATCATCCCCCCAATGGGCCACCGGCAGCTGAAAAATTGCACGAAACGCGACAGCCACGCTGTCACTTCACGCCGATATTAAGCGAGCGAGAGGTACTTCCCTGGTCCTGCCGGCCCAATTCCCTTGCATAGGAAGATGTAGTGTCATACACCATGCATGGCACTACCTCCTCCTACGCAGTATTGCACTACCTCTTCCTAAAATAGATTTAATTTGCTGTCATGTCATATATTTAATTTGTTGTCACGGTAACGTGATGATTGAAGACAATCAATATTTAGGTAATATTTTGTGACATGACATGAACCTGGACGGACTGCTAGCAATAAATACATGTGTCCAAATAACCTTTAATTATAAAAATAATCGTTTTCTGTATTTATAAGAGCTACACGCATTATTGGAAGAAGAATGAATCATACAGAAGGTCTAGTAAGGTTATTTGGAATTTATAGCGGGAGTTTAATTAAACAGTCTATGTGCGAAAATATCTGTAAATTTACATGGTACAACTTTGATTATCTCCTGACAGAGGATTTCTTGTTAAAGTTACTGTTAAAAAGTAATTTTATCATTTTATATAATATGTATGTTTTACGTGACAGTGCCATCTGTTCTATTTTTTGTTAACGTGGAAAAACGCATTTACTGGCCCTGTGGAGCTCGCGGCTCATTATAGTACCAAATACTCACAAACATCACCGCGAGTGCCATCAGTGCCGCCTTTGATTAGGTACATGAAACGACAAATCTTCAGGACGCCAGAGACATTAAAAACATTTTGGGCAGGTCAAAATATGTTTAAATCCAAAACTTATTTTTTATTGTGATACACCAATAAGTGTATTTGTGTATTGCCAATATACTTGAAAACGCTTGAACTCAAATCTTTTACCGCGTTTGACTTACGCATGTCAAACATGGAAATTTACTGAGAAAGTCAAACACAAAATCATGATCTGCCAGAGAGGAATGGAGAGAAGCATGCTCAAAATGAAGAAGAGAGACAAAATACGCCATACAAAAGAGAGCAATTACACAAGCCATTACCGCTTTGAGCTACGCACAAAAATTAGAATGTGTGTGTCCAACCCATCGCCAGCTTAAGAGACAAAAGATGGACATACAGGGTCACAATGTGGAAAGGTCCCGAAGGGAAAAGAGGCAGAGGTAGACCAGTAACACGTTGGGAAGAAGAGATAATTAAGGAAAGGCACAAAGTAGAGAGCAGTGGGCATCATTGGAGGAGGCCTTTACCCAACTAGGGGACCGTCCTTAACACATATTTATTATAACGATAATTTAAGTAGAAATAATTGTAGCAAAGGTCAAATAAAGCCTTTTTTATTTTTATTTCTATTTTAGTCTATTTATTTTTACATCAATAAGAATTTTCTGTGGCTGTAATTCATGCTATACGATGGTTGTATAAGGGATATCACCATCGTGCTGATGATTCTACGATCACCATAAAAACATTACAATATTCAGTAGATAATGAATTTCGATTTCCTTTCATACTAAAATATTCCGCCATATTTGAATATCTATCAGATAACCCCACCAGTCTTAGACGTAATAATGGTGAGGCATTTGCATAAGCCAATAAATTTTGAATTCGGTAACTTGTGTAGAAAAAATCGATTAGTAACTTGTGTAGAACTCCACCGCAAACAAAAACAAAATAGTGTATTAATGAGATAAAAACAAATTTGTAAGAAATGGAAAAAAGACCCTACAATATTTTAGTGTCATGTGTTACTCGCATCTTAAGATGAATCTAACGATAACTAATCAGTGGATCTTTTTCTTCTTCTTTCTTCTCCAGCACAGAGTTAACCATTTGTGTTGCCACAGGAGATACATAGGACGTACGTTTTAGTGGTAACACGTGTCAAGAATAAGGTCGTCGTTTTTGTGATTTATCCTTATAATTATGGTCTTATTTCGTTGTTTTGAAATATTATATCGTGTTTTGTGATTGCAAATAAAGTTTCATCCTTTTACCTGTCTATCTGTCTATCTATCTACCTCATAGACAGCCCCGTCAAGCCATTCAGACTGTAGCAGGAATATAGAAATCTACATGGACTCGAAAGCATCACCCTTCTAACGCAGTCCGATAAATATAAATTTATGTCTAACACAAAAAAAATGTTACAATAGTCACTTATGTATGTAATTTTGATTTGTATATAGTGTGAAGATAAATAGGCCTTTTCCCAGAAGTCTCACTACTAAGTAAGGGCCAACGCCAAGCTATTAATAAAAATCTTAATAATAAGGAGGTAAACTAGCACTTACCCACCTACATCCATACTCCTACCCACCTCTCGGAATACGGAGCGAATCATGGGAGATGCGCGGGGGTTTGCTCACCGGCTCTGTTCCCCAACGTGTAATTCTTGACACATTATTTAAGTGACCTCTCGTTATTTCACTCTCCCTTTTCTGGGGCCTGACATCACAAAGACATCTTCTGTTTTTGTGATGTCAGGCCTCGTTAGTCCTGATTATCTCGATGCACCTACGTAGTTACCTATTCTTCCCCTTCGCGTACCATGTATGCGCAAACGTCCTCAATTACCTAAAACTCTGTTCCGTTGCGACCAAATCCTGGTGATAGACTGGGCCCACTTTCATCTGTTGGATGCCGTTCAACATTATATTATATTTCGTTCGTTGTACAAGCCACATTCCCACAGTACATTATCTCTGGTTTCAGCTTCATGATCACAAGGACATAATGGCAGGTCACATAACGCCATCCTATGCAGGCGACCACTAAAGCATCCGTGCCCTGTTAGTATCTGAGAAATAACATACTCGGAATCCACCCATTGATATGCCAGACGCGTTGTAACTTCTGGAAAGAAGCAGGACAGTCCCCAGCCGAGTGGAGATGGCATCGTCCGTGACTGCGCTTTTCTTTTTCTTGCGCTCCTTGCCCTTGAACCCCGCGCACTCCTCCTGTACGCGTCCCGCTCGAAGAACCTCCAGATCAACAAGCAGAACGCCTGCCAATATTGGTAACGCCGATCCGGCGCACGACGATGCCTCAATCGCAAGCGTCAAACCGCCTCCGTGTGCCAAAAACTTACACCCTCTGGTCTCGGCAATTTAAGGATATCATCCAGGAGGAGTATCCATAGTGTGGGGCCCAATACCAAACCCTTGGGACATCCCATTATAGTAACCTTCCAAGGCGTGCGGTGGCTAACTGTGAAGTCAAAATCACTGTTACAGAAATAACTTGCATTTTGATGCCGGTAGCCTTTGCATTTTACAGTATTAATGGCTACCATGCATTATCGAAAGCTCCGGAGATGTCCAAAAGGACGAGCTTCTCGTACTTATATTTGGAATTATCTACAATCTCGTGCACTGATTTTAATACGCTTACAGTTGAGTGCCCTCTCACGAATCCATACTGATTTCCAGAAATACCACGATGCAGACAGGGAGCGCAAGTAATTATGAGGTATTGTAAAATTTAAGAGAGAAAGAGATTAAGAATTTTGTATGGGCCCCAACATCTATAATTAGTTACCAAACAATTTAAGGGAGCTAAATGTCAATCTACTCAAAATAAAATTTAAAAATATTTAAATTGACAAATGTTATTATGATGTAAGTGACTATCTTATTGACAATTTTTTATATTTTAATCAATTTCAATGGTGGCCATATTTAATTCAATGAATATTTTGGTCGTAATTTAAATTGTTTATTCTTATAAAATTAGGATAAAGAAAATGTAATTGTATGATTCTCGTAATAATGTTAATAGTTTATATCGTTAATTTGCACACTGGTAATAAGTATGACATGTTGATTCTAATCTTAATATAATAATATTACCACCCTGTAAACATGTGTTATTCAAATAACATATCTTTATCTTTATCTAATTTACTACTCTACTCGGCTTTCTAACCAGGGATATTTTACTTTATGCTATACAAAAGAAGTTTGCAGCTGAATCGTGCCGTGATTTGTTTAGTGCACATTATATTTACCTTGTAGCTTACTTTTATAGCATAGGGGGAAAACGAGTAAACGGAGCCTTTTGACGCCCATGGACACTCGCATGATTGTTCCGCAGACGCGTTGCCCTTTTATCACCCCCCCCCCCAATGGTCCAATAGAAAAATGAAATGGCCAATTGGTGGGGCCAAAGTTGGACAAAGCATCGGCATGGTAAGTATGTGATTGTTCATGGGTTCAGTAGTAATCAAAAGGCTGCGATTGCATGTTGCCTCCTTATGCTATAAGAAAAGTGTGGGGATGGTTTGAAGGAAAGCAGTGCATCTTAGAATCAATAGCTTTGCGGATGGTAATAGGCGTGGATAATCACCAAATAAGTCATAAACAATTGGAGTAAAAAAACTATTTCAATGTATCTTAAAACTATTGAGACAGCTCATCGATATATAATTGAATAAAGTAATAATGATTTAGAGGAAACTACAATAACTTTCTACTCCGCCTGTTATCTTCTGTTTGATTTTGCTGCTGGATAGTTTTATCATTTCCCTCGAGTTTCTAGCGATTATATCAACCGATAATAGTGGTTGCAGCTGTGGGAACAAGTGTGGCAGAGGTCGTAAATAAGTAAGTATCATAAAAGGGTTAGAATCTGGCTTCGACCAACGGATGGAATACCTTAATTACCATTAAAGGCAAATTACGCCTGAAAGCATTTTTCAAAGTCAATCCGTGGGATTATCCCGAGTGTATCTAGCTAGTCCCTTGTGGCTTACGCTTTTATTCCAACTATTTGTCTTACGTGACTGGATAAGCAATTTGGGCGGAAATCAGGGGAAGTTAAATGTCGATAACGCTTGTGAAACCGAAACGTCATAAATCTTATGTCATATTATTTGATTGAGATGGATGGCGCGTGGCTTTCTTTGTCATGAAAAATAACGTTAGACCACAAATCAGAAAATTGTATTTCTACTTACTTAAGAGTAGATTTAAGTGAGACAGATTTGACATTTGTAATGTTGTCCTATGTTGAATTACAGCTGAATGGGGCTGTGACGAAGTAGGTAGGTTCCCATGTGTCTCCCCACCATGGTTCAAGCCTTGTCGTGGCGGTGGGGCTCAGTAGCCTGAGGTGATACGAGAAACCGTGGACGAAGCCAATTGAACCCAGGAGGTGGCGGCTAAGTACTCCTCCTGTAAAAAGACCAAAGAGCAGGAGTAGGTGCCGCTCTTTGTACCCCTCTTATAAGAAAAGGGGACAAAAGAGAAAAGTGGCGGCGCTTTTGCATTTCCATTGCACTGTCCCAAAGTCAGTGGGGTTGTCCCGCGGTGCAGGACAACCCCATCTGTGGAGGTGGCGTCGGTCCCTTCAGGGGCTGACTTGCCGTCGGTGTGCCCTGATGTTTTGCTGTTCCGGGGCACCTCACCAAGGCGGCACTGGTGGCACTTGTGATGGTTTTTGTGGGTATTCGGCACTACATAATGTGCCGCGAGCCCCATACACCACAGGACCCCACCCAGGACCGGTGAATGCGCGTCAATGCGTTAAAAAAAAGGTTCCCATGTGTCTACTTATAGCGAGCATTTAAAAAACTACCAGCATACATAGTCAGTGTCTCAGGACCAACCGTAAAAAATATATACACAATTTAAACTTATGCACAGTAAGAGCAACTTAAAAATATGCTAATGTACAATGGATGCTTTAGAATGATAGTTCAGTACGAAATCGTGTATCTTCTACTTCTATAAATATATGTTTTTTATTTAGGATATTTCATACTTTTTATTCTTACTCAGAAGTTCGTTATTACGTATTTAACTAGAAACCAAATGAAATAGAGGCGTCATATTTGCAAATGATATTACGAAAACACCTACGCAGATGACAACTTACTTTAAATTACATTGTTCTCGGTCGTGATACTACTTTTATTATCCAAGTAGCTGTGCACGGCACACGCGTAAAATCTATCTCAAAGTAACTCAAGTTACATTTTTTCGGGTTAAGAATATTGGTATTTATATCTAATTTATATTTAATGCACATCGATTGAATAGTTTTTGGGTGTGAACAGAAGAAAAAAATACAGATGCTCCTTAATAACTTCAACTTAAATAAAGGTTCACGTAGATTCTACGTTATAATAATTTGTAACTTTAAATAACATTCTTAGACTTCCGTAGCCAAATCGTAAAAGTCGGAACTGTAATAATTTCTAATGTCTGTACGTCCGTATGTCGCAGAGGCTTTACTCCGAGTAAAAAATTGTGGGTAATGTGTTTGAAATTTGGAAAGTATATTCTATTAATCACTACAAAATGATGTAGTATACTTTTGAGAAATAAAATTATAGAGTAGCCTCCATACACGTAACTAGATAATGGTTGTCTTTCTACAGAATATAGACACTTGGGGAGTCGCTAGATAGATATTTCTAAGTGGTATGAAGGTTATCAAAAAACTTTGTGAGTATGCTAGTGGTTTTTAAGATAAATCAAAAGATATGAGTGGGGGGAGGGCTACAACATTAGCCCCACCCTTCCTATAACTTTTGAATTACTGAGGAGAAAATAAAAAAAAATGGGATTATAGAAATTAAATAAAAACTTTAAATAAATATTAAAAAGTGTTTAATTTTGTACCGACTTCAGTTTCGCCTGATACAATTTTAAGTAACCACATTCTTCTCGTTGTGGACTAAAGGGAATGGATCTCCTACATACAGTACCAGCAGTTCTAAGTACCTGCCGAAGCTCTGAATATTCTCCATATGAAACAATACTATCGACTCTACTGCTAGTAAGTTAAGCCTCAGGCGGTATTAAGGCCACAACGTGGACACAGGATTATTTAGCAAATGGAAGTTAGGAGCCAGAAACCCAATTAGTGATTTTAGTTTTTACGTAATTGCATATGTTAAGTGATATCTAGTGATCATAATTATAAAAGGAACATGCGAATGGAATACAGCTTGACTGTGAAACCCTATATAGATGTAGAATATATCTAAATATCGTACGTCATAATGTGCTTCACGGTGTCACAAATTGCGTACCTCACAGAAGTTTCAACATTGTGTGCATACCGTAGCGTGGTTAAAGTTTTATTTAATAAAATAATTGAATCTAACGCATATTATATAAAAATGTTACAGTTATGTACTTCACCTACACATAAACTATAAGGGTGCCAAATTTCATCCTCCTCCTTACGACTCCATTCGTCTCAATTTTTTGTGACGTGTGCGCATTTTTAATAAAACGGGGTCCAAATCCTTTGCTCTACGTATAAATACAATGATAGTAGTAGCGCTTCGCGACTGTACTCAAATATAAATTGTGATGTTTCTACTTCTAAAAAATATATACACAGATCATTGGGGGTTGGGCTGAAGTTGGCAGCGCATGTGCATATGAAGATTTTCTGTGTGTCGAGTCATCAACTGACTCCGACTGCTCGTTTGTCGTCACAGGCGACATAAAAACAGTCATAAAGCCTGTATGTCGGCTATCTTTCAAATTTATATAAATGAGATCAGAATCACAACTTTTTACTACACAAATTGTAACACAAACTATTACATTTTAACATACAAAGCAGCAGTCCACAAAAGAAATTATAATATAAGTAGTTTATCAAATTGCCTACTATAATATTGTGACGAGGTCGTAAGCCTACATTTTCCCTTAAGTAAGACGCGGGATCCAGTATATTTTTTTACATTGTAATCCCCTCGGCATTCGGGTCGTACGTCTAATGCAGTGTTCCGACAAAACGACGGCTTTTTGTCAACCACAAGACCGAAAATTGTACGGTTTTGCACGCATGATATGCGTACGAACGCGGTCACATGTGTTTAATATGAGGCAAAAATATCACAAATGTACTCTTGTTATAAATGTGGTACACTCCTGAAAATATACCAATACAAAGGCTGGCAAATTTTACGTCACATAATGTATAGATCTCTTCGGTAAAATAGAATATATTGTTTTTTGGTAAACGGTAAAATGTACGGGGAGTACATTTTGTCAGAAAAAAAAAAACAGCTCCAACCTAAATAAAAAGACATTACCGTTATAATTATCGAGCAAATATATCACGTTTCTTGTTTGAAAGCCTCCTTAAATAATATATTTACTGTTCTTAAAATAATTATATTTTACTGTTTCTTTAGTGTTTGCTATCATGGCGGCAACAAAAATTAATCACCTTTGAAAATTTCAACTCTCCAGCTGGCTCGCTTCATGGAATATAGTCTGGTGCCAGGCGGACAGACGGAAGGACAGACTGACGGACAGTGGATTCTAAGTAATAGGGTTCCGATCCAACACGAGACTAACATGCAGTCTTTTGTGAGGAAGGAAGTGCCATTAAAATACAGCAAAAGTTTCACTACATACCAGTCTCGTGCGAGAGGTACCTCAGCGGTTTTTTTTTCTTTTTTCACAGCAATCGGAGCCTTTTGATGACTACTAACGATATTGGATATTCGCCTGATTTTACGCAGATGCGTTGTCCTCCTATCATCCCCCCGATGGGCCACCGACTACTCACAAACGTCACAAACACGACAGCGACGCTGTCCCTTCACGCCGGTATCACGCGAGGGAGAGGTACTTCCCCGGACGTGCCGTCCTAATTCCGTTACATAGGAGGATGTAGTGTCACGCACTATGCATGGCACTACATCCTTCTATGGAACATGGCACCATCTCTTCCAAAAATTTCTTCATTTTCTACTTTTCGGTTATGCCGGCTCGATTCGTTTGCAAGGCAAACTACCTCTAGGGTTGGGTAAATTTTACCGTCGAAACCGGTTGATCGCAATTAATCGTTTAGTCACTCCCTTAGTATAACATTACTTTTATCTGATAATGCTAAAGAATACCTTATTCGTAATCTTTACTTACAAAATAACATGCCTTAACTGACTGATATACCAACACTATATTTTTTCATGGTCCCAACTTGAATAACTTACACTAGGTAAGTTATTCAAGTTGGGACCATGGAATTTGTTCAGTGGTGTCGTTTTATTGAGTACACACCCATTAAGGAAGGATTTTTGGAATTTATACACCTAAGCTAGTGAAATAAAGGTTGATTTTTTTTCCGAAATATTGAAAAGTTAGAAACATGAAACTTTATTTTTGGTCTTCTGATTATACACGGCTACATTATTATTGAAGTAGTACTTGAGCCTTTCTGGATATTCTATTCATAAGGTGTCATCACTCCTTATACATATATATTTTAACCCCATGATAGAGATGAAAATGCCTAATTTTTGATGTTAAGAGGCAAGAAACTTTGTCTTTCGGTATTTCATTAGAAATAAATGAAGAAGTGAATCGCTGAAATTCTATTTCTATGGATAGAGGTTATAAGAGACCGGAGAAACGCGCGTGAAACTAGGGACACTGCTAGCGTATTATTAAAGTTTGACATTTATGATGTATGGCTTTCATTTACATAACGCGACCCACGGGGAAATCCGTCGTATTACGATTTTTAAATTCCGCCAAGCCACGGCATTGGCAGTACGAATAATTTTCCACCCGACTGCCCCGGGTAATTGAAATGATTTAGCTAATCAGAAACAGAAATCCAGATGTTATATTTTTACGAGCTTCATTAACATTTCTGTGTGATATAATAATTATTTTTATAAATTACTCGAGATGTCAAGAAATGGCGATGGTTAAAAGGTTTTTAAGGTTAAACATTTAAAATTCCAACATAATAGTTATGACATATATGAGTTTATCCAAAATTAGTGTTCAGTGTATATACATTATTCTTTCAACTCCTTTGAACTCGAAGTAACTAGGATTGAAGTAAGTAGGATAGGATAATGATAGCAATGTCATATAAGTCATTGCTTTCTTTGACTAATGAAATAATGATGAGATGTTTACATATATACATTTAATTAAATTAAAATTATTTTATTGTCATATGTAATGCATAAAGATCTAATTGTTACAAATGTTATTATTATATCCTACAGTGGCGTACAATACTTTATTATATTTAATACCTAAATAAAATTTAAAGAAAAACAACATTATTAATATATTTCATTAGATAATTAATTGTTGTTAGTATAGTTAATTGTTATCTTTTAAATGTTCATCAAACCCATACTAACATTTTGTAAATAAAAGATAAACTAAATGTTATTCAAATAAATTTATTGTGTGTGTGTGTGTGTGTGTGTGTGTGTGTGTGTGTGTGTGTGTGTGTGTGTGTGTGTGTGTGAGGGTGGCCTAAAATACCCTCAATCCAAGCCCAGGGCGATGAAAGTGTCGTCAAAGGGTACTAGTCTCTTAACAAAAAAGAGGCTTCAGCGAGCTGGTGTCCCGTCTGTTTCGTAGGGACAGTGAAATAGACGGCAGCACCGGACGGCGCTCGCGCCGAGTGATAGCGGTACCATCAATCCGATCGGCGACAGGCAGCAGTGGCGCTGGTCTGAAACCTTATCTGCGATTGCCAATCCGCCTACTCAGCGTGGCAGTTATGAGCATTAATATCCAATGGACGACAGCAGTAGAATTCAGTCCCTAGTTCCTGGTAGCTCCACTAGCCCTGAGCACAGTAGCGGTTACGGTAACGGTGGAATAAGGGGTTCTAAGAATCCCCGGTCTACGGATCGCTACCACCGATTTGACCTGGCTACGTATAACGGACGAACGCTCAGACTGGATAACCATTTGGTCGAGCTGGAGGTGGAACTGGACAAAATCCGATGGCATGTTCGGGGGCGATGTGAAGTCCGAAGACAAGGCGAGGACACCATAACTCTGCCATCAGGTCACCTATTACACTTAAGGGAAGGCGACATTCCATTACAAGGCGGCGTGGGATTCCTCGTGAATAAGTCCCTCGTAGGGAACATCATCGAAATCTCTGTCGTGTAGGGTCACTGCTGGTCTTCTCCACAGAAACTGTGGTGGGTTACGGGCATCGAGGCGAACCCCGTAACCCGGGTTGGGTCGCAAGGAGACGACTATCCCCTCGGTAACGGGGCCGCAATAAAATTGCGGTTTGCCATCCTGGCTTTTGGCTCAGGGAAATGTAGGCCCATTTAGGGCCTGTGTGTTATGTGGTATGTTGTGACTATGGTGAGTAGCGATTGGGTGTGTCATGCGTGCGCATGTGTGATCCTCGTCCGGATCGCAGGACACGCAGTCCCTAGTCCGCTTGGTGTATCACGGGGAGGGGGGGAGTCGTGTAGGGTGGCGTACCTTATACTTAAACTCACTAAGAAGTATAGCCTTAAAGTACATTCAAGTATATGCACCACTATGAGGATATCTCGAAGGCATTAACACCTATAAGGCCCAATTCAATATTGTTATGGGGTACTTCGATGCCAAAGTGGGAGTACGAAATAGTGTCGAATCGAGTAGTAACACATGGAGTCGAAAGTCGAAATCGCAGGGGGGAACCGATTGGTTGGAGGCTCTCCGAATGTAGGCTCTTGACGCGAGCGTGTCCGATTAGTTTAGTGGACATTCCGACCTAACTTCTGACTAAGCATGGTAGGTTCCGAAAGATTCCAATTGGAATCAAAAAACCGGTCGATGCCCTAGATATGTCGGAAACTACAATGGAAATTGACGACACCATGAGTGGCGTGATTGATTATATGCGGGACGTGGGTGAAGGGTATTGTAGGAGTGAGTATATGAGCAGGAAAGCTAAACTCTCAGATGAAACGCTTGGACTTATGAGAGAACGCACAGCACGCAGACGTTACGTCTGCATTTATCAAGCTTCTTTCAAAGCGAATCCGCAAACTAATACGCCGAGACCTACGCAGCACAAATGCGCAATGGATTACTGAAGCGATTGAGTAGAAGAGATGGTCGAAGGATTTTGTGGAGTAGCTTGAAAGAAGTCATCTGACAGAGGTTAGGACTGATTCTGGGGTTACCGTTTCTTCTAAGCCTTGGGATTTTATCTGAGATCGAAGCTCTCTATAGCAAGTTGTAAACGTCGCATGCTCCTCATCCCTATATCCCAAACAATGATCCGCGTGCAAGCCCAACACGACATTTGTCAGGCGATCTGCCGGACGCCAGCTAGAGTGAGATTATTCTCTTGAGCAGCTTAAAGGGGGAACAGCTCCGGGGAAGGGCGGAATTATAGTCGAATTTCTTAGAGCAGGAGGCGAACCTGTATTAAGAGAGTTAGATAAAAATGTACTTCAGTTTCAAATAAGTACAATCAGCCGCTGTGCCTAGCCTTTGTGGACTATGAAAAAGCGTTTGACTCTGTCGAAAAATGAGCTGTTCTGGAAACCTTTATGTATTGGCCTTAGGATGAACTTGGACAAGACTAAGTTTGTGTTCATCGAACACCTTCTCCCTAGGCTGGTCGAGGTCGATGGTGCTATTCTCGAAGTCGTAGATGAATACGTCTACCTCGGGCAACTATGGCAATTAGGTAGGTATAACTTCGTGAAGGCAGCCGATGGAAGGTTTCCGTTGGGTTGGGCAGCATTTCGGAAGCTTCGTCACATTCTCACGGTGCATATAGAGAACTTGAACAGAGCTTGAAGACGAAAGTTTTAATCAGTGCATTCTCGGGCACCTCATCAATATCTTTATTTTAGACTGGTCCGCAAGTTTACGGTAGCTCAACGGGCTATTGAACATGCTATGTTGGGTGTTTGCCTGTCCGACAGAATTCGTAACGAAATCATAAGACAGAGAATTAATGTATCCGATATCACGCTTCGAATAGGCGCACTGAAGTGGCAATGGATTAGTCACACACTCAGAAGAGTAGATGGCAGATGGGTCAGTAAGGTTTTGGAGTGGTGGCCGCGATTAGGATAACGAGCTATTGATCGACCGTTCACCAGGTGGGAATACGATCTCCGTGCGGTAGACGGTCAGGGATGGATGCGACTAGTATTAGATCGGTCATCTTGGCGTCCATTAAAAGAAGCCTATGTCCAGCAGTGGGCCGATAATGGCTTATAATAATGATGATGATGAAATAAATTTATAGGTACAGTTTTTTATTTATTTTGTAAATAATTATAATTTTCATCATTTAATTTTATTTAAATTTTTCATCAAATAATCATATATGCATGCCTGTATACCCTTTAATTACAACGGTTGTCATTATGCTTTATTCGTGTCCGTTTATATGGTTTCATACCTCTGAAGAAAAAAACGGAATCCTAATACGATCACCTTGTCCGTCAGTACGTCTGACAAGACTTTTTTCTAAAACACGCTTGGATTAGACTGAAATTCGGCGAATACTGATGTCTGCAACAACTTGGAGCCCAAAAATAAAATCTAACTTCTAAGACAAAGCAATGAAAATATACAGCCGTTGCCTATAGGTTACTCTCCGTTAAACTTCATGAAATTTGGCGAGAAGTAAAGTAAATGTAGGAATAAATCCGAAAAATATTCAATTAAAATTACATCACCGGAAAAATCAACACCAACATATATGTGTAGGTCGCTTAATATAAAATGTGCGCAGGTGCCCGCAAAAATAAATTTGTTTACCTATAAAATTTGATTAGATCGTTCCCTCTGTGTGCGAGTTCCACTTGGCTAGACTTTTTATAAAGGTAATGAAAAGTCGTCCCGCATTTCGTTATTTGAATCCGCGGATTTACGACAGAACAATTAAAAAGAAATTACTTGACACATGTAAATTACCAATTCTTACATATGGCTACCAAACATGGTCTCTAACTAGAGCACAAATGAAAAAAATATCAACTTGCCAAAACGCTATGAATAGAAGCACGATAGGAAAAAAAACGATCTGACAGAATCAAAACTGAAACAACAAATAAACATATAAATATAAAAGAAATCACATTAACTATGAAAAAACAAAAGTGGAAGCAAACAAGACACAATTCGAGGACGATTAAAATGGAGCAAACAAATTATGTACTGATTCCTAGGCCACAAGCGTAGAAAACGCGGGCATCATTCATCATCATTGAAAGGATGGGTCAACGATATGAAGAAGGCAGTAGCGGGTGACACATGGACTAGAATTGCTAAGGACAGAAATTCGTGGACAGCGTTGGAGGAGGCCTTTGCTAATCAGCACACAGATATATAATTTAGGAAACTATAATGTTTGTATTTGTAAATGTGTAATTGTAAAACTTAATTCTGAAATAGTGGGGTATATAACCTGAAGCTAAGATTCTTTATTGGTTTATCCCATGTATAAAAGTGTTGTTGCCATTAAGGTAACTCTGGTCACCTCTGTGTATAGTACGAGAGCTGGTAGATATTTCAAGTACCTTCTTTGATAATATATAAGTTTGCTTGTACCTTTAATTGTCAGTTTTACCTTAATATATCCAAAAAAATTAGTACTTAAGTACAACCAATAAAGCATAACCATGGTAAGAGGTAGTATGTAAGGATCGTGACTTGTGGCACTGGGTTTCATCAGCCTACCACGTAAGGGATTTGGCGCGTAGTTTTATTTTTGTTGTTGTAAGAGGTTGTGTCCTGCTGCTTCGCAGCCAAATTGGGCCGGCAAGATCAAAGTGTTTCGCTTACGTGATACACAGCGACAGATATTTTATGTATTTATGAAACGAACTATACATATAAGTTTGTAATGGTTTTTTTCTGTGAAATAATAATTAAAATTTACCGTTTTTTCTTTGTATTTTTACAATAGCGGCAAAAAAGTCAAGTGTGAATATTGCAACTGTCTATAATCTAATATCTATCCAGTTCCTATTTCTTTTTTTTTTTGTTTTTGTTGACGCGGGGAAACGTATTTACGCGCCCTCACCGGCCCTGGGTGGGGTCCAGTGGTGCACGGGACTCGCGGCATATGCTAGTGCCGAATACCCACAACAACCACCGCGAGTGCTATCAGTGCCGCCCTTGATGAGGTGCCCCGGAACAACAATCATCAGGGCAATTCGACGGTTAGTCAGCACCCTAAGGGACCAACGCCACCCCCACAGATGGGGTTGCCCAGCAGCTATCCAGTTCCTGGAATATAGCCTGGTGACCGACTGACAGATAGACGGACACACATATCGTGGAATCTTAGTATTACTCTTTCGATACAGAATCCTAAAATGTATGTATAAATAATTAGACGGGTGTTGCACTGTGTACTCGCTTACACAGGATAAGGGTCCTAAGTGACCTTTTAGTACCTTTTAGTAAATAGCTAAATAGCTTTCAACCTACGTTACAAATGAACGGGTCACTTAAAATGTCTACAAGCTCTCATACTACGTACATCTAAAATCAGCTGCGACTTTACGTTACTTTCCGTTTATGGACTCATTATATTATGATATTCTTCTTCCAGATAATGTTCTTCAATGATAGGACATATTAATAATATCAATTGTAACCGACTCCCTGGTGAGCCTTCCCATTATCGTCATCATCATCATCATCAGCCGTTACGACTGTTAAGCGTGTACGGGAATAGTATCTGCACAGAACGCAATGGAGAAGGAAGAGTCATTGAGCTGAGCTTTTTCGCCGGTTCTGATCAGCACAGGGCTAGGGTTGAGCACATGATGAATGATGTTCCAAAAGATTTGTAAAACTTAATTGTTATTATCATAAGATGGTTATCCTTTTATTTAAAGCCTTTTTATTTTGTCTCTATATTCGAGTCTGAATAGGGACGCCAGCGTATTGTCATCTGATAAAATTGTGACAAATGGCATTAGAAATCTGATTGTCTATACCCGACTTACAAGAATTTACGACGATTAGGACGATATGAGACCCTCCAAGTCTTTTATCCGACAGAATGTGAGAATAATACGCAAACTCTATATTATAGTACGGTACTAGTTCAGTGACATGAATATAGAAATGTCTACATTGTCTTGTTTTCGCGGTGGGACAGTCATATTTTTATTACGAAGGTTTTTATTATACTATAGGGGGACAAACGAGCAACGAGCCTTTCAAAAATTACCGACGCCCATGAACATCTGCATACTTATGCCGATGCGTTCCCCCCCCCTTTTCACCTCCCCTCCATGGGCCACCGGATACTCCTACACCGCACGATACGTGATACCGTAGATATATCAAGTGAGGAAAGGTACTTCCCCGGCCGGCCCAATTACGTTGCATGTAGTGTCATGTACCATGCATGGCGCTACCTCCTCCTATGCATCATGGATATGGGTATGCTGTCGCGTTTGTGGGGGTTGCGAGTAGCCAGTGCCCTATCGAGGGGATGAGTTGAAAAAGGGCCACACATCTGATGGTAATAAGTGTCGATTGCTTGTTTGCCCCCTATTCCATATAAAAAAAGACATTTTTATGGCGGTAGCATTTTGCAATTGCTGTGAGCTAGCCCGAATATATATGGTATATATTACAAACAACTACACCAACCCAAAAAAAAAAACAGTTACAATTCCTTCAAACACATTTATCCTTGAATAACAGAATTAGTTTGTTAACAAACTGTAAAATAATTATACGAAATGATGACATAATTAAATAATAGTTTAATCGTGCCGTCGGCAGGATCGGTTAAAGTTAACTTATAATTAAGGGATCAGGTAATTTTGTAATTAATGGAATAAATACATCGTTTATCATATCTATGCGTAATATAAAACGAAGTCCCCACAAGCTGTCTCTATGTGGTCGATTTCCTTAAAATCTACAGAACGTATTTTTATGGGGGGTTTCACAATGGATGGAACGTATACAGAAGAAAGTTTTAGTGTATAATTTGATAAGCAATTCACTCTATGTTATTTACGGGTGAAGCCGAGGCGATTTGCTAATTGTTCATAATTATAATATAGCTGTTATCATCATCGTTCAAAATGTACGATCGGCTGGCTTGGTTGATAACGTATCGGTTAGTCCGCGTGTTACGCCAGAGGTCGTGATTTCAATCCCGCCTAGGTCATGGATGTCTATATATGTATTGTATGTAATTCTATAACAACAAACTTGTAATATATAAAACTTCCTTAATTTATATAAAAGAAATATATTTTTCTGTTGCATAGTATCTTGCAACATAAGTCCTTACCACATAACTAGGCTAACGTGGTGTGATAAGTCTATAGATATTTGTATTATTATTATTATCGTGCGATAAATTATTTATATAAGTTATAGTTTAAAAAAAAAAAGGACAAGAGATTATGTCGAAAAACTTTTACGAGGTAACGTTTTTGTTCAGTGATATATAATTATAATTAAACATATTTATTTATTCTTTTATTTGTTCATAGTTTTGCCAAGTGGTATGACTTTAGGTCAACTGTTGAGCTTTAGTGCTATTTGATAGAAAATATATACATTAACGGCTGCATCTTCTAATTGCGTTGACTCAGGTGTATAATTTTCTCGGATCCCGGTATATGACATGGACTTTCAGCTTGATTCTTCCACGGGTTCCCGAGAAAAGGTCTTGTGAGACACAGATACATAGAGAGACAGATATATACACACGAACTGAGCTTGTTTTTTTTTTCTAACATTATTTATAGGGGTTTTTGTGAAATAAGATATGTCTACCATGTCGTCCCATATCAAAATATAAAATATATTTTAAATATATTTCAATAATAAAATGATTGAGAAAGATCGTATCTTATATACTGAGCCAACAACAAAATGATTTTATAATTTCTAAGGTTTACGCGAATGTTACACGCTATAATAAAACTTCCCTAACGGATCTTACACCGGTTTATTAACTAATTTCCGATTCCGACGTTTGAGAAGCTTGGTACGGGTGGACTGAGATGATAAATATCCTGATGCCATTAGTTATTAAAAGTACCCGAGGATTTTATATAATTAATTAGTTTTTCATATGTTACTGCGCCTATTGTATCATAAGTAGTGATGTGATACGTACGGATTTTGATTTGGTTATGTTTATAACCTGGTCCCACACAGATATCTTTTCTATTGAATCCATCTTCTCTATTGAAATTTGGATTTTTTAAATTTCAATAGCCTCACGGATCATTCTAGGACGGAATCTCTGTTCTTTTTCGAGGATTTGGGCTTTATCAAGTTTAATGTACTGACAGGGGCCAACCTCAGTGTGTTCACGGACTGCAGTTTTTTTATAGAGACGCTGTTTGTTTTGGTAATTATTTCTTTTTAATGTACGGATCTCTAATGGAAAAAAAATTGTAAGGGCCTTACAATTTTTTTTTCATCGAAACCTGTAAAACAATTTAGGCGGAATACTTTATCGTTAAATGGCTTAGTCAAATTGTTTTTAAACAAATCCAATAATTCACCGTCCGGACGTGATGAGCTACGCCCAATTTTAAACGGATCATTATCAGAAGCGCTCGTTCTGTTTAATGCTCTGTGAATTAATAAAGAAATATTCTTTTCTGCATTTTTCACAAGTATTTTATAAACAGCGATTGAATTAATTCAATGTCATGTAGTCTATATATCGTGGGCTTTAAATCACAGGTGGGATCAATGCCGGTGTTTTTGTGTATAGGGAACTAAAGAGCAGGATAGTGACTGGGTACCGCCCATAGACATTCGCAAGACTAGGTCTTGTCGACACGTTTCTGGCATTTAAGGAATAGGTGTGCTACTTTTTTGAAGACACCTAGTCGTATCGGATCGGAAATACCGAGGGGGCAGCTGGTTCTACAGTACCGTTGTAAGTGGTAAGGATATAATACTTTTTACCCCCCGCCCCCCGTCATAATATCTCAACGAGCTCGTCCAGCGCGTGAGCTGCCCCCCTCGTTAGAGCGGGCGACCGAGTACCCCCCCGGAGTACGTAATTTGACTTTATGTCAATATTTAAATCAATATAGGTCTTCGTTATTGAATTCCCGTCCACACGCAATACGGCACGGAGTTCTGTATAACAGCCCCACAAACTTCATGAAACCGACGGAAAAGTTTCACACAGCCTATTGACCTAATATCGTGCAACAACAAAGTTATTTTATTATGTTAACATGCTACCTTTTGTAGGAAATAAACGAGTTACTAATATTATTGTGGCTCTCTGTATCAGGAGGGTTATGGTTTTCGTGCTTATAATAATTATACTAAGAAAGAATTAGCGACGAAACCTAAAACGTTCTCGGATGCATGGAAGCACATTTTTAGTCTGCGCCATATATAAATGAAAAAAAAAAACTGGGTCTACTAATGAGCTACAGCTTACTGGCGTACATATGATAAAATGAAGTCACCAAGTGTCTCTAGTATTTTGTGTACCCATATATTGAGGTATCATTACATTCAGGCCAATTTTGAGTGCTTTACTTTATCATCCCAGTAATATTACGGTTAGGATACTAAGTTATTCATAGTCAAATTGAATTTTTTTACGAAAAAATTAAATTAAATTGAAATACAAAATTTTATGAAAATTACAGTCAAATATTCAATTACAAATGTAGAAACAAATTAATACAAATGTAGTTAATAAGAATGCTACACTTTCAATAACTTCATTCAGATCGACTACTAAAGAAACTAGTAAAGAAGAAAAGCATAGAAGACTAATTAAATACCTACTTAGTAAACAACAAAACATATCAGTTGCAACATTTCCGAAGTAACCTCATGTTTGTAGTAACCTCAAGTTACCACAAACTATACACGCACAAGATAATTGTAAGTACACAAACTCAACTAATTATTTCTTACGTTACAGTAATGCTAATATATTTCTCCCCTCTGTAGCGGTTCACATTACCCCCAGAGCGCTCTTAATTTAAAACATTTACGCTACCGAATTAACATACACAACGATTAAAGTAATATCATCTCAGCTTCAGCATCGCTATCAGCAAGCTTTTTTATACGAGAACTCGGTGCCTTCTTGAGACTACCAACGCCCATGTATATCCGCATGATTACTATGGCGACGCGTTGACCTCCTCCACTCTAATGGCCATGCGCGGACAACTCACCAAATTAATGTCTCATCATCCCCAGTAGCAGCAGCCAGAAACTGTCTACTTCTGGACAAACACCTCTCCCACAGTCATGGTCACTTAGCTTAATTCATTACAATAAAACTACTTGTACGGATTTTATCGCGGTTTATTTAATTACTTAACTAGCTCAACGTTTCAGAAGCTTTACAGCAACTATGATATTTTTCCCTCTGTTTAGCGGGTAGCTAAGCTTCTCAAACGTTGGGCAAGTTAAATGATTAAATAAGCCGTGATCATTATAATAAAGCTGCTTTTATGGAAAATCCATAAAAGCAGCTTTATTAAATTTACTGTAATGAGTGACATTCGCGTAAACCTAAGATACCAATAGCTTAATTAATTTGCTCATTGCTCGCAGAATTACTGGGGAAGAATGCGTTTCGATTAGCAGCCCCGCACCGGAGGAACAATGTACATTGTTCGGTGGTTTCTCAACCGGTGGATTGATGTCGTAGTCGGAATCGCACATTGCCACTGAACGCAAAGAGATTTCTTTTTAAATTCCTTTATCCGGGGAAGGGCAATATATGAAGTCTGGAATACGGATAGCAGGAATTGTATACCGACGCGAGGTAAAGGTAACGTTTGCTCATGCTAACAAAACGGCACGTCGGTCGTGGCGTAAATAACCGATAGAAATTACGTCTTGTTAAACACTTCCACAGTGAGTGACAATTTCCATGGTCCTAAAGATTTGAATTCAAAAAGCAGGACTTTTACACAATCATGTGTAAAAAACGATGACTCCTGATTATAAAAGAACACAATATTGATGTTTTAAATTTACCCGAATGATCCCATTGCAATAAAACTACTTTACGGATTTTATCGCGGTTTATTTGTTATTGAACTGGCCCGACGTTCACTTATTATGTTATTTAACTAGTCCACCTGTGACCGAGGTTGCTGTAAAGTTTCAGAAACGTCGGGTTAGTTAAATAATTAAATAAACCGCGATAAAATCCGTAAAGGTATTTTTATTTTAAAGAACACAATATAATACGCGACAATGCACGTGACATTAACATCTAATTCTAGATGGGACTCTTAATAATATTCAAGAAGATTAACTTGTCAAATAGAAATAAAATTGATAAAGGGGAGTGAATTAAAGAATTAAAAGAACGGAACACACTGTCGACTCCTGCTAAGAAAATAACACAGGACGGGTCATTAAGATACGATAGAATACTAACAGTCTTAAACGTTAATATTCAAGACGAACATGTGAAAAATAAATGTAACTGATAAAGGGAAGCGAGTGATGGTACCGTTGGTCCTAAATAAATTTAAGAATACAGAAAGCAGGATTTGTACACCGGCACGTGGTAATTGCGTTTGCTTCTGCTAACACAGTAAAGTAGGACGCGACACGCAGCCCCGGCCCCTCGCGCTAAAACGAAAACAATCTGATTATGGCGCGTGTTGATTTTTCAATTTTATGTGATGTTCCTTTTTTGTATATTTTATTCGTTCCGAGAACACTTAGTGATATACACGTAGAATAGTACTGATTGATATGAGTATAACATAAATATAATAAAATAAGTGACTATGACATATATTGATGTCCTAAATTTACGCGAATATTGCGCATTACAGTAAAACTACTTTTACGGATTTTGTCGTGGTTTATTATTTATCTAGTCCTACGTTTCAGAAACCATGGTCATGGGTCGGTCTGTGAGCATGCTGAAGTTGGCCCCTGCCATTACGTTAGATTTGATGAAGCGCAAATTCTCACTAGGGAACATCGATTCCTTCCAAGGATGATCCGTGAGGCTATTGTAATTAAAAAACATCCAAATTTGAATGGACAAGAAGGCTGGGTTCTTCCCTCTGCTTGAAATCAGTGGTAATCATAATCAAATCAAAAATTAAACATAACACCTCCACACAGCAAGATATAATAAGTATTGTTTTCCTTATTCGGAACAACTAAATAATTATAATTTTTCGGGTACTTTTAATTATTTGTGACATAAAGACATATGTCATCGCAGTCCTCTTACCATGGTTGCTGTAGAGCTTTTGAAACGTCGGGCTATTCAAATAATTAGATAAACCGAGATAACATCTGCAAAAGTAGTTTTATTGTAATGAGTATAACATAAAAAAATCCTGTCTGTGCCGGTTTCGCACGAATATTTCGCAGAATAGTTCATACATTCATTGACTTGCAAAAGTACTAATATTATAAATTTTAATATCAGCCTCGTATGCATCACTCGTTACCACATGACAAATAACACAATTTAAGACAGAACAACATCTGTTGTAATAGCTAGTTGTCAATAATTTCTGCAGCTGCGATATAAGGATTTATTTTAACATTTCTTTCACACCTTTAGTAACATTATCGAAGTTTTCATAATAATCTATAACATTTCAGAAAATATGTAATATATTCGCAAATATACATCAGCCATAATGTAGGATTCTAATAGTAAAATAATTTTTAATATCGCCCCAGTACCTCTGGGCCCTATTCAATGCAAATAATCAAATAAACTAACAATAAAATTTTTCCTCTTTGTCATATTAGCATATAAAGTACGTATACGTAATTTGCACAAGGAGCACAATTAACACTATAATAATTGTGGCACATAAAACAAAAAAAAAAAAAAAATAGTCGGTGTCTTGGTCTTTTCTCATAAATTTTGAGACTAGTGCAGTTGCAAAAGTTGTAGATGTTTTTACTGTCAACAACTCCTTACGATAGGATTTCATGGTATTGTCTAAAATAATGACAAACCGTTTTCGTCCCCTACATTGCGTCCCCTTCCTCTACCCGTGTTACTTTTGTTTCAGTTACATTATGTTCATCTTTTTTATATAGGGGGAAATGAATAATCTGATTCATTTGACTAATAAGTACAACGCCCATTGGCATAACCATAAATTAATCATGAAGAACATCTGCATCTCATTTCCGCCACCCGTCCGATGGGTCACCGGCTACTCACAAACCTCACGTAAAGTGACATCGGAATTGTACGTTTACGGAGTGTGAACGTGTCCCAGCCCGGTCGTGTCCCAGCCCGGTCGTGTCCCAGCCCGGTCGTGTCCCAGCCCGGTCGTGTCCCAGCCCGGTCGTGTCCCAGCCCGGTCGTGTTCAACCTCGTTACTGTGCAGCATGTCACCACCTTTTGCTGGATTTATTCTTCTAATGAGTTTCATTCTGTTCTATTTTTTTTTGCTTTTTACCATTTCCAAAGTTTTCAGCACTAGTCTATTAGGAGGTATGAGGGATCCATTGTTTATCTGTTGGTGCCTTTTATCCTACACGAGAAACTCATAAACTGCACGACACACGATAGCACAATTGTCACTTTGTAGCGACATCATGTAAGCGAGTACTAACCCCCCCCCCCTCCGGTTGAGTTCGATACGTCTGCAGCATGACTAGACCTCACAATAAAAACTAATACACACAGTATGTCAAAATAAAAGCTTAAATGTCAAAATAATGCAATGAAATACGGCCTTAGTTCGCTATGCGTGGTTAGATCCGCCCGGTATATTCGGAGCTAAAATATCATTTCAGCGCAGTTTATTCACTGTAGCTTTTACGAAGCTTTTCCAAAAGCTGCTGTGGTGTGACTACACTGGAAAGCTTTTATCAAAAACCTATATTTAATTACAACAACGGCGTTATAATCAAATCCCGTGTACCCTTACATCCAATCTGCGACATCCGATCGAGTTAAAATTTTGCATATGAGGCCGCTAACTACGATACGATTTATTTTTATAGGGAACGACACGATAAGTGGAGCGTGAGTCAATGTCATTGAAGATAATATGGATTGACACAAATCAATATTCGGTCCACTTTTGTTACATGTTGATCTAAAATAATGATCGTGAAGACAAATCGTACAATATACATGGCCCTTTCACGTTCCGGTATACTACGTTACTTACATTTAATATCGTCAAGCTAGTCATTACAATAAAACTACTTTTACAGGTTTTATCACGGTTTATTTAATTATTTAACTAACCCGACGTTTCAGAATCTTTACAGCAACCGTGGTTCATTGGCATTAGCAAATAAAGGCATTAGTAACTTTAAACAAAGAAGGAAATAAAACGGTTAAAAAATATTATGTATTGTGCTATCAAGGAAGTTTCACTTATAAATGTATCAAGATAGAGTTCAAAATTCAATTGACATGGAAATCCAGAATACATGTTACCACTAGTACATTATACTATACTAGTGAACATTTTCGGTCAACGCTTTTATTGCGCTCAGAGATTGGCTACTAACAAGCAAACTGTTACACAAGTGTAGAGAGATAGTGATCCTATGGTTCTAATGCATTTACCATTCACATGTTACTGAATGACTGCATTCTAAGAGGTTTTGTCCACATGAGTATCGGCGGCCGATGGCACTCGCGGGGTTTTAGTGGGTGGGTATTCGGTTCAGCCGCGTGTCTGACTCATCGGATCTCATCCATGACCGATGGCAGTGCGCAAATGCATTTTCCCGCGAAATAAAAAAATTGGTGGTAGCACCTAGCTGCATTGTGTCTGTCACAACCTCTAACTCACATGATATTGTATATCTCGTTCAACGATCGGTCTGTGTGTAGCCAGTGGCCCCTTGGGAGGATGGGGTAAAAGGGACAATTCTAGTACAGTTTAATGGTAGTCTATTAACCGGCGTCAGTAGGCTGCATCACAGGCTGCATATCTCGCTAAAGAAGAAAGATATCTCTCGTATAATTGTACATTTTTGTCATGTCCCATCAATATAGTAAATATTTAAGTAAATATCTACCAAGAGAAGGAGTGATTTCATTGCATTAATTTATTACACACAAAAATAAGTCATGGTTGAATTTCATTAGGTATGGGAAATGAGAGACACCTCTCGCTAACATATTTTATTATGTGAGCGTGAGGTTTCTCTCTGCTCATGCCAGCCCACTTCGTCTCAACGTAGCATGGTACTGCTTCTTTAAAAAAGACATTGTCAAAACTATGTCTAACACACTAGCACAAACGTTGGGAGGGGGATGAAAAGGCATGCAACACATCGGGATAATTATGCTGATGTTCATGGGCGTCTGTAGTCGCTGAAAGGCTACGATTGCTCGTTTGTCTCCCTACACTATAAAAAAGAAGATTCAATAACAATTCCATACACGTTAAATTATCTTTAAGATCTAAATACAATTTCAGGCCGCCTAAATCGATGAACCGAATATATCCTATTCGTGTTGCTCATGCCATTCGAAACTTCGGATTAGATCTTACACTGTCAATTCTACATTCATTCTCAAGTATAATTTTAGTTTTCTTTACGCCTTTTTTATTTAAAATTTACAACAACATATATAAAATTAAAATTAAAAGTATTTAGGAACTTTTTAAATTACTTAAAAGCTTTTGGTTAAATATAAAACTTTTAGGTAATGTAAAATAGAAAACGCAAAATAAATTTAAACTTACCTTCTAAAATCCCGACTCCAACACGCGTAGATGACTGGATTCATTGAAGAGTTCACCCACCCGAGCCAAGTCACTATCACGTTGACAATCTCTTCATGGGCTATACACGATGAGCATATACCAGATAGAAGGTTCACCACAAAAAACGGCAACCAGCAGACAATGAACACACCCATCACAATACCAAGGGTCTTCGCCGCTTTCTTTTCCTTGGCAAATTTCGCAAGCTTACGTGACAGGGAGAAATTTTTCGGCAAGTGTTTATTATGTGTTACGTTTGTGAGTCGCGTAGAGGACCGTGACAGTCCATTGTTCTGCAACGCTGTAAGAGGCTCCTGGTCAGCTTCCTCCGGAGTACACGCACTGTGACATACGTCATTCCTCTGCCGCACTGTCCCCCCTCTGTGTATCCGCAACGTTAGCTCTAACTCCCCACTTGGTCTCATCACCTGTTTCGTCCCCATCTTTAAGGATCGAGTCTGAATTGTCGCTTCTCGATAAATCCGGTAATATGTGAACACCATCACAAATAGTGGCAAATAAAATGATATTGTCGAAGAAAATATTATGTATTCTAGATTTTCCGTGAATGGGCATTTGTAATCTGGAACTTCTTCTAATCTGACGGCCCTCCACCAAGCGATTGCGGGAAATGATATAGCACCAGAACAAACCCACACCGCTGCTATCAAAAACGCAGCTTTCCGTCCACTCATACGCATAGGGTAAGTTATTGGGTCAGTTATAGCCCAGTAGCGGTCCAGTGATATGACGCACAAATTCAATATAGAAGCAGTACTAAATAGGACATCTAGGGATCTCCAGACGTCACACCAATCGACGCCGAAAAACCAAGTGTGCTCCAGAACTTCGTACAGCGCGGAGAACGGCATAACAACAAGACCTACGAGGCAATCGGCAACCGCTAGAGAAGTCACGAAATAGTTTGTAGATGTATGAAGATATCTTTCTCTAGCAACAGCTAAAATAACGAGCATGTTTCCAAAAACAGTGGTCAAGGAGAACAAAAGTAAAAACGTGACAAGTATAGCTCGATCGTGCAACAGCTTGATGTATTCATTCCAATGCTCTCCAGAGTTGTCTGTTGTATTGAAAGTGTTGTTGTTGAAGGTGAGATTGAATTCAACAACAGTGTTGTACGTGTTGGTTGCGAGTTCTATGTAATATTCTGGTCCTCTATTTGATATTTCGAACTGGCGTCTTGCCACTCGTGTTTCAGTTTCTGTCGCATTCATATTTTATTAATAGTTCGCATTAGCGCCATTTATGCTTCCCTTGTTTCGCCCGCAACCATTTAGAGATCAGGTTTTTGGTAGGCATTTTGTTTTCGAATTTTTGACGCATTTTCTGTTAGCATGTTTCAGCTCCCGCTAGTGTATTTCGGCCAGCCTGGAACAAAATAAATGCAGTTTATAATTACAGAAATAATTTCATTGAAACATAACCTTGGCGGGCGGTGCAACAGTTCGTCGTGTATAGTTGTCATTGGGGCTTTACAAACAAAATTTTTATGTATAAATCTATATGTAGTGCACTCACACGCCTTATCTTTAAGTCAAACGTCAAAGTAATAAATCCCCAATGTACCTTACTGTCACAACAGTGCATTTAGAAAAACGTATGCGACAGGAAAAAATGCTCAGTGTGTCGTGACAAGGAAAAAA
>JAFELO010000316.1:960089-985594 GCA_017140195.1 Eumaeus atala | reverse complement strand
AACATTTTTCAGGTCTTTAAGACGTAGCGGACTTTAAACGTGTTTCCGAGGAGAAGGTCTTGACAGCCGTACAGACAGACAGACGTCCTTTAAAGGTATTCGCTTGTTTTTACTTATAAGATTGTTATGTTAGACAAGGACTAGGAGTTCCAGTCCAGACACCAAGAAATAGGTCAAATTCAAAGTCATAATCATAAAGTTTTTATTTATCACGGATATTTATGAAAATACCAACAAGATACACAGTCAGCGTTTCAAAACCGTCAATGTCAAGCATGTACTTTGTATAAACAACTTAAAATCATGCGCGTACAGTGAAATTTGCAAAGAGATATGTTTAAATTGTGCACCTGTTTCAAATAGGATCTGCTTCGCAAAAAGAACTTAAAATCATACGCGTAAGGTTATACCATCATGGATGCCTTAGAATAACACTTCAGTATGAAATCGTGTATCTCGTACTTGTGTAAATCAATGATCACGTACAAAATATAATCACTCAATGTGTAGACGCATTAAGTGATTATATTTTGAGGTAAAACAATTTCAATGTAATCCAGATATGCGAAGTGCCTACAACATTAGTCAATATTGAATTTATAGTTTGGCGAGACAGTCATACTAATATTTCAAATGCGAAGTTTTATGATTGGCAAGGTGAATCACATTAACATTTTGAATACTAAAGACGCAATGCAACATCAACAAAAAATACATCTTCACGCTAGTTCCTTAATGGAGTAAAGAGGCAAACGAGAAACCGAAACCTTTACAATGTAGCTGTTGCTCTCTGTCCCTTTTCGAGCCACTGGACCGTAGGAGGTGATTCGATCGTGTCGAACCTTGTTGAGTTTATTTTTATAGCATAAGGGGGCAAACGAGCATTCGGTGCCTATCGATGACTATCGACGCTCATAGACATTCAGACATTCACATTGTTACGCAGATGCGTTGCCCTCCTATCATCCCCCCAATGGGCTACCGGCTACTCACAAAACTCGACCTTAAGCCGGTATCAAGTATTGTATATCGAACATATATTTTTTATAGTATAGAGGGCAAACTTTTGCAATGCAATTGTTGCCCCTTTCACTTTTTAATAAGCCACTGAATCGGTACTCGGTCATCCCGAACTTTGGTGAGGTAGTCCGTCTAACAAATATTTTTATATAGTACAGGGGGCAAACGAAGTATCGGTGCCTTTTGACGACTACCGACACCCTTAGACATCCGCATTATAGTCTTGCAGTTGCGTAGCCCTTCTTTCCATCCCTGCTCCAAAGAGCCATTTTCTATTGCTATATAGTCCGTGTCAACAATCAGGTGATCAAATATATTTTGTCGTTGCAATAAAATACACAAGTGTCACATGAAAATTTCGTTTCAGGGGACCCAGTTCGTCACCCCCCTAACGAATTGTGTTTAATGAATGGTTTCCTTTTGTTGGTAAAATCTAGGTCGGCCAGATAACGTCGCTGGGACTAAGTTCGTTAATAAATTATATATAAATAATGGTCCGCGATAGAATCTCCCACGTCACGACTGGTTCCAGTTTAAGTGAATGTTGACACTTGATTATTTGAGTGCTGCCTGTATTTTTTTATTTATTTGTGATTAGTAGCACCCTGTATAATTCTCTCTTATTTGTCGAAGCAAGGTAGATATTTTTTAAGAAAACGGTATGTCTAATCCCCGCCCCTGAAAACTGTCTGATATCTGTAGTTCCGGGCACATCAACAAAGGCAGCGCTGATGGCACTCGTCGTGATTTTTGTGGGTTTTCGGCACCGTATACGTGCCGTGAACCACAGACCACTGGACCTCACCATGGGCTGGTGAAGACGCGTAAATGCGATTCCCCATGTTAACAAAAAAAAAAAAAAGAAAAAAAGAACAACGGCTTTCCTCTAGTTCATGTGATACCGCCATAAAGTGATAGCTAGGCTATTTACGATTTGTGTTTTATGACTGCGAGGGAAGCAACGGACACGACCGGGGACCTGTAGCTTTTGTTTTTTAGCGTGTTAGTGATGGTCCAGGAATCGAAATTCGATCATTCATAAAAAAAATCATTCGAATTCGAATAGAGCTTGACAGTAAAACCTTTTTACATGTACAGACTAAAGCTTAACGTCGCAAGTCATAAAACTTATGTTTGACAGTGTTAGCATTCTGCACTTCTCCTGCACATAAACTATAAGTGTGCCAAATTTCACTTAATTTTACTCCACCATCTGCTCAATTTTCGTAAAAAGGTGTCTAAAGTTTTTATCTCGGGTATTATTATATAGATGAAGTGTCCTTCGATTAGTCTTGATACCTCAAGTGACTCTTACATTCAAATACTTGTTAAGGCTGGTTCCACGGCTGTGCGGGAGACTGTAGGGGACCCTATGGACACTACTCTATTACTAACGTACGATATGGTAGTGTCTTGCTGAATTGCAGTCGAATTGGTCAAGCACGGCCAGGCGGATGTATTTGGCGCTCACTGGATACCGCTGCAAAATGTTTTCATGTGGTTTGTAATTCGGACTAAATTGGGGGGATTTGGGTGAAAGATGGCGGTGCATCTGCCACATTCGAATACTTGTAGGTGTCGGTAATAGTACAATTGTTCGATTCCTCTATGATATAAAAAGGTGTTGCATTTTTGTGTAATTATTTGAATAATATGTTTTTGTATTTTTCATGTCTGTTCCATTTCTTAAGTTTCATAGGCATTTTATAGGTTATATTCTTGTAACGTTCAGCGGCTCATGGGAAAGGACTACTAACCATAAAAGTTAAAGTAGGTTATGCTGAACTAGGTCAAAAACATGGCGCACTGCTCCGAATGGAACGAGGAAAATTGAATATCACAGCTAGTTTGTTTAATATAATTTTGATTTCGGTTTATTTTATTTATAGAAATGCAGAGATTAATTTTAAGTCTCTGCATTTCTATTCTTGGTACGAGAACGTTTCTAGCTGTAGTTATTATAATCTATAGGTACTCATGAAATAATACAGAACAAAAGAATTTAAATTTATTTATTTTAATACTATTTTTTAAAGAAGATATAGTGCCATGCTGGATTGTAGCCAAATTCGGCAAGCACGAACGGGGAGTACCTCTGGTTTACATAACACTGCCATAAAGGGCCAGCTACGTTGTCGCATTAATGTAAGTTAACGTTATCTTAGTCATGAAGCCACACTATCCTCTAACCACATATCTTTTTAGTACTAGTAGACGTAAGCGCGATACAGCGTCATGCTAGTGTTACGCACCAGTTACTGTTTCACACGATTTTACTTCCCTAATTTTTATCATAATTTGGTAGTTACCAATAGTCACATACTATGTATATATGCCTCGTTACGCTATAAAAAGAAAACTTCCCTCCCTCACTATTCCATACATTCCGACGAAGCGGTACCGAAATTGTAGTAAAACTAATGATTTCTTAAATTTACGCGAATGTTATATGTTATATACTTAAATATGTGAGTACCTCGATAAAACCCATTAAAGTAGTTTTATTTTAATGCAATAAAACTAGCTAAAACGCTTGAGCTGTATTAGTTTGTTATCGTTCTTAATGGCGTGTAAATTTTTCCATATAGTTTTTTATTTACGTTTTTATGCCTATTTTGCAGATAATTACGTTCTTATAACTTGGAAAACAACTCACCAAATAAATCCTTTGTACTGTAACTATAAATAGGATAGGATATAATAAGTTTGTCTCTTATCCCATCACGCAAAAACTAATAAACAGATCTAGATAACATTTGGTACAGATGTTTTGTAATCTGGAATAACGTAAAATACCCTTACACACTTTAAGCTTATTTAGCTTGTTTATAAGTCGAACGACTGTCAATAACAACAGCATATAGGGGAGGAGGCAGGAGGGCAGCACATCTACATGACAACAATAGTGCGGATGTCTATAGGCGTCAGTAGTCTTTAAAGGGATCTAATTGCTCGTTTACTTCCCTATACTATAAAAATATCGTACGTAAAATTACGTACATACGTTTTGAGGCTAGATGTTCGTATCCATCATTTTGGTCTTATAGCCTGGTCATGGGGTGAATACTTCTTAAAATTACCCAAATAATCTTATTACTACTATTTCTATTACTAATTTAAATAGAACACTGATAAATTTAGGAAGCGGGACTGAAGCTATTCTTATTGACGGCTATTTTGAATTATTAGGACAATTTCTTTCGCTTGTCAAACAGTCTTATCGGGACCTTCATTACCGCCGTGTTGACAGTGACAGATCTGTCAGATGGGCTCAGTGATTTATTAAATCTGGCTAGCCGGGATAACTGCTACTATTAGATTAATGTCTTGCAAAAGTTTTGTTGATTCAATGTATGGTCAATGGATACGTTTACAATATTACCACATATTTATTATATTGTTTGTGGTTATTACGTAGAGATATTAAAGATAGGGAAGGCATGCCATAGTATATAGGCACGCAATATGGCCGACTTGGTTGAGAGACAAGGAATATAAAAACGCATTAGGATATTTGTTTATCTAATCTCGCTTCCGCATTGCGCAGAGAGAAATGAATGAAAAAAAAGAGAGACAGAGAGTGTACTACATTTACTGTCTCCTTCTTAGTATAGCATAAGGGGGAAAACGAGCAATCGGAGCCTTTAGATGATTAACGATGCCCACAGACACTCACGTGACTGTTACGCAGACGCGTTGCCCACCTATCATCCCCCCCCAAATGGGCCCCCGGCTACTCTCATACCACACGAAACGCGACTGTGATGCGGTCACTTTATGCCGATATCAAATGGGAGAGAGGTACTTCCCCAGTCGTGGCGGCCCAATTCCGTTTCATAGGAGGATGGTCATTTTTCATCGATACTCATTACAAAATAAAGTCCCAAAGACTGCCTGTCCGTATGCGATCGATCTTCTCAAAATGTAAAAATTTTTGGATTAGGATTCCAATGCATGCATAGATTCCAATGCATGCATATAGCCATTCCCGAGGAAGGCTTTAATGTATAGTTTGCGTGAGATGCATGAACGTGATGCGTCTCAGTCGGAGTGCTTAAATTATGTTATTGTCAAACATTCATCTTAAATACCTGGTGTTGCCGTAAATATTGTAAAGAAGAAAAAATAACAAGAAAGAATTTCAAAGAAATTTCAATGTGGAATTGTACCAATTTTTATAATATTAAGTCTATAATGTATGTTTACAGTGTACATTACTTATTAAATAAATAAACAAATAACATTTTTTACTTTTACGGTGTGTTGGGTTTAATATACAAATGTAAAACAATTAAAAATATAAAAAAGCGATTATTCTAAGTGGTCTCCGTTGCCTGTTATACAGTGCTTTAAATGTTAAGGCCAGTTATCAATAGAAGCACGCACTGTGTCCATGTAAAAATTCTTCACTGCCAATCGTAAGGATTGTGTCAGGATCATGGAATTTATAGCAAGCTATACTTTCTAAAACTGATCATAAATCATGTCCAGCGGATTACACTCCCTGTAACTGATCATAAATCATAATCATGCGGATTAAGATGGGGACTAGATATAGGGTAGTCTCTAGCTCTAATCAAGTTCCGGAACGTTCGTTTTAACAAAGATTGGGTGGATCGAGCTTTATTATCTGGTATCGTGTCTTGAGGGCTGGATACCTGGTTATTGAACATGGTGTTTATTAGACGTTAATTGCTTTCTCAAGAATGAATGAAGAAGAAGAATAATACACTTGTACCGATACTTTAAAACCATGTTCAGTCGTTCCCTTATAGCTAATGACCCACCAAAACATCACTGAAGTGGGATAAAGCCCACGTGGCACTACGTCGACTAATTGGGAAGCTTCTTTTGAGCTTCGAGCATAAATTCGGTGATTTTGTTTGTTAAATGGATGCTCGCTCAATTGTAAAAATTTTCCCATCCCTAAACATTTTTTTCAGTGACCTCCCTGTATAAGCACTTAAAAGTATTTTTAGAAATTCAAACTCTAAGGGGGTAAATTTATAATATAGCATTTATATATTGCAAAATTTACTATATTACGAAACCTCGGGTACCATTGGTCTAAAATCAAATGTTTGATAAGCGTTCTAAAATGGCATAATCTTTCAAATTTCTTCATTTAAATGCCACAATTTCATCACCTTGACGATGGTAGATTGTACTTTATATGCCAATTCAGCTTATTTACATAGAGGCAGCTAACCCAATAAAAGTATCGTTGTTCATAAGATAGCGCAACGCGACCCTCCGCAATATTCGAGATAAAACCTTTAACATTGGCGGAAAGTAAAAAGGATGAACATAAACACGTCAGTCATCAAAATCAATCGGGGAGCGTAAACATGAATAAGGTTTTATTGATTGCGCGAAAACTTATTTATAACGAAGGCGGTAGACCACACTGGAGTGCTGGCCTACTTTTATGCTGAATTGATTTACAGTCTGCTAGCTATTCCCAGCGCGCGTTGTTACTTTTTAGGTAATTTTTTGGATAGTTCTCTACAAAGTTTCTAAAATCTGTACTCTGCCTCCTGGAAGTTTTTTTATTTGATTTGATTGACTATATTTTAATGTATATGTAACTCAAATGATTGACGAAAATACCAAGATACACAGTCAGCGTCACGAAACAGCCCGTATAAAAGATGTACGCAATGTAAAATAATCAATTTAGACTGACAGTTTAGTGTGAAATCGTGTATCTTGTATTTTTATAAATGTTAGTATTAAAATGTACAGCTATTGTTTTAAAGTGTACAGCTTTCAACAAAACACATATTACCGATCAACGGCCACCACGTCTATTCCATCCTCCCGTCGGCAATGCCTATAGTGGACTGATTGTGGTCATAATTGCAGTTTAGTATGAAATTGTGTGTCTTGTATTTTTATAAATCATTATATAGCTTTCAACCAAACCCATGTTTACCATATGGTCATTTTATGGTTATTTTATATAATTGAAAACACGATTAAGTAATCAATTACGTGAAACAACAAAGAAACTATATTTTAGGTGCTGTATGCTCAACATTTGTAGGCTGCCTACTTTTATGTCGCATGCAATAATATCAAGTTAGGTCTCATTCCCCCATTAGAGAACTGGCGTACACATATGTTGTTGTTGGAAACCGTGTCAATAAAAGGAGTAGAGCTCTGAAAAGTAACACAGAACCAATAAGATCCCGACCCATTCTCTTGGTATCATGAGCCAACAAAAATCAGGCAAGATATATGCTAAGTTACAAAGAAATAGAATGTAACATCCAAGTTTCACGCGTACTATTCAAACTAACACATTAATGATACGATCTATCAAATTATCACACAGATCATGTAAATACTACGATCAAAATGTACACATAAGAGAATTAAGACATTTAACCTTATTAAAACATTTTTCGAAAAATAAGATATGAAATATGGCGTCGGCAAGAAACCATGAACTCACCCTTTTAATTTAAGATTAATAATTGTCCAAATGTAGTAAAAGGCGAAAGATATTTTTTTAAACATTTTTATCTTGTCACGCCAAAGAATCATAACTACAAACGCGTATACATAAGTACACTGACGATTTTTATAATATATACGATTTATCGGTGCCTTCCAAAGTTGATGACGCGAATCCATTATTTCTTCATAAATTAGACATTCTGTTAAAGAAGTTGTGACATACAAAAAGTAATAGAAACGGAATTAATACACCCAGTCAGCGTAGGAGAAGATTTATACTTTATATGTTTTTCTACATCAGTATAACAAAAATGTACAAGTTTATTCGCATGTGGCCTTGGGGTCGCTGTACCTATAAAGTTTTATCTTACTAGAAGATGTATACATTTTTATTGTACTACTGAGTCAATTTAGTATATATAAGTATATTTAGTTTAAGTAAGGTTTAAAGTGGTTTTTTTTATTCGTCATCATCATTATCAGCCCTTATCGGTCCGATGCTGGACATGAGTCAAGACGGCCGATCTGCTGCTACTCGCATCCATCCCGGAACAGCCTCTGCACGCAGATCGTTTTCCCACCCGGTGAACGGTCGAACAACACTTCGTTTTCCGAAACGCGGCCTCCACTCCAGAACCTTACTGGCCCATCTGCCATCTGATTTTCTGTGTGTGTGACCAGCCCATTTCATTGAGCTTATGCTTCGATTTCAGATTTTTATTACATGTTTACATATTCGTTCCGTCTTGTTAAACCTCTCAATTTAGTTAGAATTAGTAGCCTAATTGGGCCGGCATGACCGGGGAGGTATCTCTCGCGCACGTGACATCGCCGTGAATTGGCAGCAGTGCTCGCGTTTTGTGTTACGTGTGAGTAGCCAATGGTCCCTAGGAGGAGTGGAGGGATCATTCCTACCTCCCATAAACAACGGCAATATATCTATATTACATATGTGCAGATGTTTATGGACATTCATAGTAGTCAAGAGGCTCCGATTCCTGTTTGACCCCTATACGGCTATAAAAAAGATGTTTCTCAATAATTATTGACGTATACTATTTTTATAATAAAAAATAAATTTATTAGGAACAAATTCTAAGAAATTGTTCTGTTTAAGCTGACACCCTCAATGGATACAAATGCTGGTTTATTAAATATATTGGATTAACTTTCAGTGCAATATTTCCAGTAGAAGTGGGTCAGGATACATTCGCGAGACTCTCGCAGACAATACAAGTTAATTAAAAACTAGTCATTCATATTCGTACTGTATATTGTACTAGAAAAATCCATATTATAAGCTTCACCCCCCACCACTATTTCACCCCCTTAGTGGTTTAATATCTCTTATTTATATTATTTATGCTCACTTAAATTATAAACGGATTTTTTTTAATATAAGATAGGGCGGCAAACGAGAAATCGGAGCCTTTTTACTACTACCGATGCCCATGAACATCCACATAATTACTATGCCGATGCGTTGCCCTCCTTCCCCGGCCCCCCAATGGACCACCAGCTACTACAAACCACACGAAACGCGACTTTGAAGATGTCACGTCACAGTGGTATTATGTGAGCGAGAGGTAACTCCCCGGTCGTGCCGGCCCAATTCCATTGCATAGGAGGATGTAGTATCATGGACTATGCATGGCACTACCTCCTTCTATGCAGCATGGCACTACCTCTCCTAAAAATTCTATGTATCCAACTTCAAGTTCCTAAGAGAGAGAAATGACGCCAGGGGTAGAGGGGTCCTAACCGAATGTCGGCTACAGCTGCCATCTCTATAGAGACCAGCCAACTGCAAAGGGTATATTATAGTGGATATATATATATATGTATATCATATTGAAATGCCGACCGCATCATGTGAGCGAGAGGCCAGACCAATTTAACTGCCAATATAGCACTATCTCTTACTGTAAACATCAAAAAAAAAAATTGTAATATAGAAAAAGAGTTGCAGGTGAGCTCAGGTGAAGTGACGCCTAGCGGTGACTGTCGGATTGTTTCGTATGTCTTCTAAACTTGGTGATTGTAAATTTAAAACAATGAAATTACACTTTACGCAACGAGAACAATACTACGAGGGATGATGACAAAGAAACATTTTAACAATCTACTTAAAAAAAATCATTTTTAAACGTAGTTTAATTCTACCACGGTGCATATACTCCAGCGCTTCTCCAACACCGTCACACCAGCTCGATAAAATATTTCTTCTAACCCCTCAAAATACTCATCTACGGCGACAATGACTTCATCATTTGATGAAAATCTTCGGCCACCTAATAATTTCTTGAGATTCGGGTATAGGTGGAAGTCGCACGGGGCCCGATCTGATGATTAGGGGGGATGCGGTAATGCATAGAGTTTGGCAAGTGCATCCCTTGACGACTGTACAGGTGCGTTGTCGTGGTACAATAAAACTATCTTTTTGGCTAAATGAGGCCGTTTCTTTCGGATTTCTCCACTCAATTTTTGCAACAAGCTTGCATAATACTCTCCTTTTATTTTTTTCCTCTTTGCAAATAATCCACAAAAATAATCCCTGGATCATCCCAAGAAACTGGCTGCCGGCCAACAAACCCGTTTTTGCTTCCTTCGGCGCAGGTCTTCCGCTCTCAGTCCACTGCTTATATTGTTCTTTTGTTTCAGGTGTACAATGATGTATCCATGTTTCATCTACTGTCACTTAACGCTTCAAAAACTCGTTAATATCACGCTTAAGGAGCCCCAAACACTATGACGAATCTTCCACTCGACATTGCTTTTGATAAACAGTGAGCAAACGCGGCACCCATCGCGCGCAAAGCTCTCTCATGTCGGTGTAAACTGTTAAAAACGTGTTCAGAGGAAATGTCTCAGATATCTGCCGCAACATTATGCGCCGGACATTCAAAGCGATTTTAATCATGTCCGGATTCGTGACTTCATTTGGACGGCCAGACCTGTTGGAGTCTTCACAGCTCTGTCTCCCATGTTTCAAATTTCAAACTCAGGTGTGAATTGTACCCAGTGCGGGAGCAGTATTACCTAATACACTGTCTAGCGTGACTTTGATCTGGGTTGCTGTTTTCCCTTTTAAAACCTAAAACATTATCACCGCACGAATTTCGTTTCTTTCCATTGTTGAGAAAATTTGTGACACAGAAAGTTCTAGGTCCCCCTCGCACAAATTTTACCAGTTCGAATAAATTCAAATTTGGCGTTCTATTTTTGAAAAGATGACAGAATATAATGTAATATTGTTTTGCTCCATAGAATTTATATATTTTCCAATAAATAATAATGCCTAAACTCTTTAAGATTGGGTTGTTCAATCCCGGAATGCCTAAAGACAAACCAGGACAATATTGTGGGAACCATAAGTCAACACAATTTGGACATGTTAGCTATAAACGACTGAGAGTAGGTGAGGAAGGTCGTGCCCCGAACGTGTCGAGATACTATTACCGAAATATTCCTAGACCACAAGAGGAGTGCTCACGTGGTTGTAGCGTAGGTTTTTACATCAAACACGGTTTGCGTGCGCGCACATGGGACCATCCAGTCGACCCACTGCATACAGCTGTAGAGCATCTATGGCTCATGACAGTTATCAAAGGTTTGACCCCCAATATGTGTTTTAAGGGGTACCAGTCCGATTGTTAACTGGTCAAAACGACTAATTTAGAAAAAAAGACAGGAAAACAGAATTTATTCATTGAAACTGCTATGCATCAACTCCTGTACTCCCTATGCCCAGATGATACAACAGAAATTGACAACAGCTATCACCGACAAGTGCGAGTGGCGGCTGCATGCTCTCCTACCGGTAGGGATACAGATGCTCCTTCCCGCAGTGCAGTCGATCACATAATTATAAGCTTTCCGAATACAAGTCTCGCATTAAACGGAATCACTCGAAAGATTATCAGCAGCGATAGACATCCGCAATATTGTTATTATGCAGCTACGCTGTCGCTTTACTTCGGTGTCGCATAATCGTGAGGTATCTCTCCGGTTACGCCAGCTCAGTGCAGTGCAATGTAGCACTACCTCTTTCTGCTACACATAAAGTTACAATACAGAATAGTCTGAATAAACCCATTGAATTGTCGAAATACTGGAAGCTGTCTGAACAATGTTAATCAAAACCACAATTAATTATCTTGCGGAGAGCATTCATAGTAAATATGCAAAGGATACTATTAGATTTCAAGCCATGTTAAATTTTACACTGAGCGCGTTGAATATTCATATCAATGTAGTTATGAATCTCTATCTCGGTTTTATAGAATAAAAAATCTGTATTGACAGGCTTTCGATTTCTTGTACTAGTTGTTATCCATAATTGCATATTACTACTGATTATAAACTCGCTACATTCAAATAAACAGTAAAAAAAAGTGTGGCTGCATATTAAAATATTTTTTCTTTAATAATAATAGGGTGATAACTAAACAGTAGTAAATAAAGAAAAGAATGTCACACTGTCACACGTGTGGCTGAGATCACTGCTTAGAAAACTGGTGCCCACAACCTGCAGGACGCGTCCTTCATGCCACATGCACTAGCGGGAGTAAGGCGCCGTGTTTAACTTATGCTGCCTCGCTAGCTAGGATCAGAATCAAGATGGAACAGGTTGGTATTGCCCTATTTCACTGGGACGATGTCGGAGAGGGTTGATCTAGGTTGCATCAGCTGGTACAAGGTGCATACTTCGTATTGGGAATTTAAACCTTTTGGAGCGCATCTTTCGGTTTGATTTTGAACTGGGGAAATCAGTAAGTCATCCATATAGACTTGTCCAGGTCCGACCGTCCCGGGGCAGGGGCGTATAAGCGATTTGCCTGACAAAAACAACGCCGTTTTTGTTTTTTGTTGTTATTCTTGTGTCGTTCCGCGTCTCGTGGTGGTGTTTTTGTCCGTGTCAAACGTGTTTGGTTTTGATTTTCGTAAGTTGTTTACATCAAATTTTAATTTCGTGAAGTTTCTGCGGCAATCATTTTCGTTGTTTTCTTTTTGTTGTGGTCTTGATTTCGTTCTTCGTTCGTTCGTTCGTTCGTTCGTTCGTGACGGGAACATGTCGGGGGGTAACATAGGTTTCGGGGAGGGGGGACGATTTCGTCAAAGAAAAGGGGCGTGGGTCGCTTTGAGGGGAACTCGGAGGATTTCGAGGTTTTGGGGGACGTTTCCTCACTGGCGTCCTTATCGGAGGCGAAATTAGGGCGCAAGCGCCTGTTTAGGGAGGGGTCTGGGGTCTCCAGTTCCGGTTCCGAGACAAGTGTGTTAGGAGCCGTTGTGTTCAGATCACGATGTGTAGCCAAGAAAGGCATATCACATAGGCTAGCGGGAGCTAGGGTGGCGCCTTGAGAGCGCATAAATAATGAGAAGCCTTTGAGGAGGCATTACGGCAAAGGGCGTTCCTGACGGCGACTCCCATTATTTTGGAGAACGTCGGTCGGTGTGGGGCCGAGGAAGTCATGGTGGCGGCGGAGGCCAACCTAAACCTGACTCTTGACCTCACGGGTAAATCGGTCAACCTAAAGGGGGCTACGTCTCTAAAATTAAGAAGGCTGCGGGATCCATCAGGGAGATGATTGAGTCCCTGGTGGTCCGTACGGAGGACGAGGAGGTGAGGCGGCAGAATGCCGATAACGCGAGGTTGCAACGGGAACTGGGCAACCTGCGGAAAGAGGTCCGCAATTACAGGCGCGATTTTGAGGTGGCGCGAAAGAAGTCGGCTGAACGGAGCCAAGCAGCCCTCACACCGGCCGACTTCATGAAAGAGGTTGCCCAGATGCTCGGGAACTTAGCAAACGCACGCATCTCGGGCCTGGCGATGCGGCTCCTTCCTGCCCCACCACGCTGCCCGCCTATGGCCGAGGACAGTAGGCTGCTGGCGATGGAGACGAGGTCGGCGATCGCTGCATTGAAAGCGGCGCCAGCGGCTGCCATTAAGGAGACGGAGCTCCCCAATTAACGGGAGTTCCCTGCCCCTCCCGAAGTATCTAAGGGGAATAGTAAGGTCAATAGTAAGGGGAAAGTTCAGGCGTGAACGGCGTTTGGTCCCTCCACAAGCGCCACAGGCAAATAAGACAAATACACCGGCGGCTACTGTGCCGCCGGCGAAGAAGAAGGAGGCGGCAAAGTTGATGCTGTCGCTCCCCCGCTCCTCGGCCGTGATCGTCAAATTAGGGTTGGAGGTAGTGACCAAGGGGCGACATACGCTTCGGCACTATTGAAGACGGAAAGGCGGTGGATCTTAAGGAGCTGGCCATGTGGCAGTCACGCAAAGAATCATTCTTCACGGCACACTGCTCTTCACGGAAAGCTACGTGCTACCTAACGCTATGTAGCGGCGCGTATCTGCGTATCAAATGCAGTTTTATACTTTCACTTCTGTTAGTAGTCCACGCCTTTTCATAATATTAACTATAGTCGAATTATACACCTAAATAATGGATATAGCTCGGAGCTGTCCGAAATACCCACGTCATCAAACAATTATCTCGCGGAGAGCGGTTGTGCTAAATATGCGAAGGATACTATTCAATTTCGAGCCATATTAATTCTACACTCAGCGCGTTGAATATTCATTGAGCATTGGTATCGTTATAGTTGTGGGACTGTCATAGTTTATATCAAAAGTTATTAGATTTATTTTAAAGCTGTTGATTTCAAACGCGTAAAACACACAATTACTATGCCGATGCGTTGCCCTCCTCCCCTCGCCCTTCTCAATATTTGTATGGTTATTGTGTAGAAGAAAAACGGACACAAGCAGAAACATACGAATCTATAGTACTACTTAATGATGATCCTCGCACCCGTGGCTGCTTTAATATGGAGTCTTCTTGGGCCCACATTGCACATAATACCGCCATAAAGAGACAGTCGTGCTTTGCCAGTGACTCATTGGAAGGGAGGTAAGGAAAGCAACACATATGCGTGACAACAAGAATATTAATGTCTACGCCGAACTGGCCAATTGAAAGATATAACTATTGGAATAATTAAGCTAGAATTGGACAGCTATATGACCTAGGAGGCCCATGTACAGCAGTATACCTCGTTCGGCCGGTTATGATGATTATAATAATGATGACCAAGGAATTCCTTAAAATGGTGTTTTTTTTAATTTTATCTCTAAATGGGTAAAATATAGAATGAACATTTTTATGAATACGTGTTATTTGTGTGTTTTTTTTTTTGTAGGGAAATAAGCTTCGCGTACCCTTAGCTGATGGCCGACTTCCATTCATATAAGCATAGTTGTTATGCAGACTATTTGCCTTCATCTAATAGGCCACTGGAAACAGAAACAGTACGAAGCATGACAACATCACTTATGTTATTATCGTTAATGAGTGAAGGTAGTTAATAAATAGCCCCAATTTCTCGTTTATATCCCTATGATATAAAACAAATCGGGCTGGTCTATTTTGGCCGTGATGCAACATGATACAACTTATGTGGTGGTACTAACCAATATAAATGAAGGTGGTGCTTTACCAAAAACGGCAACATGACATACCAAATCTAACCAATTGCGTCGTACATTTCAATTAGTTTCACTGTAAAATGTAACTGCAAAGCGCGGAGGCCGTGTTTTAATCGTGTTATTGATGACATGTCTCATGGCAGGGACAGACTTCAATTTATCACAATCACTCAACCGTGCACAACGGTAGGACAGGGGTGGGCTATCCCGGATTGAATCCGAATCCCACGGAAATCCCACCCCTGTCTATTGGCCACATGTCCAATAGCTCTGGTTAACATTGGATACTAAATGCTAGATTACTTTTTATGCAATAGTTTTTTTTTTATAAATTAGGAGGACAAACGAACTCACCTATCAGGTGTCTACTAACGCTTACTAACATCCTAAAGTATAAATGCATTGGCTTCCTTCACCTTATCCCCCCAATGGGCCAATGTTACCACTCGCAAACCGCAGTAAACGCTATATATATAGCCATCACTTTCAAGCCCATTTCCATAAATATTGAGATTGATGTAGTGTTAGGTTCATTACTAATTAGTGTATGCTGCTATTTTTTATAGTATAGGGGGCAAATGAGGAGTCAGATCCTTGTAAAGACTACGAACGCCCATATTCATCTGTATTATTGTTGTACAGATACGGTGTCCTCCTTTCCTCCTCCGCTTTCAATTAAGCTATTCTATCCTATTTCATCCCTTTCAACGTCCGTCTTCGGACAAAGGCCTCCTGAGGGCCTCTGCCACACACATCGAGTGGATGCCCACCTGCTTCGGGATATCATCTATCCCTCTCACAGACGTTCACCCCCTGCCGGGTTCACGGGTGTTGGTGCGGGGTCGCCATTCCTGTAGTCGTCTGACCCATCTGCTGTGGCAATGTCTAGCAATGCGACCCAATTCCACTTTCTATGTTTTATTTCCTGAATATATAGTTACCAAGGAAGATATGGTAAATATATATGTTTATAAACCATGAAGAAATAGGTCAAAACCATTAGATATTTGATACAGGTAAACAGTACCGGAAATATCACATAATAGATTATTTTCACTGCTGGGGTGTGTGTGTGTGTGTGTTTTATTAGTGTTTTATTCTTGTTAACTCCTCTTAGTTCAAACTATTTTCATGGCAAGTGAGCAAGCAGAGCTAAGAGGTAGTGCAAGGTTTGCGAGTGGTTGGTGCTCCATTGGTGGGCAGTTGAAAAGGAAGGCGCCGTATTCTAGTAATGTGTACGTCTACGGGCGTCGAGAGCCGTTAAAAGGCTTCGAATTCTCGTTTGATTATTCAACGATAAGGTACGCACGGTTAATTATTATGCAGATGCTCTGCTTTTATATGTCCTTTCCCAAAAACCAATATCAAAATTACAAAAATTAAATTACTTACTTTTTAACCCGCTGAAGTTTGTACGTGTGATGAGAAATGTCAACCATCTCAAGGCAGCTGTTAATGAGAAATGTCAACCATCTCAAGTCAGCTGTTATATGCAATGTCATGTTTCATTTAAAACAACCAGTCACTCCAGATGCATTAAGGCAGTGACTCGGCAGGATGATGCGGTCTTAATTGGCCCGTCTGATGACCCAGTTACACTCAGAGTATGATTAATGCTCAGGATTTGCTTACACGACAATCATAAGATGTTCTGGCATCAACGTTTTAATATATTTTGAATAGGGTGAGCAAGCGTTTTTTACAACGTAAATATTGTAACTAATTAAGTTGTATTTCTTTTGACCAAAGAGTCTCTTCTTACCATCCAGCAAAAGACTTTTTACTGATTATCAACACCCACTAACATCCAAGCAACATTGTCCTTCCTTATCCTGTCCTCCCAATGCAAAATTGGAATTCTCACAAACCATAAGGTATGCAGTCGCATCACTTTACGTCAAGGGGTGTTCGCCCGGTCGTGTCGGTTCGATCTACTGCAATGCAATAAGTTTCCAAAGACGGGTTATTCATTTCGGAAAGCACAGAAACGCCTGTGCGAAACCTTTGGCGTTGCGAATATCTGTATTTGCTTTGGGGATGTCTTACTATTAGGTGACTACAATTTTTTTATTTAGAAAAAGCAATTGGATCCTTTTGACGACTACTAACGCCCATAGACATCCGCATTATTGGAATTTATCCGATATGTTGTCCTCCTTACCTCCTCCCCTTTCATGGGCCAAACGGATTTTTTTGTCGCTTTCGATTAAGCTATTGTATTCTATTTCATCCCTTTCAGCATCTGTCTTCGAACATAGGTTTCATCTCTTTCCACTCCTGAGAGCCTTCCGCCTCCTTTCCTCCTCCCTTCCAATAAGCTACCGGCTAATCACCATGTTTGTGTTCCGTTGTGATCACCCAAAACACAACGGAACACAAACATTACTAGGATATAAAAAAAACCTTTTCCGTTTTAAAACAATAGCATTTAATCGTACATGAATTAAAAATAGCCTTGATTTCGGGATTGGTGCAAAGGGATATGAAGGCTTAATGCGACAATACACTTTACATGTTCATCATCCATGTATCTCATTGTGTGTGTATTTGCATCATTCAGATCGGACCTGGATATGCTAACAGATCATCAATATGAATTGAACTGCAATTAAATAGGTTTGAACGATATTTGCGAGACCCGGTGGATTTTAAATCGATGGTTTTATATTTTAAGTATCACAGTCACGTTCAGTAAGTTCCAGGAGGCGGTGGCGAGTCGCAGAGGTGCCTTGTAGCTCACTAATCCAGGGTAACTCAGTATAGGCGGCCGATGGCATCCGCGGGGTTTCAGTGTGTATTTGGCAAAGCCGCGAGTCCCACACATCCATCGGATCCCACCCAGGTCCGGTGGCAGTACGAAAATGCATTTCATCGCGAAACAAAAAAAAACTTCAGTAAGTGTCATGCTGCATTGCAGTCGAACTGGAGCAGCACGGCCTGTGGAGGCTCATTAGAGTTGAGCAAATCCACGCGTCACATGTCTGCAATAAATGCGAATGTCTATGGGCGTGGGTAGTCATCAAAATTCTTACACTACCGACGCTCCGAATTCTCATTTGCTCCCTTAAACTTTTTTTATAGAATAGGGGGGCAAACGAGCAATCCGAACCTTTTCACGACTACCGACGCCCATGAACATACATCCACATGATTACTATGCCAATGCATTGCCCCCCTCCCCAATGGGCCACCGGCTCACCACTCACAAACCGCACGAAACGCGACAATGGAGATGTCACTTTACGGTGGTACAGTGCTAGCGAGCGGTACCTCCCCGGTCGTGCCGTCCCAATTCCGTTGCATAGGAAGATACCTTCTCCTATGCAGCATGGCACTACGTCTTCCTAAAAAAAAATCTCTGTCTACCCCATTAGGGAACTGGCGCGAAGATGTGTTGTTGTCGTTACTATAAAAAATTCAGGCTAGGTCTATTAGACCCAAGAATAAAAAATAAACGCCAAAATGAAACAGCCTTCATTAGTTTTCTGTCGGTCGACTAATTAGTGTTTTCCTCGCGTGTTCAAACTAAGCATTGCCTTCACTAAAACGATGTTCATTAAAACAACAACGGCAACATGCATTTGTATCTCCTGTAAGGCCGTTTGATGTTTTTTTTAATTGTCATGTGGCAGTAGTCAGTGTAGTTCTCATAGTAGAGACTAGTTAGCACTAAGGCATCGAAAGTTGAACTCAATTAAATTAAATAGACAAGACAAGAAATAGAAAGACATTCGAATTCCGTTTTCAGTTTGATAGTGTCAAAATTTGTATATTACTTAAGCATAGTGTGTGTGAGTGTATGTGTCGTAGTGTGTGTGTATCATTTTCTTTAATTAAAATTCATTATTGTCCTAATAAAATATTTCTGTTGCTGTACCAAGTTTTACAATTAGCACACAATAAAAAGGGGATGGTTAATTTATTATTTACGTATATATATATATATGTGTGTGTGTTGTGTGTGTAGCCGATTTTCAGCTACGGCGGGCATTCCTCCAGCTCAGCTGCCCATGCCAAAGTATTATTATACTGCAGAAGTGGCCAACCTAGTCTGTCATCACAATAGGACAAGTCAGGAGAGAGATCAGGCGCATGAACAATAATGGCTTAACGTGTGAGGCACGTGGGTGTAACAGCAAAAACTTCTTGGCTTTGAACTGCTAAATTGGAGAGTCCCAATAACTCTTTTTGAATAGGCCTGGGACTCGAACCGGAATCTCACCATTAGTGACCGTATATGCGAAGCACTAGGCCTTGAGACCGTCATACATATACAAGGCGTCGGTAAGACATTGTACAATCAATCAGCGTGTTCAGGACACGATTCTTATTGCTAATATAATGTTTTCTTTTTTTTTTTGTATTTTTATTAGTTACACTGGATCATTATCTACCATGTCCCAAAATGTACAATATATGGAGTCGCGCTTCATGCAGTTCATATGTGCCCGGTGACCCAAGCAGAGTATAAGCAGATATAACCACCGGTTTTGAGAACGTATATAGGCGTGCATGCCCTTTGCTGAATATAAAAATACTCGCATTGAAATAGAGCCGGATACTACACGTAATGACTAAATGTGCTATTCATAGTGAAACATTATTGAGTTGCCACTATTATGATGGATGTGGCAAAATGGAATTGCAAGTTTGGCGAATTACAAAACAAAATAATAGTTCGTTTGATAGATGACCAACGGAAATTCGTGAAGCTTTTCCACGTAATGGAATAATATTACACTGACCTCACAATAAAATATTAAATAATTGAAAGATAACTAATATTGTGAAATATCCGTACCTAATTTTGTATGTTGTGGAAATATAATTTGTTAGATATGAAATTCTAATCTGGACTTTTAAGTTTCTAAGTCTTGGTGACATTATAAATTATTTTAATTATAGGGTCACATACTTATAAAAAAATAATGCCATCCCAATGAAAAAAAAACCAACCGCATAATACATGACAGCTTAATCATGTTGGTATTATTATAAACTGTGCGAGAAGTAAGGTTAGGTTACTAAACGTACTCCAATATGACTCAAATCTAGTCGTAGGTGGTCGTGGTGGGCCTGCGTAGCCTGAGGAGAAACTCGATAAATTGGCGAAGCCAATTGAACCGAAAGGGCAGCTATTACAAGAAGAGCTGACTGAGAAGCAAGCACAGGAGACGCTTTTGAGCACGGGGCAAAGAGGGAGGATGGGAAACTCATCCCATTGTTATGTCCTAAAGTTGGCGGGGTTGTCCAGAGGTACGTGACAACCCCTTTGTCGAGGTGGAGGGGCTTCCTTAGATGGCAGACTGACCAGTGCCCTAATGGTATGCAGTTCTAGTCTTCCAGACCCTCACTACTCGCGGTGGTTTAGGTGGCGGAGCCCAACACACCACTGGGCCCCACCCAGTGCCGCTGCTGGCGAGAAAGTATGTTCCCCCGCGCAAACTGACCTGGCCTTTAAAATTTTCATCCTAAAAACATTTTAAAACCACAAACAACCTGGGATTATAGAATACATGTTAAGGGTTACTGCAATTTTAAATTTCGATCAATGTCCAACAAAGGGCTGGTACGCAAAATAATGAAAACTATACTTCATGTGTCGGTTGATAAAAATTTTACGGCTTGCAATTTGGACCACTGTTCACTGTGACTAATTTAAATATAGCTCAAGCCTGCAATAGCTCAAGCCTGCAATAGCTCAAGCCTGCAATAGCTCAAGCCTGCAATAGCTCAAGCCTGCAATAGCTCAAGCCTGCAATAGCTCAAGCCTGCAATAGACCAGCAGCTGTCAATCTACGCTCAAATATAGCTCAAGCCTGCAATAGACCAGCAGCTGTCAATCTACGCTCAAATCACTGTCCAATGCGACGAGAGTGCTACAATTATATTTAGATACATGGCTCTTTAAAGTTATTACCTTACTGCGCATGGAGTATTATGTTTCTACACGACTCTGTTAGGAGTATGCTATATACGTATGTGTGCGTATGAATGTAGATCGTATGCGGATATTTAAAAAATATATTATAGGGGCCAAACAGTAGACGGAACCTTTTGACAACTACTGACGCCCATATACATCCGTACAATTGTTTCGCATATGGAGGACAACCCTTTTTCCCTCCTCCAGTCCAATAAGCCACCGCCCGCCGCACACATGCCGCACGAAATTATATTGCGAAGCTGTTACGTTACGCCGGTAAGATGTGAGCGAGAGGCACCACTCCTGTCGTGCCAGCCTAATTCCACTACAATGCAGCACGGTCGATGTCCGTATTCCCTCCAACAGACTGACTGGTTGGACGGAATTTAGCGTTTGAGTTGTCATTAGATACGATATAATAACATGAGTGATGCTCTAATTTTTATTGCGTAGTAGGGCAAACGAGTAAACAGAGCCTTTTTACGACTACTGACACAAATGTCCATCAGCTTGGTGACTATGCCGATGTCTTGCTCTCCTTTCCTCCTCCCATCTGACTGGCCACCGTCTACTCAGAAATTGCACGAAACGCGACAGTCACGCTATCACTTTATGCTGGTATCAAGTAAGCGAGATGTACTCACCAGGTCGTACCGGCCCAATCCCGTTGCGTATTGTCATGCTCCATGCATGTCATTACCTCCTTCCATGCATCATGACAGTACCTCTTCCTAAATTTCTTTTTACGTTTCTCATTCATCTGATGCTTTACCCCAGAGCGTCGAAAGATGAGCCCTATTTTAAGGAAACATTTATTTTAATTATAAGGAACATCGAGATTCAAACGTGTAAGTTACGTTATATTTAAAATATTATAACATATTTTATAGACAAGCTATTTACGATTGACTTAAAATTTGCTATCACGAGGCACTAATCTAGACTCATAAGTACGTTGACGAAATGTTAATGTTTCTCTTCAGCGTATGCTCAACTTCGGTTCGAAGCTCAATATAATTATTAACCCACCAGTCTCTACTATTGATATTAAATTATGTAGATATAGTTAAAGTTTATTGTGAGTAATATCCACTTCAAAACAGACAATTAACAGAGTCGATTCATTATTTTCAAACGACGAATTATAAACCTGAAATGTACCGTATGGATATGCAATTAGTGCGCCATAAATGACCAATGGTCTACAAAGCACACAAGCCACGACGCCCATCGTATAATTTAGTGGTTTCGTAGCAGAGTTACGGCGTTTAGTCGATTCGTAGCAAAGTTGTAGCTATTGTAGCATTTACGTAGACTTGTCGTAGGGCTGTCGTAGCATATGTCCGTCAGACATCAGTGATAATTAATTAATGGTTGCTCTGAAAGTTAGTTTTCGATGATAACTTACGTTCTTTATGAAACCGTGTCCATTTATTGTGTCCATATCCGTGTCCATATATTTATGAAGCGTCTAGTAAACGATCTAGTGAAGTCAAATGTCATCGTGTTACGCTTTCATATGCATATGTATTTAATTTATTTTGTGCCCGAAGCGTATCTATATGACACTATAATTTCACCGTATCGGCAAACCAGCCCGCGCCTGAAAATAAATTATGTGGAAATTACAGAAGCGTAACTTATCTATTCCAAATTATTTTGTGTAGTTTATCATGATAGTTCGTGCTAAAAATAAATTCCTATTCTGAATAAAAATATTTAATTTGTGCCATAATAGTTTGTAGACGACGTATTTTTATCCACAAAAGTTGTTATCTTTTGCGGATAAGGTCGTGAATAACAGCATATGGCTCTAAGAAGTTATTTATTCTGTTTTCACTGCAAATATAGAGCGTGCTCTATCTTATCCACAAATCAGCGTATCGCGGTGTACGCTATTAGTAACACTTATGTTATACTTTAAGCGTATTGAGGTTAGTGGGTCCGTCAATTAATATTAATATAATAGCCGTTACCCGTGACTTGGTCTGTATTTATTTTCATCCTCTACCAACATATATTTTCTTTTATAGTATAGGGTGGATACAAGTAATTGTAGCGCTATGGACTCTCGATGCTAATCGACTTTCATATAATTATGATGCAAGTGTGTTGCCCACTTTTCCTCTTCTCTTCCAATGGGTCACAGGAAAGTCATCAAAAAAAAAAATTCCGTTGTATGTAAGCGTGGTACTTTTCCGATACCGAGTACCAGCTCAATTCATTTGCACCGCAGCATGGCACTACTTCATATCTGATTTATGCATACGTGCATCAAACATAATGTCTGTTGCATTGTCGCTTGTAAATGTATAAATAGATTATGGTGCTGCTTTGTTAGTTTCGGATTAAGAAAAACGATTTAACGTCTTTGCTGGATTTTTTATTGTTATAATAAAATCTACCACGCTGTACTGATAACAACTTATAATCCAAAACCCAGTAGTCTTACAGTATAAGTTCTCGATGATCTATCCTTGTCTGAAAACCGAATAAAAATGTATCACATGCATATGCTTTGGGGAATTTGTTTTATAATATGTATACCCGTGTATTTAAATATGTTTATTCTTTCTATTGACAGGTGTGGGAATATACTACAGGGTCTAATCTATCATCGACTGCTATATTAATCTGCCCTGATTCTAAATCTAGCCCAAGCTTAGAGATATCGGATATAAACTGGCGGAAACATGGCAACGGTGAGGTCTTATTTATATTCCGGTACATAAAGACGTAACGAACGGAAACGCGATAAATTCTCGAAGTTATTTTTTCTTTTTCAATATAAAACCTTTTCACACGAACCTCCTTGTGAGACCTTATTATAACTTCCATCTTGTTATTATTATACGTGTCTTGAATTTAAATAATGTATCTGGAGATTAGTAACTAATCATGACCATCAAAAACCACGTAGAGAAAAGAGCTCTACCAACAAGAAGCTATTGAGGAATATGAAGATGGTTTTATAATACCATTACACCCAAACTAGCTAGAATGATCTATTATGTTAATGTACATTATACTAAGAACACGCTTCCACTAACGTCGTGTTAAGAAAATATTTGTACCATACCTATTCAAAAGGGACCAAAATAGCTGTATGATCCTCAGAGAGAAAGATTTATTTGAATTTGGAATTTGGATAAAAATATAAGTAAAAGTTCAAATATTCAAGGGATAAATCACGAATTTGTATGAATAAGCAGGCTTTATGTTGAAGCATCGATCTCTACGTGTACTAAAAAACGCTGAAAATGCTTGTCCTTCATTAGCAGTTCGTAATTGTTTACCCAAATACGAAGATTAGATGCTTTTCGAGAAGTGTGTGTTTCTTACTCAGGTAGTGAGAATGAAAGAATTATGCATAAATATTCATGAAATAATTTTCCTACTTAAAGAAAGTAGAGTGTACCTCGGGAGCAGTACTACTTTTTAAGAACGAGTGACGTAATTTGAAGCCCTCTCTCTGCTCACGATTTAAAAAAATAGTTTCGCCTTCAGATTTGTTGTTTGTTGCCCTAGCAAACAATCAACTAATTCACTTCAAAACTCAATGTAATGATGATTTTTATAATAACAAATTTCTGATAATATTAGCTACTTCGAAAAAAAAAAGAGAAGACTGTATGTTCATCAATATTTTGTTTTTTGTGAGTGTTAGAACTTGATAGGAGTTTAGGAGTTCAGAAAAAACAAATCAAGAAGATTAAAATATAATTACATAACACATACGATAAATAGTAGCTGGTGGCTCGGAGGGGAGGAGAAAGAGGGGCAACGCATCTGCGAATGTCTAGTATCGTCAGTAGTCATCAAAAGGCATAATGAACTTTTTTTAGAAACCTCCATACTGTATCACACTCCTGGTCATCTTCACAGTAATCTGTGAGGGTTACGGGCATCGAGCATATTAGTTGTTCACGCGGAAACGGCCTCCCGTCAGGTGGTCGCGCGTGCAGCGGGGCCAGGTCACGTAGATGAGCATGCGGTCCATTGTCTGCCCTGTTGAACATAGCGCTCGACAATCGAACCACAAACTCATCCAGCGACTCTCACGCGCGATCACGTCATTGCAGACGTAGCGACCGTGATGACCCGTGGGGATATATTTTTCTGGGCTTGCAGGCGTTTCCGCTGGGCCTGGATGGTTAGCGCGTACCATGCGGGGGCAGCGTAAGTGAGGCGTGACCGGATATATGTCTCGTAAATCCCCAGTTTCGTCCATGTAGGAAGTCCGGACGCTAGTACCGGCCACAGCAAAGCGCGGGCTGTTCTCGCCTGGTTGACCGCTCGGTCCACCTGCGAGCCCATCCGCAGCGCGCGGTCGATACTGCATCCGAGGTATACGAATGGGGATTCTCAAGGCCTCTGAACTTTAACCGCCGCGGCATGGAGCGCCTCTTGTTGACATATAGCGCCGTCGTCTTATCCACGTTGATGGACATGCGCTACCTATCGAGCCACTCCGGCAACCGGTCCAGCATGCGTTGCATGCGCCCAGTTGCGAGCTCCGGCTTTCGGGACGAAGTTACGTATGCGCTGTCGTCGGCGAACAGCGCGAGCATGGCGTCCACCTCACCCTCTCCCGAAGGATCATTG
>JAFELO010000316.1:940223-952657 GCA_017140195.1 Eumaeus atala | reverse complement strand
ACGGTCTCCCGTCAGGTGGTCGCGCATGCAGCGGGGCCAGGTCACGTAGATGAGCATGCGGTCCATTGTCTGCCCTATTAAACATAGCGCTCGACAATCGAAACTTCAAACTTTAAATACCTACTGTTAAGTCATAATATGAAACTTGCCATAGAAAAGCCAGCCAGTCGTTTAGCAAGCAAATCCTGTATCGATAATTTTATATACGACCATAAAAGTACTTGCGGGACTGAAATGTTGGAACTTCGGCTATCTGATCACACGGCGCAAGTAATAAAATTACCTGTCAAAAAATATTTAAAATAAAACATTGGCGTAAATGTATAAGAGATTATAGCTCAGAAAATATCAAGTTTAAGATATGCATATAAAATTTATCTTTTTCTGAAATGTACGTATCTACTGATTCGGTAGAAGCCAACGGTGGTACTTTTTTTGAGCAATTTAAGTTATTCCATGATCTCTGTTTCCCAAAAAGGTACGTGAAGATAAATGTCCTTAGTAAACAGAAATGGATATCATGTGTAATTAGGATCTGTAGTAAGAAGTAATGCTCTGGGACTTTAGACTGCACACAAATCTAGTTAATAAATTAAAATATTATATCTATTCTAAACAATTTAAAAAAATAGACTTACAAGGCTATCTCAAAACAAAAATAGAATGTTAACATCGAATAATAAATATAGAACAATGTGGGAACTAATTAATGAAACACGTCTAAATAAACCAAAAGAGCCGATTTCAATAATTAAAAATAATAATAAAGAATATATAACAGATCCAACTGAAATTGCAAATAGGTTTAATAATTAATTTGTTGATAAAATAAAGCCCATCCCAGATAAATGCAACAATTATTTAAAAGTAAAAAAAATAATTGACATCGTCATAATGGGTCAATGTTCCTAGCTCCGTGTCTGCCACATGACGTGTATAAAATAATAAAAAATCTGAGGAACACAAATAGTGTTGTATATGATGGAATTGCAACACAAATAATAAAAGCAGTAAATGAATATATATGTGCTCATCTCATTAACCAAGTTAATTACTTAACTTTTGTATATCAACGGTAACGTTCCCTCGTGATCTTAAAAATCAACAATTGATAAACCTCTTTTTAAAAAAGGCAGTCATAAATTGGTGAAAAGTACATATATGGCAAAATTAATTTCTATATAGAAAAAAGTAATATTTTGTGCAAAGAACAGAAGGGCTTCCATAAAAATAAAAATACAAACATAGCAATATTTGACTTTCTGAAAAATATTATGTGTCGAGTAGACAAAAGGAGTCCAGTATGAGCTATTTCCTGCGATATGACACAAACATTTGATTATGTGGAACATAACATTTTATAGAAAAAGCTTGAAGCGTGTGGTAACTAATATGTTCTTATATAGAGAATAAGTGTTAAATCAATGAAATATGCCGCATAAGTGATACGAAAAATAAAATTGAAATAACGCATAGATTTCTAGAGCGATACATCAAGTATGGCGTCCATCAGGGATGTGTATTAGGGCCCCTGCTATTTGTTATTTATATTAATGACTTGCCGAGCGCGTCAATACAATCTACGATATTATTCGCTGATGATAGTACAATAACAATAACCTGCATTGACATTAATTTTTATGAAGCGGACAAATGTAACTCTTTAAAATCTACAATTGAATGGCTTAATAATAATAATTAAAAAAATTGAATTTAGCATTTAATGCGCAACTTTTTACGGCGCACAACATCGATGTGGAACCAGCTGCCACTGTAGGTATTTCCGAACCGATACGATATGGGGTTGCTCGCTTGCCCCTTATCCTATAAAAAAAATTCGCACGGTTCAAAAGAAATTTGTGTATGGCGCTTGCAAATTATTTCCGCCAATTTGCTTGTCCATTTAGTAGTTTTGGAGATATCATTTTTTCATACTCGTATTTTTAACATGTTACCACTTTACATTTCTTTCTCTCAATCTAATAGGTTAACATCAGAATATGCATTATGAAATTACCTTTCAATTTAAACTATTTAAGCTGAATTCGGAGCTGTCTATACTTGAAAGAAATATAAGAATTATCACAACAAGCACACTGTATATCTAGTTCAGCTTTGGTTGGTTGTAAAAAGAGGAGCAGGGGAGTAGAACTTTGCCTTTTACTTTCAAAACTTGTTTGTCATGTGAACACCTTACCAGCAAAATTTTATTCCACTACGTATGAAACTTCATGATATGCCAGCAGCATCATGCGCTTTTACTGTACTACACCCCCACAGACGTAAGCTTAGGGGTAGAGTTTCGAAAAATTCGTTGTTAGCGAATATTTGTACCACAAAAGGAACCTGCCAAAATTTCAAGTTTGCTGGTTGTTGATGTTTCTACGATTTCGTGATAAATTAGTGAAAGGTCTTTCAACTTTATATTTATATATATCTATATGTAGATAGATGTAGATATAGATTCTTATGGACGATATAATGTAATCATCATTACCAGCTCCTCCTAACCATACACTGAGCATGTGTCTTTCAATAAACGCACAAGGTGCCAAACAATATTTTCCGAAATAAAATTGAATAATGATCAATGGTCATATTTACATATAGAAAGTCAGCCAAAGGAATGTGTATATTTGAAATCAATCTGTATTCTCGAGTTATGAATAAAACATTCCGGAAAATTGCTGATTAGGGCTGCCAACTTACCGGATTTTATCCGGAGTGTCAGAGTTTGAGTGATACATGTCCGGACTCCGTGTTAAGCATACATGTCTCCATACCAGACGGAGCGCAATGTTGTGAGGCGTCTTGCACAGAGGAAACGCAATGGTATGTAATGTATACTACAAATTTGAAATAATCTAATAAAATATTTAAAATGTGTATTATGTATTGTAAGCTTATAAAATATTGTAAGTTAGTCTGGTTACGCTTTAACGTAAAAAGTGCTAAAGAAAATTATGTGGAATTTAGCAAAAATACATTATGGAATAACATAAAAATATGTTTTGTGTAGTACAAAAAAATAATGTTTTTCTTTGGAATGGATTTCCGCGAAGATGGCGAAATGACTCCAGTTTCAAGTGCTTGATATGACCATATTTACGTAGATATAAGCGCAACTAGATTTCTTTCATCATCGACTAAATAACCCCCTCCTAAACAGTCTCCGGGTCTATGAGTCATGAGAACTGACAGCCCTACCATACAGATTGAATACAATGTCATAAGGTCGCAACCTTGAGCCTGTAAGTTCAAGAAAATAAAAGACATTTGATTTAATATTAGCATTTCCACGAAGAGGTTGTATTTTTTTTCTCATTTTATCATGATAATTTGCAACGCTCGATTGGAAGATGCTTTAGTGACGGATTGTAGTCCGAGAGTGACCGGACAGAGACCTCTAAAAATGGTTATTTTATTACTGTACAGACGGGCATAAACACTCATCGTGTTGCCCTCCTTCCGCCTTTACTACCATAGGGGACTGCAAACGCACACGCCACTCGAAACGCGACAACATATCTGTCACTTCAAGCCGGGACCTTAGCAAAGAGTCTCTCCCCGCTCATGCCCAATTCTCTTCTGCCATGGTTCCTATGCTATTGACTGTGTCTACATTGTTACCATTTGCGCGGGAAAAGGGACGTAGTGAGAGTAAATATCTTTACGAAATTATTTTGAGGAGATGTAAGCGAAGAGCGTGAAATAAATATGGCAGCATAAATGAATAGGCGGTTACGCACGGTTACGCGCACGCTTTGCATCGGCACGTACACACAACCACGATGCTGCGCGCGCAAATAGCCTTATGAGGTTGCTCGCTCTGTGTAGTTTTAAGGCTCTCTCAACTCTACAGGGCCTGAAACAAGTGTTTGATGAGGCACAGCTACAAACTCTATTATTGAAATTTTTGGTTCACGTCAGTGTTACTCATTACAATTAAACTACTTTTACGAATTTTATCGCGGCTTATTTAATTATTTAACTAGCTCGACGTTTCAGAGACTTTACAGCAACCATGGTCACGGGTGGACTGACCACTCATGACCTTGGTTACTTCTGAAACGTCCGTAACAGTAGTTTTATTGTAATACACTCTCTATGCACTCTTTTCCCTATTTCTAGTAGAGGACAGTCTGACATGTTCGGAGCGAAAGCAGATGCAGGATCAAGAGCTCATCGTACTCTCTGAGAACACTGTCAAATTCCCGACTCAAACACCGAAATTGAAAAATGTTTTTGTTCCAAACCGGGGATTAGAACCCGACTGTGGGTGAACATGGTTACCACCAGTAAGTTAATAAAATAACATGACGACTGGCTGGCTCAGTTGGTAACGCGGTGGTTAGTCCGCATGTTACGCCTTTATGTTTATCTATGCATTATATGTGTCTCTATAATAAAAATCTTAAATATATAACATTTATTAAAGTTATAAAAATATTAAATATATATCCGTTGTCTAGTACCTGTAACCCAAATCCTTACGGTACTTAACACAGGACTTAGTGGTTTGATAATTACACAGATATTATTATTATTATTACAACAACAAATCATTGTATAAAATATATACAAATAGCCTATATAAGCGGGTCGCCAACAGAACATTCTAAACATATATAGTCTAAATATACATAGTGTACACATAGTCAAACAATCATAATCAAACCTTAATTACCGAGATGAGATTCAATCCCACGACCGCCCGCGCTACGTCATCAATAGTGCAATCATTATTATAACTAACTTGTTAAATTATTTACATAAATTATTTCGATAGTTAAGTTAAACAACAAACGAAATATCGGTGCCCACACGAAACATGTGAGGAACATTCCCCCTGTTGCACTCCAAATTTGCTGGGAAAAAAGCTTGGCACTACCTAATTTTTTTTAAATATAAAGTCTAAAAACCTTTGCCCTTTCAACACAAGTAGTTTGTTTTATAGCACCGAAACGCAATATGTTACACAATATTTATTGCGGACGATAAATTTTCTTTATGATCTACTTATTCACTAGTAAGGGAACTTCCCATTGAAATCTCCCTTTTTTATTTGCACATTCGTCAACGCCAATAAACAATTTTATCGGTGTTTTCCCGCAGAAGTTAGGGAATCGAATCTTCCCGAACGTTCCGTGATGTTTTTCTTCATGAGTCATATTCAAATCTATACCGACTTGGAATTGCTGATTCCAATCGTTATAGATTTGAATATATAGAATACGTTTTGACCTGTATCTGATATATTAATAACATATTTCGGCTATCAAATATTATTTCATTACATATTTTAGCAAATGTTACTCGAGACTCTGGTTACGATGACAAACATAATCGAATAAAACAATAAACATAACACCTTAAGACAGCAAGATATAATAATCGAAACAATAAATTATTATGATTCTTATGTATGTTACCATTTGACTTAATTCTATAAGCCTGTAAAAGGAATTAACAGGGGGTTGATGGCTATTGAGGTTTAGTTAGACTTTCAGATACATTTATTTAATCATGATCCCTATACGTTCGCAATCATGAAAAAACTTAAAATAGTATCAGAAACAAACATATGAATAAATCCTGATTTTGATATTGGTTAGTATAAAGTGATGGCATGAAGTCTTATCTGGGTAGTTGCCCAAGACTTCCGGCTACAACTTGAACCGTCTTTTTATGTCTTATAAATCAATCCACTGTTTGCTTGGGGATTGTTCTTCATTACTCATATCCAATAGTGGAAGATTATGCCGACATCATATCTTCATATTACATCCAAATTTAAAAAGGGGAAAAGATAAAGAAAAAGAAAATAGGAGTAGAGCTCTAGAGTACACAACCAATAAGATTCCCATTCTCTTAAATCAGGCAATATATAAATTCAGTTACAATTAAATAGAACACAACATCCAGTTTTCAAACGTGGCATATACGGTTCAAACTAAAACATTATTGATACGGTCTATTAAATTGATATGTAAATAACTATATCAAAATCTTAAGAGAATCACACTTAAGAGAATTAAGACATTTCAACATTAAAACACAAGATATGAAATATGGCGTTGGCAAGAAATCATGAACTCACCCTTTTATATTAAATATAATTATTTGTTCATGCCTCTCAGGAAAATATAGGCTCCCGAACGGAAATGAAAAATACTATTTGATTGTCATATTTAAACAAGTGGTTCTGTCCCACACGACGAAAAAAAGTAAAGAGTGTCATTTCCTCGACACAGAGCACATCATCAGTCTAACAGTCAAAGATGACAGTTATACTTTTCTAAAAAAATTATATAGCAGAAATGTAATTGCTACAGGTCACTTTTAATAACTTGACACAACATGAAATCATAACATCATAATAACATGAAAAGTCGGGCCAGTTATTAAATAAACCGCGATAAAATCTGTTAAATTTATTTTATTATAATGAGTAACATTCGCGTAAACTTCTTACTTATCTGTACAAATATTATAAAAACGAAATATTTGATTGTTTGTTGGTTTATTTGCATTGAATATGCTCCATAACTACTGGACTGGAATCCTATTTCTACCTGTGAAGAACGTAGGTTATATAGCATTTTGATGAAACGTTCTGATTATTTTGAAAACTTTAATAAATTAAAGGTGTGAAAAATATATCAAAGTTAATCCGCAATTATAGCCGAAATGTCACATATTTCATTTGATTGAATTTGTTGTCGTTGTAAAGTTTAAAGTTTACATGGTCGAAATTCAAATTTATATTTTTACACTTTTGTAAATCTTTTAGCATATTTCGTGAAATATGTGAAATATGAAATATGTGGGACGTACTGTTAGTGTTACACATACTGGCTGACTGGCGAATCAATTTGTTCACTGCAGTTTGCTATACATTATTCGAGTTTCATCCAAATTATGAAATAAAATATGTTTTTTAAGAAAATGACATTCCTACAAATTACTTGTTATGTTGATACAACATTAGCAATGAATCTTGTGCCATTGATAAGAAGGCAGACGCGTCATGGACGTTGACGCGCCTGCACCTCACACCACTCAGAGGCCACCGTGACCATAATATGCAACATTAGTCCCTTAAATTTTGTACCAAACTACATTACATATTTTTTGTATAATACATATTTTTTTACTACACAAACACGATGTTTTACGTGTTTGAGTGACGTCTCTATCTCGCCTCTACGTCTGCCTGTACAAGTATTACATTAATCGTGATAATAACTTTCTCCTAAGTAATATACGTAACATAGAAATATAATAATTTGCTTAACAATAAGACAATACTAATAATAATAATATTAAAACACGAAAATTTGTATATATGTTTGCTATTCTTTCACATAAATATTACTTAGCGGATTTAGATAAAATTAAATGCTAATGTATATTACAATCTGTATCAGAATCATGTAATCAGTAGTATAAAATAATTCTTATCCAAAAAAAAAGAAGATTTATTAAAGGTGAAACTAGTATGCTCATAAGCTTAGAGGTATTGAATACTAAATACTTTACAATTAATACATTTAATAACATGAAACTGGTTGAAATATTATGACTACAGACCAAATTGAAAAAATTCACGAATAAAATAATTTAATTCCAATAAAAAGGAATTTATTGAACAAAATAAAAACATGCAAAGCCGTGGAAGTTGAAGCCGCAGACAATTTTCACCGAAGGCGTCCTCTCAGCCTCAATGATAACTTGAACTTCATTATAAATAATGAACTCGGAGGAAAGTCGTACAAAGTTTAATTTTTCCCTGTTTTGTTACAAAAAAAAAAAAACAAACAAGTTAGTTACGGGAGGCCTGCCAAGACTTAGATATTATAAATTTTAACAATACATTCCGAGACACTTTTCAAAATAGTAGGCAAATGGTTTATATCCGTCGGAAATAAATCTCCGTTGGATGTGTGTATGCGTGGGTAATCATGAGCAACATACGTTGGTAATTCTAAAAAGCATTACCAACGTAAGTTGCTCGTGATTTTGTCTATGGGGACTACAGATAAGACCACGTAAAATAAATATTATTTCTATAATGGCGTGTTGTTTTAGTAGATAGGATAACAATTTGCCATGTTTTACCAAGATCAGTAGCTTCTGCGAAATGGAGTAAAAGCCATCTATACATGTGTGCAAACTTTCGTATTAGCAATATCAGTATGATGGCTACAAAAACATATCTCAATCCCTATCTCTATGTTAAATACCATAAGTACTTTTGTTTTAGGTACTCGACAACGGAAATATATTAATTTTTTTTTATAATGTATATTATAATAAATTGAGTTTGCGTAAAAACGTCTTATTCGTAGTAATTAGTAGGTAGTGATATTGTAAAGGGATATTTTGCCCCTATAATAGTGATCATCGATATAAGGTTAGTATGCGCAAGAGTATTATTTTGAAATTATATTTAGGATTTTTATTATAGAAATGCATATGGCATATAATAAATTTTAATTGCCTCGTGATCTAGTGCCAAGCATGTTGAGCCACAGACGTGAGGTCCCGGGTTCGAATCCGGGGTCGGACCATACAAAAAGGGCTATTGGGACTTTTCTAATTCTTATAACTGACCGGAGTTAGGAAGTTGGCGGTGTTACACCCCCGTGCCTCGGAGAGCACGTTAAGCTGTCGATCCTGCGCCTGATTTCTCTCCGGACGTGTCGGATTGCCGTCCCATCGGAATAGGAGAATGAAGGAATAGAGAGTGCACAAGTGTATGCGTAAACACTTGAGCACTTTAATATGTCCCGCGCAAACATGGCTCTCTCAATAGTAACCGCCGCTGTAGCCGAAAAATCAGCTACGACGGCATTATATAAGTAAACATCCATGACCTAGGCGGGATTCGAACGCGACCTCTGGTGGAATATGCAAGATTATCCGAGCTATGTTACCACTGCGCTGGCCGTTCGTCATAAACGCACAGTAAGTCTCCTTTATAATATATATTGCGGTATGTATAAGGAATAATATAATCGGTCGTCTTCGCGTGTACGTCGTCAAATGTACCAACCCCAAGAGAAGCATTCATGTTCCCCATGGCTTAAGCCTTGTCGTGGCCGTGGGTCTCAGGAGCCCGGGATCAACCGAGATACCTTGGCTGAAGCCAATTGTACCTGGAGTGTTACTCTTTGTACCCCCCCCCCCCTATTAGAGGAGGGAACTAGAGAGCAAGATGTGAAGGCACTTTTGCGCACGGGGCAAGAGACGAGGATAGGAACCTTACCCCATCGCACTGTCCTAAAGGTGGCGGCCAACGACGAACTGGCTTTAATGGGTATTCAGCCTTACACACCACTGGATCCCACCCAGAGGCAGTTATGGCGCGTAAATGCGTTTCCCCGCGTCAACAGAAATAAAACAGGAAATCATTCATTTATTTTTCGTAATAAAGTGTATTTTATGTTATTGCACATTACAATCTTTATTTGTACGAAAATATGCCCAAGTTGGTATTACCATACTCATAAATTTACTTACGCACTTATAACTAGAATTATAATTTTACAATAAAACTACTTCTCAGTCCACCCGTGACCATGGTTGCTGTAGAGCTTCTGAAGCGTCGGGCTACATAAATAATTCAATAAACCGCGATAAAATCCGTAAAAGTAGTTTTATTACAGTACAATTTTATAATGTATAACCATCATATTAAATGTGTGTAATTTATATCCCTGTTACGAACTACGCCAGTAGGCAGTCCAATAGTTATTTTTAATATAATTATTTTTCTTTGCTATCTGCAAGATTTATTTCCGAATCTTATAAAGCCATCGAATAGGATGGCGCCAAGTTTATTAAATTCTTATCTGAATTCAGCGACTGCGTAACTGTGTGATTTATTGAACGCCTAGATTTAAAATAATTTATTACTACAACTTTAGTCTTTTGTTGGACCTTAATTGTTGAGTTAGAACAATTTACGAATAACTATCTCTTTACATTGTTTGTGAATTCGATTTAAAATTAATTCAAATGTTTCAAGAGATGTTATAAATGTAACTGTTTCTTGCAATTTACAGGTTAGGTTAATTTTTGAGATAAAACGAAAAAGACGGAATCCTTATAGTATCACTTTTTTACTGTCTGTCTGTTCGATACCCTTCTGTCCATCTGTACATCTGTCAAGACTACTTTCTCGTTGAATGCATACAAGGACCAATCTGAAATTTACATCAGATAAACCACGTCAAATGAAATCATAAATTTTAATGCAAGAAATGAACATACACAATTTCGTAATGTTTATTTTTCTGTTATAAGTTTATTAATAATTTACAAATTTTCGGATTCATTCCTACATTTGTACTGTAAGTTCTTACTTATCACCAAATTTTATGATCCTTTTTACTTTTTTGTTGACGTGGGGCAACGAATTTACGCGCCTTCACTAGCCCTGGGTAGGGTCGGGGTCCTGCGGTGTGTGGGGCTCGCAACACATTATAGTGTCGAATACCTATAAAAACTACTGCGAGAGCCATCAGTGCCACCCTTGATGAGGTGCTCCGGAACAACAAATCATCAGAGCACCTCGACAGCTCTCAAAGATACCGACTTCACCTCCACAGATGAGATTGGCCCGCACCACAGGCCAATTCCACCAACTTCGGGACCGTGCAATGGGGTGAGGTTCCCATCCTCGCCCCTTGCCCCGTGCGCAATAGCGCCGCCTCATTTCTTTTGCTCTTTTGTCCCCTCTTATAAGAAGAGAGGAGGCGTCCTCATCCTGCTCTTTAGCCCCCTCTTCTTATAAAAAGGGTACAAAGAGCATCCACCTACTCGGTACAATTGGCTTCGCCCAATGTGTCTCGTATCACCCCTGGCTACTGCTCCCCACTGCAGGCTTGAATCATGGTGGGAAATTACAGGCTTTAGTTTTCGTGCGACCCTATAGAAATTGCACATAAACGATTTAGTGGGGACAGTGCCTTCGGAAGTCTCGGATTCCTGTTTGGATCCAAGAATTAAATGCGTGGACTGTAATATTAGTATATTGTAAATTTACACTGAATGGGCCCACAAGAAAAAGTGACTGAATCGTTCACGCGTCAAAAGGTGTTACTCCGCTGTCACTCGAGCGACTCGCCGCCGCCCCACACTCCGCACCGCTCCGCGCAGCACCGCCTTCACCACGCTCATATATCTTGCTTGTATTGACTTAGTAGTGCGATTTTTAGAGCTTTACGACGTTGCAGACTCTAGTATTTGACATAAATTTCAGCCGTAATTCCGTAAAAGTAGTTTTATTGTAATGAGTATCTTTCGCGTAAAATTAAGACATCAAGATTTGATAGACATACAGACAGAGAGACGGACGGACGGATCTTTAAAAATATGTCATGTTCGTAGTTTCTGTTGGCACGGAATTCTCAGTTTTCGAGTCCATCTCGCACTTGACCGGTTCTTTTACTCCAACCTTTCTCATCTCAAATTATATATACTCGTAAAGGGGAGTTAATAAAATGAAAACAGCTATATAGATAATTTGAAGGCGTATGTACCGTTTAGAAAACTGAACAGCCTGGTTGAACATAACTTTACAAGCCAAGCTGTACTAACAAGAACAAAAATAACTTAAACCTAGTAAGTAACCGTGACCCATAGGTACTTAGTGGCACACACTTGTAACGCCGCGTAGGAGTTAAAGTTAGCGTGACTTTCCCGTAATACGCACCATGTTGATGTCATGAATATATGGTTTTCCCCTATTCTAAAGGCGTTATAAGGTATAACTTAGAAAAAGAAAGAGTTTTTTTTTAATTCCTCTTCATCACCATCATTATCAACACTTATCGGTCCAATGCTGGACACAGGGCTCCTTCAATGAGTACCAATTTCCTACTAGGATCCCGGACTAGCTACTGCACGGAGATCGTCTTCCCACCTGGTGAACGGTCGCATCGTTTTCCTCCAGCCTCCCCTTTAGAACCCATTATTTTTTTTTAGTGGCCCATTATTTTTAAAATTCTTACTTTACTTAAAACACAAGCTAAATTAAATAAGACATACTTTGGAGGCTTAAGAGAATTAATGTAATTGAAAAACTTGTGTAAGCTCAAGTGTTTTAGACAAAGGACCTCTTTCCGCTCAATGAGATGCTGCGTTGGTAAATAGTTTAAGAGAGGCAACTTACAGCACTACCCGTTGTATGTAATATTTAACATTTAATATACATACGAAATGAAACCGCTTGATTCTTATGAATGGTTCATGAAATTACATTCTCCTATGCAAGGGAATTGGACCGGCTCGACCGGGGAAGTACCTCTCTCTCACTTGATCCCGGCGTAAATGTCACCTACGGTGTCGCGTGTCCTGTGGTTTGTGAGCAGCCGGTGGGAAATTGGGGGGGGGGGTGAAAAGGAGGGCAACGCATCGGCATAATT
>JAFELO010000316.1:880250-927087 GCA_017140195.1 Eumaeus atala | reverse complement strand
GCTCCTTATACCCATGTTCTTACAAAGAACAGCCACCTCGTTTTAATTGGCTTTGCCTGGGTTTACTCCAGCCCCCCCTCTCTAATTAATAAGCTACTAATTCGTATAAAATTTGGTTCTACAACAGCACATCTTCACATCAGTTCCCTAATGGGGCAGGCAAAGACGCTCAAATCAGATATAGATTACAGACGCGAATTACGTATATGTCTACTATATATAATCTCATCCCACAAAATGGTTTCCACGACATCGATTAAGGTTGATAAGGTACTTCGTATTCCTAATGTTTGTTCTAAAATTAGTTATGCCAGATGTCGTGAAAAGCTCTACTCGAAACACAACTATTAATTCAACCACTATTCAATATTGATTTTATTGTGTTAGAACAATGGCTGGCATATTATGTTAAATAAGGAACGTATTTCATGTTTCTGGTCGTATTTATTGGGTGAATATTGTGACCATGTTCCAAGCCTTAGCATGGTGGTGGGGATCAGGAGGCTAAGGTGTTACCACACCATGAACGCAATTGAAGGGATGGGGCATCTCTTTTGGTGGGCTTTCTCTTTGTGGGGTTCTGATATGAAGACTAAAAAGTAGGAGGGGATGAGTCAGGAGGCGATGATGGGAGAGTACAGAGGGGAGAGACATTATTGAATTGTTGTAGTTGCTGGAGTAGTTTCGTAGTGCAGAAAAAACCCTCCGGAGGTGGCGTCGGTCCTGTAGAGGACTCCCCACCGAGGTGCCCTGATGGTTAACATTGCAGGGGCACCTAACCAAAGACGACATCGTTGTCAATCGCGGTGATTTTAGTGAGTAGTTAGCGGCGTTATTCAGCACTGCAGAATACCGCCAGCCCAACAAATCATCACACCTCGCTTGGGGCCAGTGACCGTGAAATTTTAATTAATTGTGCTGCATGTCAAAGGATTTAGCCCACGCAAAAAGATGAAGCAGACTCGTTTATGCTCATATGATATAAACGTTCTATTGAAAAACAAGAGATCTTACTGCTTTAAGTGTATTTTATTAAAACAGCATAACTCGCATCAAGAAAAATCTAACAACACTTCAAACATTAAAATCGATCAAAGTATTTAGGTTTTAGCGGGGAATATATTAACTGAATTAATTAAACATACATACGCTGGTTTATTACTTGCCCGAATTGAATAATTATTTTTGTGTTGAATAGTCGATTTATCGTGGGAGACCATATGCTAAATAACATCATGCTGTGATTTATAGACCGGAGTTACGCGTAACACCATATCTCAAAATCGCGGCATGGACGTGTATAATAGAATTAATAAAGTAGAAAAAAAAACTTGTTAGAATAAAATGACAACTTACAAACTGAAAAGTAAAAATAAGCTCTTGAGCCGTATTCGGTTCCGGTTTTTCCAGCTTCGATCAATTCTATCAAGAAATATAGCCGTCGGTACCAGGACTCGTGTTAACTTTTCGGTTTTGTTTTCACGCAAGCACTGGTTTATAACTTTAGTTGTTCCGATTAAGGCAAACAGTACGCATTATACCCTTGTATCACATTTTTCCTTTTTCACATATTTAAACATCTATATGAGACTATGAACGATATCTTTGTGAATTAACTCCGAGAACATACATATATAGCAGTGGAGGCTGCAATGTTAAGAGTTTCACGAAGAGGTAGTGCCATACTGCATAGGAGGAGGATGCATCCCCACAATGGTTCAAGCCCTGTCATGGCGGTGGGGCTTAGTAACCTGGGATGAACCTAGGCGAAGCCAATTGAATCGAGGTGGATCTTTGCATCCCTCTTATAAGAAGAGCGGGCTAAAGGTTAGGAGGAGAAATCGCTCTCGGTACCCCTCTTGTGAGAAGAGGGGACCAAAGAGTAACAAGAGGAGGCGCTTTTGCGCACGGGGCGAGGATGGGAACCTCACTCGATTGCACTGGGTCCCAAAGTCGGCAGGGTTGCACTGTTGTGCGGTGCAACCCCAACTGTGGTGGTGGAGTTGGTCTCTTAGGGAGCTGACTAGCCGTCGAGGTGCCCTGATGATTTGTTGTTCCGGGGCACCCGGGCACTTATGGCACTTCCGGTGGTTTTTGTTTGTATTCGGGCACTATAATGTGCCGCGAGCTCCACACTCCACCGGACTCCACCCAAAGCCAATGAAGGTGCTTAAATGCGTTTCGCCGCGTCAACAAAAGAAGGAGGAGGGTCATAGCGCATGACACTACATCCTCCAATGAAATACCGCCGTAAAGTGAAATCTTCAGTGTCGCATTTCGTGAGGTTTGTGAGTAAGCAGTGGCCCAATTTGAGGAAAGAGGGCAACGCATTGGCATAGTAATTATGTGGATAATCATGGGCGTCAGTAGTCATAAGAAGGCTCCGATTGCTCGTTTACTCCCCTGTTCTATAAAATAGTGAGCAGGGGCCATGATATTGGCTCTTCTCGCGGATCGGTTGTATTGGTATGTGCGGATATGTTGTCGTGACACCACCCCAGCGACGGCGTCTATAAGTATACCAGTATTCCTTACAAGTTTCTGTCTTACTTGCACGAAGCCAGTGCAACTTCGCTTCAGTCGCTCGCGAGTTGTGGATAGAATAACGACTTATCAAGCACTCTGAGCGTTGGTTTTGGACAAAACACACAGCTAATGTAACACTCAGTAAAAGTAATAACGATACGTGAGAATCCATCAAGACTTCCATTCTGTAGGGGGGAACATAGAAGTCTACATACATATATACATATATACAAAAGCTTGAAATATATTATTCTCCTACGGTCGCAGTCGGATAATAATTGCTGGTGTTATTTATTAAGTACGAGTGACACGTATTAGGTACTGTACCAAAGATCTCAGACGACTATCGTTCTAAATGGCCATTTTGACTGCTTGCTCCAGGAATGAGCACATTAAATTAGTTTCAAAATAATAACCAAGTGATTATTATTTTCAAACTAATGTACCACTTATATACTCAATCAGTCAATTGACAAGTATAACACTTAGATTAATGATCGCAATAAAATTTTATAGCTTTAAAGATATAAATTCCAGTGAGATTAAACAAAGGGAATCTAATTATTGAAATGACATAATATTACGGCACAGGTTTCAGTACAAATAAAATATTCCACTCCAAGCCTTTTGAGATGAACAGACGTTAAAGTCACGGCCGTACCCATTGATTTACAAAAGAACCAAGGTACACAATCAGCGTCTCAACACCGCACGTATTAGAGATGTGCACACCTCAAATTTCTATTCTATTTTGGGACCTTTCATCATCATTATCATTATCGGCCCTTATCCGTCCACTACCAGACGTAGGCCTCTCTCAATGAACTCCAAGACGACCGATTTCCTGCTACTCGCATCCGTCCCGGACCGGCTACTGCACGGAGATCGTCCTCCCGCCTGGTGAACGGTACACTTCGTTTTCCTAAACGCGGACCTTTACTGTATATTATATACAGTGCTGATGTCACCAATTGTATTAATTATAGCAAATATCACCTTTTACAGGCGATATATAAATGTATATATCTTTCCATCCATCAGACACACAAGACACAATTACAATGTTAAACACTGACGAGGCAAGAATCGCTTCATGGTCTGATAAGAAGACAACGATTGTCAAATCCGCAAAATCTCAGTTTACACGTATTTAGGATCAATTAAGGCTCTAATAATAGTTTTTATTTTTTTACATTCTTATCAGCCCTTATCGGTCCCCTGCTGGACGTAGGCCTCTCTCAATGTACTCCAAGACGACCGATCTCCTGCTACTCGCATCCGTCCCGGACTGGCTACGGCACGGAGATCATCTTCCCACCAGGGTATTGGTCGACACCAATACTTCGTTTTCCTAAACTATTTTTTTTCTTATGGGCTGGGAATATTGGACTGATTTTTGAGCGTTCTTCGAAAACCTTATCAACATTACAATTGCTAACTGCTTCTACCGTTTAGGGCTTCATTATGTCGCATTCACCCAGACCTTAGTACGAAACTGTGTATAAAATTACGCGAAACTCCTGTTTTATCGTAACTTAATTACGCGGACGAGCTGTATGCACGAAGACTACTAATGCGTTCCAAATTGTCGGTTCAAAGGTACAAAATGCATGTGTTGGGTTTTATTGGGATATTATACCTCATACCTCATGCCCACGTCACTCCTTGTCTTATAAAAGAGAAGATTCTTAACATGGATTATCGAATGCTGAACTGTCTACTGTTTGATGGAAAATAAGTAGGTAGTGCCATGCTACATAGGAGGAGGTAGTGCCGTGCATAGTGCATTACACTGCAGCCTCCTATGGAATTGGGCTGGCACGACCGGGGAGGTACCTCTGGCTCACATAATACCGCCGTAAAGTTACACCTTTAGTGTCGCGATTCGTGCGGTATGTGAGTAGCTGGTGGCCCATTGGGGGGGAAAGATGGCAACGCATCGGCTACGTAATTATGCGGATGTTCATGGGCGTTGGTAGTCGTAAAGGGGCTCCGATTTCTCGTTTGCCCCTATATGCTATAAATAGAAAGTCACGACTTTACCTCCTCCATAGTAAGCTTACCAGGATAATGGAGGACCACACATCACATAGAACCAGGTGGCACATTTTATGCAAGCTGTGACTGCCGCGATAGCAAGCGGCTGCTTTTAGGGGAAGCTCTAAATATAAGCAACCAAATGTTGGCACAGTCTGCTTCCGCCCTTGCTGACTGTGCAAACAGTCGCTTGTTTTAAGCGAAAATACAAATGTTTATTATTAGCAGATTTTGGCAGCCAATATTATATATGAATAATATACATTAGCGATACGACTTCATATCGCCTTGTCCTTTACGTTTCAGTTTCGATATTAATAATTTATACAGAATACAATTTTCATCATGTCATATAGTGTAATACTATGTATTTATGTATATCTATATAATTTTGTGCACCACGTGATGTGATTTAAGTTACTTAATGTTTCGAACAGTATTTCAATACTAATACGTATTTGGGCGGACTCTGTCAGTTGTGTCGCTCCACCCAATTGATAAATATACGAGGAGTCACTGAAAATAAGCTTCGTATATTATCTCCAATGTGTGATAGAGTCTCCAAGTGATTGATACAGGTGTATTGATTGCAGTAAAATATTTACTGATCAGATCTGTAATGTTAATAACCCACGTGGTTGTGTTAAATAGGAATGTTTCTTTGAATTATGGAAAACAATTCAAAATCAAGCGCTTAAGGTTAACTAAAGCAAAAAATGTGTATGTTTAAATTATGTATTTCTTTTAGATCAGCTTTACAAAAATTACTTAAAATTATGAGCGTAAATTCAGCAAAATTGTATATCTATCTACACAGTATAATCCCGGGATACTTTGGAATTACAGTTCAGTAAGAAAACGTGTATCTCGTTTCTTTCTGTAATAGTCGTGCCTAAATAATTTGGTAACGTATGGAACGAAAACTCTTAAGGAAAAAATAGATTAAAAAAAAAATAGTTGTTTATAAATCGGTTTACCTACGATATAATATTTTAAGTGTCAAAATTTTGACCGAGTAAAATCACTCGTAACATTACTATGACGTCATACTTTTTCGTACACATCCGTTGGCAAGCTATTATCACCTCAAAGAAAGTACAGTGCAATAACTCAAGAAAAGAGGGCAACATGTCTGTATAGCAATGATCTATTGGCGTGCCTAGTCATCAAAACGCCCCTTAATATAAAAATCAAGTGCAAGAATAGAAGGACATAAATACAGATTCTGCTAAGCACATGTAAAGCGTAATACATATCCATTTGAAATATTCAAGCTCTTCACGCTAAACAGATGAATTGTAAAACAGATGCTTCGCTCGTCTGTGGCACATTATATATGTTGCTATCGGAATCCGATAAGCGAAATGCGCTGGGATTGGAAAATAGAGTACGGAGTGGAACTGTGAGGATGGATAAGGTAGTTTTTGTTCTATGGTGAGAGCTGCGCTCGGTCTTTTTATGAATGACCTGATCCGAAATTCGGTCATCCGCATAAGAACGAGAGCGATGGACTTACGAAAGAAAGTAAATAAAGGCAGGTCATATTTACACGCAGAACCGACAACCGAGGGCAAAAAGGTTTTAGAGTAAAAATCGCCATAAGCTTTGAGTGGTCACTGAAGCTGTTCAAGGTTACAGACAGCCGCTTCGTATATTCGCCATTGATCGTAACTCGTGCAACTTGATTCCATGGAAGAGCATCCAGCTGTGGACGTGTTCTGATGATATTGCTCCTGTTGACGATGATATCTAATGGAAGGAGATTGAAACTTGAACACACTGAATGTGATTCGCAACGGATAATTAAATATATTATCCGACATTTAGATTCTGCAGAACATCGGAAGTGTTCGAGCAACCTCGTACCGATACTCGACCGGCTTTTACAATCCACATGCAGTGCCGTGACATGGAATTAATAGGAGTACCAACCTTATCCTGAAGGTGATTAGTGACTGAACTTATTGTACCTTTATGTATCACTAACACCACCGCGGTTTTCAGTGGCGTACCTCCGGTCATATTAGTCGTACCGTCGTAATCTACCAGGCTGATTGGTAACTGTCCGAAACGACGAACTTAAAAAAAAAAATAGACAAACAAAATCTATTACATTAAATTCTGTCATCTTTTCGAAAATAGCATGCCAAATTTGAATTTCTTCGAACTGATAGAATTCGTAGGTGGGGTAAAAGAACTTTCTCTGCCGTAAATTTTCTCAACAGTGGAAAGAAACGAAATTCGTGCGGTGATAAAGTTTTACGTTTTAAAAGGGAAAACAGCAACCCAATTCAAGCTAGGCAGTGTTGTAGGTAATGCTGCTCATGCATTGAATACAATTCACACCTGGGTAACTGATTTTCAACGTGGGAAACAGAGCTGCCAAGACGCCAACAGGTCTGGCCGTCCAGACGAAGTCACGAATCCGGACACGATCAAAAAGATTCAAATAATCGTTTTGCATGATCAGTATTTAAAAATTCGGCAGATAGTAGAGATGTTAAGCATTTTCTCAGAACGCGTGTTTAACATTTTACACCAACATTTGCGAATGAAAAAGCTTTGCACGCGACGGGTGCCGCGTTTGCTCACTGTTAACCAAAAGCAACGTGAAGTGGGCGATTCGTCGGAGTGTTTGGCTCTGTTTCAGCACCACACTAATGAGTTTTTGCGGTGTTGTTGTTTTACAGTAGACAAAACGTGGACACATCATTATACTCCTGAAACAAAAGAACAAGCTGAACAAGAACACTGCTTAGAGCAGTGGACTGAGAGCGGAAAACCTGCGCCGAAGAAAGCAAATAAGTCTTTGTCGGCCGGCAAAGCGATCGTGACTGTTTCCGGGATGCTCGAGGGATTACTTTAGTGGATTATTTGCAAAGAGGAAAAAACAATAAATGGAGAGTGTTATGCAAACCTACTTCAAAAATTTTGTGAAGAAATCCTAAAAAAACGCATCGGCATGGTAATTGTATGGATGTTCATGGCCGTTGGTAGTTGTAAAAAAACTCTGATTGCTCGTTTACCCCCTATTCTATAAAAAAAAATCTTTCGAAAGAGTGGGAGAGAACAGTAATAATGCAATAGTAATATCTGTGGACTTATCACACTATGTTAGCCTATTCCTGTGGTAAGTACCGTAAGGACTTGTGTTACGGATACTAGACAACGGAAATTTATTCAAATTTCCAGATATTTAAGAAATCTCATATATTTAAGATTTTAAGTATAGAAATACATACAATACATATATGAACTTCCATGACCCTGGCGGTATTCGAACACGCAGATTAACCGCCCCGTTACCAACTGAGTCAGCCGGTTGCCAAATTATCAGTTAACTCTAACAACACCGACCACATCGCATTTACTTCTCCACTTCTACCGATAGTTAAAAATAACCACTCTATGAACGTGTCTATTTTTCTATGGTCCATGTGGGAAACCATTCAACTAACTAAAGGTTTACGCGCGCTTTTCACTGTCGATTTCCCATCATTCACGTAGACGGTAACATCCAGGCATGTTATCTATTTATTTTATTTTAATTTTTATTTCGAATTTCATTGGCTCTATTAGTGTGTTAAAACTATATTAGTGTATTTATCTTTTTAATATATTATATTTAAATTTTTTGCTTCATCCTGTTTCCGGTGACATGTTGGCATGTTAATGAGAGCTGCATTGCAACCGAATTGGGCCGAACCGGGCAGGACCTCTCCCTCGCACGATACTGCGGTAAAGTGACAGTCATGTACCCACACTTCATGTAGCTTGTACCGTTCAGTATTCGGTACCTCATTTTTTTTAATAGTAAAGGTTTTTTAATAGTAAAGGTTTTTTAATAGTAAAGGTTTTCTAATAGTAAAGGTTTTTTAATAGTAAAGGCTTTTTAATAGTAAAGGTTTTTTAATAGTAAAGATTTTTTAATAGTAAAGGTTTTTTAATAGTAAAGGCTTTTTAATAGTAAAGGTTTTTTAATAGTAAAGGTTTTTAATAGTAATAGACAAGAAGGAAGAAAAAGCCTTTCTATGAGGACCGACACTCATGAACAACAGCATAATTTTATACCAATGCGTCGCCCTATTTTTCACCTCCCCTCCACCAATGGGCCACCGGCTACTCACAAACCGCACGGAATGCGACACCGTAGATGTCACTTTACGTCGGTATCATGTGAGTCGCGCCGGCCCATTTCCGCTGCAATGTAGCTTGGCACTACCTCTTAATAAAATATTACACACGAGTAGAGGAGGAAAGGTAGCAGATATACAACAATGTACAGACGTTTCAGTTTCTTCAAACACATGCCAATTTTTCAAAATGATAACGTTAGATAAAAGGCTCAATTCAGTTTATTTTTTACTTTTTAGTTAGTCGGTTAAATACAAATTAATGAAGTCTAAAGACAAATTAATTGCTGTAAATCTTTGAGGACTTCCCTCACATATCCCTCGGCTCCATCATCAGGTCGACTCTAAATCTTTACAAAATTTTGGTGCTTTGTGTCTGATATTGTGACAATTTATTCTATACAGAGAGGGTTAAAGAGACCAAAGGAGGTTTAGTTAGACTTTCAGACATATTAACTTCATCCTTGTCTCTTCACACTCACAATCATGAACAAAGTTTATATATGTGTCAGTTTATGACAGTGGTTAGCGGTACAGTTTTAATTAGGGTTATTAAAAAGTGAGGGTATGAAGTCTTATCTGGTAGCTGTCCGAGACTCCCGGCTGCAACGTGGATGGTCCTTTATGTAAAATTGTTTTACCAATCCTGAATTGTTGAAGTTGAGGATTATAATGATACCTTATCTTCATTTTACATCCAAATTTAAAAATGGAAAAAAGAAAAAGAAAAAAAAAGGAGTAGGGCTCCTTTTTTATGAAATATAATTGTTATTTGATATATTTTATATCACGAATATATATACTACTCAAAACAAAATAAGGGCCACTACTTTATTTACATTTAAGTGCAATTTAGTAAACTGAAAGTAACTGATAAGTAGCGTTATATTCATGTTACGAACTCTTTGGTGTTTGATCTCTTTTGTCTTTCTTATTTTATATGTTCGTGTTCCTAATGTGAAAGTATTGGCCATCATTTTAAGAAAAAAATAATTGGATGTTATTTTTATGTTTTTCTGTGATTGTCTTCTTAACTTGTTTCGGCTATTTTAGAAAAAAGTATTACTTTTTGAATTTCAATTGATTCATTGATCATCCCACGTTAATCATGCCACCAGTACGAAGGCACATGGATACAATAACAGCAACCAGAGCCATAGCTATGATTCAAGAAGGACGTCCTCAGCGTTACGTGGGTTTACAGTTGGGTTTTTCTCGAAGAGCTGTTCCAAATGTATGGAATCGCTTCCAAGACACTGGCAGTGTTGCCAGGAGACTTGGTTCAGGTAGAGTTCGCATAACAACGACTCATGGGGATCGGTACATCCAACTAAGTGCTCGTCCTGATGGTACAGTAGCGGCCCGTAAGTTACAGCACCACCTGCGGCTGACGACGGGTACCCGCGTCAGTGATCGAACTATACGTAATCGATTGCACGAAGACCAGCAAACGTCAAGACGACGAGATGTTCGAATTCCTCTGAGCAGGGTTCAACGTGCAAACCGATTACGATTCTCCCGTCAATATTTGAACTGGGAGAATAATCAGTAGGGCGAGGTGCTTTTTACAGACGAGTGCAAAGTAAAATTTCCTAATGATGATCGGCGTGTGAGAGCGTGGAGACGACGCGGCGGTTTTCGGAGTACTGCATTCACGAAATTGATCGTTTCGGTGGTCCCAACGTAATGGTTTGGGGTGGGTTTAGTTTACACGGTAAAACCGAGCTCACCATTTTAAATTCGGGTACCGTAACTGCAGAACGTTACATCGAGGATATCATTAGGCCTCAAGTGACCCCATTTGCACAGCGAGTGGGGCCTGAATTCATCCTGATGCAAGATAATGCCCATGCACATACAGCTCGATCAACCTAAACTGTCCTAGAAGGGTCTCATGTTAAGGTATTACCATGGCCAGCTAACAGTCTAGATTTAATTCCGATTGAGCAATTATGGGACCAATTGAAACGAAGGGTTAGAGAGAATGAGCAAGGGGTCTACAACCAACAGCAGCTGATTGACGCTTTAAAAGATGCTTGGGCGGAGATTCCAGACGAAAACGTGAGGAATTCAATCCAGAGTATGCATACGAGGCTTCTGGAGTGTATTGCTAAGAGACGAGGACGTACTCGTTATTAAAAGAACAGGAGTTTGTCTTTTTTCGGTGATTTCTTTTGTTCATGTTTTTCATTCAAAATGACCAATTTTATTATGAACATAGAAAAAAACATTTCATGCTCATTATTTAAAGCAATTGTTAGCCTATATTATAATCTATAACATTATTTTGTAGTTACATAAGTTAAACAAGTTAATGTCTTTATTATTTTCATGATACATAAAAAAATGGCCCTTATTTTGTTTTGAGTAGTATACGTTCACGACGGAAAAGATAAAACTATTTAATTATGATTTGCTGAGGGCAGATAGCGTGAGCGTCGAAACAATCCGTCGTCCAAACCACGCCGAAGAGAAAAAAGAGTGAAATTTCTTCAACACAAAGCACATTAAGCCCTACAGTCAAAGATGACAGATATACTTTTTTTTATGAAATATTTAAGTAGCAAGATGTAATTGCTACAATATGACAACGAAAAAGTTAACAAAGGCACACCACACTTCTCTGGAAACCTTTTTCTATAGCATAACGGGGCAAACGAGAAATCGTAGCCCTTTGACGACTCCCGACGCTCATTACATGATTTTTATATTATTATTAACACGATTGTGTCACAGATGCGTTGTCTTCCTATTATCCCTACCCTCCGATGGGCCACCGGCTACTCACAAACCACACGAAACGCGACAGCGACGCTGTCACTTTACGCCTGTACCAAGTGGATATCGGAGTATGTAGTGTCATGGCAGCATGGCACTACCTCTTCTTAAAAAAAATTCTCTCATTGTATCCTAGTACACTTATAGCATCACTCTCCTTTCCAACAAAAAAAAAGTCATCAAAATTGGTACATAAATGGTGAAGTTGTCCGCGAACACACAGATACAAAAGGATACATACCGCTGAATTAAGTAACCTCCTTTTACGAAAGTAGATTAAAACAAAACAAAGAAAGGATCAAAGAAGTAAATAACACGTAAATACGCTTGAAAAAAAAAATATATATATATATATATATAGAGAGAGAGAGAGAGAGAGAGAGAGAGGGTGGCACCGGTTGCTCACACGAAACGTGACACTGAAGCGGTCTCTTTAAGGCGGTATAACGTGAGCAAGAGGTACCTCAACGGTGCCCCTTACACTTATTAATTACACCCACACTCTGTATGTGTAATTTTAGTCGACAATCTCCAGTAATCCAGTACGCAGTCTTTTCTCACACAAACTCCAAAGTAGCCATTTGAAGATTGAATTTCCTCCCTGCGAGCTGTAATTATCTAACTTAAAGAGCCTGTATTTAGCTCTATAGCTAATTTGGACGAATAATCTCTTATGTGGTTTTACCTTCCTTGATAAAAATTAGGAGTACATCTTCGTGTTTTGTGCGCGAAAATGAATGGCCCCGAAATCTCTTAATGGCCATTAATGACCTTTCATCAAAACTATTTACCTTTTATCGCATTTAATATTAAGCTAAATATATAATAACAACTAATTTAGCTAAATATGTAATAGTTTCTTTATAAGTTACAGGAGGACAATTTAATTCAATTAAAGCCCATAAACATCCGCCCAATTATCATGCGAATGCGATGTCATCCTTCGATTTGCCAGTATAGTGTGAATATGAGATAGACTACAATGAGTGTAGTACATTGGGTGTATTGAGAATTCCGATGAAAATACTGTGGCAGCCCAGCGCTGGAAGACGGAGTGTTAGAGAGCTTACAGGTCGCGTGGAGCTGCTGTGTGACCGTCGTGATTATATCAATATAATAAAGTTGAAGAGCTTTTTCATGTCATCAGGACCTACAAGTTGGATTAAAAAAAATTGTGTAATATAACTACTTTCATGAGGAAGGTTATAGGCGATATAAAAATACACTGCGGTTAATAGGATACGTGTTACGTGGGTCGTATCGCGCTCGGCAGTTTCAATTATATCTGTGTCTCAGATAGAACATTTTCGAAGTTGGTAAATATCCAGGGAAACTTCGGTTAACACAATATGGAACGAAGAAACTCTATTACGTGAACACTTTATATTTTAACTGCGAAGAGAACATGTTGAAATTGTTTTTGTTGCAGAATTTTCATCGACAATATTGATTTCTTAAGATTATGCGAAGGTTTTCAACACGAGCGTTACGTGTTGCTGTACTGGTGTTAGCTGGCACGATCGGGGAGGCACCTCTTGCTCATATGAGGTCCGCATTTTCATTGGAAGGGCACCATCCACAGATCCGTCAGCGTAGCGATTACGTGGATTTTTATTGACAACGGTAGTGATAAAAAAAATTGGGAATGCTGCTTTAAAAAAATCATCCCTAATAAATAAACAGTGGAATCAGAAGTCACGTTCATCTACAATGACCCAATAACTGACGCATTTTATGTTCCTTTTATAGTAGGTATACGGGTGTCCCCATCGATGAGAAATCGGAGCCTTTTTACGACTGCCGTCGTCATACATAAACATAATTACTATGCCGATGCGCTGCCTTCCTTTTCACTTCCCCGAACCCAATGAGTCAACGTACAATATTCCCTTACATAAAACCGCCGTAACAAATCGGTAAACTCATCATATGTTGTAAACAATTCCATATTAACGTTATAATTCATTTCACAAATAAACACCATACACATAAAACGCGCATTCAGCAATGATAGAAGTGTTGTATATACCAACAGCCATCCTATTAATTAATTCTCCAAAACATCCTAAAGATGTTAAATCCCGGACTGCATACTTATAAATTGTGGATTGTTTGACTTTCTACATTTATTTTATATTCACGATTATCGGCTTGTGTAAGTTAATGATTGATGAGAAATTGGATTTCTCATCAATCATTAACTTCCGTAACCACTATCAACCGTATGACGTCTTCATTCCTTAGAGGGATCAAAAGAACAGTGCAGACTGACTAATTTGTGCCATATATTATCAGTTAGCACGCTTAAAATCACACACATAAATTACGGTATTGCTGACCAATTAATCAAATATACTGAACAGATATGACAAATGCATTACCAATTAGTTGAACTTTGAGTGGAACCTAAAAGGTACCGATGGCTTGCATAAAATAGAGCTATCGCCAAGGTATCGTTTCAGTAGGGCTGATCAATTGTTAAAACCCACTGACAATTACATCCACTATACTAGAACCTTAAATTTCAGGCGAAACGGAGCTTTATTTTGCTATAATGTCTTATACAAAAATTGGCTCGCGCTATTAATATTTAAGAAGATTTAAAATCACAAACAGTTTTTCACGACTACGCATGAATTCCTACACTAGATGATACCTAAGATCTGGAAGATCTTTTTTAAAGGTCAACCGTAAATTTTCTGTAAAAAATTGGCATTGTCCGAGGTTGGAGTTCTGCCACGTGAGTGTAATTATTTTAACGATTCCATAGATCTATTTTACGGTCGGCGGTTATCCGTCGTTACTGACGATCGACTGGCGCGTGGACAATGTAGCGGATAGCCGGTGTATGTGTGTGGGTCGATTATATTATAAGTGCACTTTTAAAATAAAGAAAATGTGTTAGTGCTTGCTCTCTTTAATCTACAGGTAAATATGAAGCTTATATTCGGAGGCACGGCCAATATTCGACCAAAACGGTACGGCCGTACAATCCCTTCCTCGTAGGCATTCAGGCCAGTTTCGACCCTTTTTTATAGGTGTTTCTTATCTTTACGACTACCGACCCCCAAGAGCATTACCATAATTACTATACCGATGCGTTGCCCTCCTCTCCCCCCCCCCCAATGGGCCACATTCTAAGAAATTAAGTTATAGAGAAACAAGAGCTCCATCGAGGCCTTTATGTTGACGCGGGGAAACGCATTTAGGCGCCTTCACCTATCCTGGTCTGGGTGTAATGGTGCGTGGGGCTTGCGGTATAATGTAGTTCCGAATACCCAACACCGACACAGAAATCACCGCGGGTGCCACCTCACTAAAGGCGGCAATAAATCATCAGGACACCTCGACGGCTAGTCAATGCCCTATGGAACTGGCGCGCGACGACTCCTCTGCAGAAGGGTTGCCCTATATCACAGTACAACCCCACCAACTTACCCGACAAGTTTAACGACAGCACAATGGAGTCAGGTTCCCATCCTCGCTCCTTGCCCCGTGCGCAAATTGCGCCTCCACTTGCTATCTTGTAACTTCTTCTTGTATGAGGGGTACAAAGAACATCCCCTCGGCTCGATTGGCTTCGCCCAAGGTCTGGCTTCACACCAGGTTACTGAGCCCCACAGCCACGACAAGGCTTGAGCCATGGTTGAGAGCTCCATCTAGACCTGGCTAGTCTTTTACAGGATGTTTTTGATGAGGTTTCCTTTGTCTAGTACATATAACAGAAGTCCTCATAATGTTTTTTGTAGGGCTAGGCTAACGTAGTATGATAAAACAGATATTAATGGTTTCTTCACATACGAGGATCGTATTACATTAATTATTGTGGCATGTTATTAATATTCATAACACCTCCAATCATAACCAAGTGGATACGCCCTTATCTATAAGCACAGTGTAGACGCTTTCATAAATATGATTATATTACTAACGCCATTAATTATAATGGGACGGTTTGTCACCATGAATTATACTGGGTCTTATTTCTGACATTAATTGTAAGGGCTCATTTTGTTGTTGTTGTCATTAATTGTACTAGCCCGGCACAATTAATTTATAATTAGTGAGCCATTTGAGTTATTGTCATTAATTGTACGGGATATTTTGTTGTCATTAATTGTACGGATTATTTTTCATCACAGTAATTGTACTTGGTCGTTTGGTTGTCATTATTTGTACGGGGTGCTTTTGCAGTCATTAATTATACTGAGTCGTTTTATTGTCATTATTTGTACGGGGTGCTTTTGCAGTCATTAATTATACTGAGTCGTTTTATTGTCATTAATTGTACTGTACCGTTTCGTTATCATTAATTGTACTACGTCGTTTTTGTTTTTAAATGTACGGAGTGATTTTGATGTTTCAGAGACCATTATGTTCACTATAATACAGTCGCCATCAAATTTCCCCTTGGACAAAACCGTTTTTCCTTCGGTGCAGGTCTTCCAGTCTCAGTCGACTGCTTAGTCATCAACCTTCTATCTGCCGCAACTTTAAGCGCCGATCACTCAAGACTATTGTTTGAATCTCCTTGATCATGTCAAGATTCGTGACTTTATTTGGACATCCAGACCTTGTTGGCGTCGTCGCAGCTCTGTCTCCCACGTTTAAAATCAGTTATCCAGGTGTGAATTGTTCTCAATGCAGGAGCAGTATCACCTAAAACACTATCTAGCTTGACTTTAATCTGGGTTGCTGTTTTCCCTTTTAAAACATAAAATTTTATCACCGCACGAACTTCGTTTCTTTTCAGTGTTGAAAACATTTACGGCAGAGAAAGTTCGAGGTCCACTCACACAAATTCTATTAGTTCGAAAATTTCAAGTTTGACGTTCTATTTCCGAAAAGATGGTAGAATATAATATAATAAATTTTGGTTTGCCTATCTTTTTTTAAGTTCGTCGTTTCTTCCAGTTATCAATCAGCCCTAGCAAAATGGGGTAAAAGTGCAATTGGAACCTTCGTACGGATACAAAATCAGCACAGATGTTATAAAAAGACAGTGCCCCCCGTCCACCGTCTCGTCCGCCTAACATATCACTGAAACACTCTCATTGCATAGTTTCGTTGAAACTTGTTTTAGGGCATCAAACAAATTTCTTTTTCAAACATACAATTTTCCTTGATAATGAGTACTCTCTTGGAGAAAACCACATGAAACCCGTGCCCTTTGCACTGCTCCTCGGGTGGTCCAGTTTTCAACCCCGCTATGTACCAATGAGTTTTCAAACTCAATTACATTTTGTGAATGCTCTTAGGGGTGAATGAAAACATCGTGTAGAGACCCAGATTCCTGTATTCCAATTGGACTTAGCTCGGGGTTGGACAGTCAGTGTGTGTTGAACCTCAGTGGCCACTCCAGAACCTTAGTGGCCCAACAATGTGTTTAATTTATCCAATAATTATATATGTTAGTTCTTATAATTACTAGCAACTAACAGTTGTATTGAATTGTTGTGAAAATACCGAAGATGAACATACAAATTACAATAAAACTATTTTTACGGATTTATTTAATTATTTATCTAGCCCGACGTTTCAGAAGCTTTACAGCTATTATGTTCACGCATGGACTGAGATGACAGATGTCCTGATGTACCAAGTTTTTGAAAGTACCCGAAGAATTATAATTTCAGTTGTTCTGATTAACGTTAAACTTAAGACATCAATGTGTGAACATACAAACTTTCGTATTAACCTTTTAGTAAGAAATAGTTCCATGTTACATTGCAACGGAATTGGGATGGCGCGAACGAGGAGGTACGTCAAGATCACGTCATATCGCTGTAAAGTATCGGTGTCGCGTTTCGTGCAGTTTGTAGTTAGCCGGTTGTCCATTCGTGGGAAGGAGGAAAGGGCGTCGGTAGTCGTAAAGATTCCAATTGCTTGTTTGCCCCTTTTTTCTCTTTTATTGTAAAGAAGAGAAAAAAAAACTACTATCGGAAACTATTCATTTCGACATGCTATGTAATACGCCTTTTTATGTAATTGCAGGTTGTAATCTATATCGCCGTTTAATTTTATGCAAATCTTTTACATGCTTCTTGCGTGAAACTAGAAGAAACACGACAATTCACATTTATTATGTTTTTCTTTAGTACAAGCTCCCCTATATTATATATAATATACAATATACCCTATACAAAAAAGAAGCCTATTAACGACTATCGACGCCCATAGACATCCGAATTATTGTCATGCATATACATGACCCGGCTGATGGGCCAATGTCTTGGACCTTTGGTAGAATTTCTATCGACATCATGCAATGCATTTTTTAGACTCAGGTTTAAGCAACCGCATAGTAACAATTTCAAAGATACCTGTACCAAATTTTAGGTAACTATTTTTACATATTCGAATACTGAATACCCTCTATGATTATATACAGTGTCTTGAAAACCACCCATAGATTTGATATGCATAGATTTGATAGTATTGCATGTCTCGTTTCGCACCTATATATTATCTTTAAGCGAGCAATTCTCTCATCCGATTTCGGAAACGGCTCAAACGATCTCCTTGTAATTTTGTGTTTGGGGGGTTTCGGGGGCGATATACTCATTTCGGTGGGTTTCATGTCCAGGAAATATCGTTTCAACTGTGTTTTCATTGAATAAAACTTCCCACGATATCATTAGAATAAGCAGTTAAATTTCGCTAACATTTACGAAATTAGAATAGCTCGGTCGGGAAAACGGGTGCCTTAACGCAGTTAACCCGGGCACAAACCACGGTACGTTCGTTTCTCTTATTTTCTTCTTTGTTTCGATTCCCTCCTTTTGTGGAAAAGCATGTTCTTGGAAACATGGAAGAAACGAGAAAAATATCTTAAATTTGTAAATTTGTTTCATTGCACTTAAAAAAAGGTAGCATCCAAAAAAACACCGAAAAAACTCGGTCGTCCAGGCAATGCAATATAAAACGCGACACAATCAGTTGTTAAGAATATTCCTATCATATTTTCCACTACAAAGGGGTAATAAGTAATATCTGATATTGCGCCTGTTGTGAGAAGCAATAGATAGCGGCTTGCGGGATCTCTCGATGCCGTTATTACTTTTTATTGCGTTTAGTTTAATAGGTTCTGATATAGTTACGTTGGATTACCTCTTCAGTTTTATTATACGAGTTCTGAAGCTCTTAATTTTGACGACAAAAAAGCGCGATGCCTCGCGCTCATCCCCATTTTTGTAGGCAAGATCGCTTTAAAGAGACAGATATGCTGTCGTGTTCGGTTTGTGATTATTCGATGGCCTATTGGCGGCAAAGGAGTTAAGGAGGCAACGGTAACTTAGAAAAATCAAAAATAATGATTATGGATTTTTCCTAATGCCAATAACAAACTCATATATAAAAAACATGACTAATAATTTGATTAGCCAAGCTCAAAAGGTTCTTGATTTGTTAGTATGACGCAGCCTGTATTACAGCTGAGTTGGACGGACATGACCAAGTAGGTACATCTCACCAACAGGATACTGTCGCAAAGATACTCTTTCTGTTGAGTCTGTGAGTTTTTAGGTGGGTCATTGGAGAACATGGTCATGTATACTGGCGTCGAAAGTCGTCAAGAGGAAAGGAGTGTACTTCCGTCGTCTATTGCATGTAGCACATGTCTTTGCAGTGCATAACCCAGTGCTGGTCAATGGTGTGCTTAGTCAATGGTCATTAATGTGTGTGGAACACATTATTCCTCCTAAACAAATGTTATTAAATGAAGCCTTTTGCGCTAACCGAATTCTGCTAAGATTAATGCTACATAAAGCTTTGTGATCTTTTAGAAAACCTTACTCGTGTTTCCCTAATTGCCTGCAGTAGCCAGCGCAACCCACTCAATTAAAACTTTCCCCTAAGTAGACTTTAAAATAAAGTCAATTTTGAGCAATTGTAGAATTTGTTTTATTAATTATTATACTTACAGTGATTTAACGGTTTAGTTGGAAGTTATTTCAGTTGCCACTAAATTGTATTTTTTGTTTTTTGTGACGCGTAAGTGATATATTTTATTATAGTAAGAGAGGTAAACGAGTACTCCAATTTCGATGACTGTCTACGCCATTAGACATCAGCTTATTATGCATACTCATTGCTTTCCCACAAATGGACCACGGGAAATTCCTCGGAATCTGTATCTTTTGGGATGAATAGTAGCAAGTATTGATGTCGAAAGTTTACGCGAATGTTACTCATTACAATAAAACTATTTCTACGGATTTATTGCGGTTTACTTATTATTGAAGTAGCCCGACGTTTCAGATGCTTTACAACATCATCATTGCCACGGGTGGTCGGTCCACCCATAACCACAGTTGTTGTAAAGCTTATTGTAGTGGTAAAATGCATTTTTATCAGAAGTAGTTCCAGTAAGAGGTCGTGCCTAGGTGCACTGTAGCCTAGTTCCGGCACGACCGGAGAGAAACCACCCGCTCACACGATACCGACATAAATCTCAAAAAATCTATGTTGGTGGGCGTTGGTAGTCTTCGACTGCTTGTTTGACCCCCTATACTTTACATTCCGCTTCGAAACTGCTCTCTATCTGTCCTCATCCATAGAATAGGACATCATCATGGATCCTGATGTAGCCACCTGGTGCTCAATATTGCGGTGTTCAATTATAGTCAGGATTAGAGCATTGTGGACGTAAGCAGTAATCTAATTGCGAACTTCCGTGTCACAAGTTTCAAATAGGAGAAACAGTCAAATTTAGTGTTACCTTACCATAGTTGACAGTTGGAGCGGCGACTAGTCTCTAGTCGTATGATTAAAATTTAGATAAGAACGACGTCCCTGATGCTTTCGTTCTTTGAGCAAATTGACATTTGAAACGTAAACATGTTGTAAATGCGAATTTGTATTAATTTCGTTTTAAAAGTTTAAGTAAAGTGAATCATAATTGTATATATAGAAGAATTAAACACATAATTAAGAACTTAACTTTAATTAATAAGAAAGAAATTAAATTTCAAATGAAGCTAATAATAAAAAAATTATGGTGTAACCTGTATAATAAAAACACTTAGGCGGTGCAAAAAGCTATAATCACCTAGGTAGGTGCCAGCTGTAATAATGGAATAATAAAAAAAGGCTTGCAGCTCTAAAAATACAGTTGAATATAATTCCTGAACAGATGTTCATTACTTTAAGAGCTCATATAAAAAGGCGTGACTCGGCCAATTATGAAAGTAATATAAAACTTATCTACTTAAGAGTTCCAAGCTACAAAGACATCTAGTCTTCAAACTTTCTAAACTGCACTTTTTCTTCAATACTTAAATAAACTGCACTTTCTCTTACAACATAATATATATATATATATTATGTTGTAAGAGAGTATATATACTCCACAAAATAACTCTCCCTCCACTCCAAAGCCCACAACTTCAGCACGACCGTATCGTTTACACACCATCACCGGGTCCAGTCGTGAGTCGCGACACATTAAAGTGCCCAATAACCACTTAACCACCACTACTGCGAGTACCATCAGTGTCGCCTTTGGTTATATGCTCATCATAGTCAGAACTATAAATCAACAGGGTTTTATATCAAAGTTTTATACGTGACATATATATCATATCTGATGTGAAAAAACGTGTTGAAGATAATTTCCATAACATTTAGAGACCTCATCCTGTATTAAAGTGCCGATCGAATTTGACGATAAAAATTGCGAGAGCTCAAACCTAATGAAGTGCCTCGGAAATATCTAATAACACGAATTTCCTAAAAAGAAATTTCGGCAACAATTTTGTACAATCATTGTAACATCAGCGGGCTCGCGGTTATCGCATTTTGCTTATATTCAACAATTTCAAATTTAGAACATTTTTATGAGACGAAAGGTTTTGGGTAATTGTAGAATATGTGCTCATATTGCTGTACAGCACATAAACTTCATCAAAAGGTCTAAGACCAGTTTCATACATTACTGTTAAAGTCCAGGTTAGCCTATTGGAAACTTAGCTGGAATATAAACTACAAAATTTTGATTTAACTTGTGCTGGCTTAAAGTTTTTAATTACAAGTATAATTGCAGTTAAATATTAAATTTAGTAATAACCTGATTGCCTAAACTAATAACATAAATCACTTAACCAAGATGCCTGGTATACTAAAATTACTTACATTAATCATTACGAGTAAATAATATTTTCTATAAAAAGTTATAAGTTAGGAGAGTTCAATGGCGACTGAAATCACACAGTAATGGTAACTCACATATACTCGTGTGTTCGTGTCCACTAAAAAGACATTAACTTAATAATGTTACACCGCGTCATCACATATCCTTTTTAAACGCGTTATTTTCTTTCAAAGGCTATTGGAGTCACTCCTTATTTTGTTTCGATAAACTTACTTACGGATCCCAAAATTCAGTACAATTTTAGGATTTCCCTTGGAATCTTTGAGATGATTTTATCAAAGAATTGTTGAACTTCGATAAAATCATCTCAAGGGTTGTCCACATATTTTGACAATGACTGCGGTGTAATAGTGCCTTCTAGGGATGTATCTTATAGTGCTCTCATATTATTAAACAAAGTAATGAAAATGATTAGATATCAAAAACTTTTCGGCGTAATTACGAATGTTTCCGCTTGTATAACTTATCTTGAACTTCACTTGTATAACTAAGCTTCTACTTCGCTTGTACAACTGAGCTCGAACATCGCTTGTATAACTAAGCTTGTACTTCGCTTGTATAAGTCTGCAATCTGTACAATTGTACTGTTTGGGCCGGAGACAAGTCCAATATAATTCATGAGGAAAATTTCCATCTATGTTCTTCTGGTTAAAATAGTTGTTTCAGCTCTTCCTTCATGCTACCTGTGATCATAACGAAGACTCATACTGACAACGGAGACTCCGTGTAGAAGTTGTGGGTGAAGCCCGTTCAAAATTAGCCCTGATCGATATTTTATTGAAAAGTATATTATGTCGTATGTACAGGTATATGAGGATTATGATACATCGAAAAATGGACGTCGTACGTGTAATTACGTTCCTAGCCGACACACAAAAGATCAATAAAATATATTCAGTAGTTTAGTCACAAAATGTTATATTTCATTTTAACAAATTTCAACACGATGTATATTATTATGAAACTGTCAGCCGGAGGTAAACGACAGTTGCGCAGTCGCTATGAGTAGGTAGGTATAAAACTACATACTTTATAACTAATATATAGACTAGTATGTATACATCGCCTCTGTGGTGTAACGGTGCGGGTGTCGCCCGTTAAGACCGTTAGCCGCGTGGGGTCTTGGGTTCGATCCCCAGATCGAGCAACTGTTGTAAAATTTCTCAGATTATTCTGAGCACACATTACACTATCCGGGATTGTAATGTGCCCGAAGTGGCCATAGGCTTGCCGACTATGACATCATGGGCTTCAGTACCTTGGCAAATCTGGGGTGTTCTAGTATATCCACTTACTAGTTGTGGATGTACTAGCACAACTCTGCCTACCTCTTCGAGGATAACAGGCGTGAAGGTACTCTATGATACACATCACGCACTAATCCGCCTACTTTTATATAATTAGCAAAAAAACTGAGATGGAGTCTGTCGATGTAGTTTTATTAAATAATGACTTTTTGGTTCTCAAGGTTATGTAGTTGTAGTAGTTCTATTAAATAATGACTTTTTGGTTCTCAAGGTTATGTAGTTGCAGTAGTTCTATTAAATAATTACTTTTTGGTTTCAAGGTTATGTAGTTGAAGTAGTTCTATTAAATAATGACTTTTCAATTTGAGGTGATAACTGTATGCCGTGTGAAGTTTGTTAGTGCACAGTGTTAGAACTGAGTTAATGAAACCCCGTTGTTAACCGTTCTGGTCGCCGCATCTGACTAAGAAAGAACCCGTATGTCAGATCCCACTAGGTAATACAGAGTCCCGACAAGGTGTACTCGCGATGTGACGTCAATGGTTTTCTCAAAAAATTTAGAAAGGCTCCATCACACGTCGATAATTCTGTACTTGTTTTATCAGGATTGTATTATTATGTCGCGTTACACTTAATGGAACATCTCCCTGTAATTTAGAATCCTGGTTAATTCTGTTAATTCATGTTAGCCTGGTTTTAAGTTCCTTGGTTTTAAGTAACCAAACCAAGATGATTGACAATGCTCACTTGGTACTGTCCGAAGGTGGTATCCAGAATTCGCAACCGGCGTGTCCGTATGAAGAAAAAGTGGAGGAGGCAAGGCAGGTATGTCAGGATAGTGATGTACGGCATTCTGTTCTCTCTGCCTACTCAGGTGATTTGGATGAGAGCACCAGTTTTTTACGTTTTTATTTATAAATTATATTATAACAAGCATAACATAATCAACAAGGGAAAGACACACAAAGGGCTGCGTTATCAGCAACGAGAGTAACCCCGAGCTAAGGGTAAGTTGAATAATAGAGGTGATAGACGGCAGGGCGATATTTCATAAGGAGATATTCTTAGCTTTAATGTAATAGGAAGGCTTGTACTAAACAGAATACAAGATATTAATCACTGCCATATACTTATACGTGATGATGCTTATGCCAGGATGACATATAGAGGGCTGTGTCATCACCCTATGAGCTGGACTCTAGGTGAGGAGTATTACGTGTACGATGGCAAGCTATGACACATCACTGAGGTACACGCAAGGTATCGTCGGCACATGGCCTTCGGGGCCGTACCGGATATTGTATGGGTCTAACACGGACATCAGTTATCATAGCTGTCATCACAATACAGACTATGTAAATATATTGAAAGACATGCAAAAATCACTAGACCTTGGTCTACAGGCACATATTATAAAGCTATATAGGATCCAAATTGTGTCCATGGAAGGTATTGGAACAAATATGGCTGAGGATACTTAGAACACACAACAGAACACGTTCTAACACTTTTTGAATGTATGTCTGTTTATCTGTTTATTTGACAGCGCATCACGTGATGGCAAAACTTTGATGTAATCTTTACAAATCTGAAAAAAGTATCACCCAATTTGTAGGTTATAAGAAATCAATCAATCCCTTGACAGAAAATGACAATTAGAAAGCCCAGAAGGTCACAAACAATTAACTCAACTTGGGAAACCGTTTGAGACTTATTGGGCTTTTAATTTTCATTTTTTGTTAGAGTTAAATTCATCCCCGACCAACAAAAAAGGCTGTTGTTAGAAATGAAAATGTCACGGCACATTCTATTTGGCTTAGATATATAGGCATATATATAGCGAAGCCAAATAGAAAACTACCACACTTAAGTTAAGATGAGTTGATAGTTTTAAAACAGCAAAAACTACGGAGCCGACATGTCACCAAAAGTTAATAATTAAATAACCGTAATGTTATAACAAAGTTTTCTGTGAAAGTCATATGAAAATCGAAAATGAACACTCGCAATTTGTCTGATTAGCTGAGGAGTTGTACTCTCGGTCAGCGAAACGGACTCGCGCTTGGCCGTAGTGAAAAAAACCGGTATTTTTTATTTCTAGTTTCGTTTATCATTTGATTAATTACCTTTATCACTGGGTCCGATATACAGGGAACCCAGCCATTTTCTCCGTCGAAATTAAGATTTTTTTTTTATTTAATTAGCTCACATCATTAGACGGAATCAGTGTTCTTTCGTGATGATTTTGCTTTATCAAATCTATCTTCATATTTGTACCTATATATGTACAAATTTAGTATTTGCAGATTTATGGCGAATAGACGCTCTTATTATTATTAAAATAAATGATAATTGTTTATAGAAATTCAAGCGGAGACACGAATAACGTCTAGTATTACATTCAGTGTCTATGTAACAAAGTGCTTTCGTTCCACGGTGTTATAAAATTATTTAACGCGCCATAATTCTTTTATTTACAAGCGATGGTTTTAATGCTCTTGTGTATAATGAATATTTAAAATTAATCTGTGGAAGCGCGTTATAAACTCTCGCCACTTAATTGTCCTATATTTTATCTAAAACATTATATTAAAACATTTATTACGTAATACTATCATATTATATAATGGCTGGAGCTACAAAGTTTCTCTTATATTTAACAATAATCCTATCCTACTTTATTATTGTTAATATTAGGTATTTTCGATGGCCGTTTCGATATTCGCCAATCACTATTACAGATCGGAAACTTTCTATCGTCACGGTGGAAAAAGAAAGAAATACATTTTATTGATTACACTTTACCATCAACACTGTGTTACATAATTTACAAAGATGCTTCGCAACATGAGTGATTCATTGTTTTTAAACGCCTTGGCCCACCATTCATTCCTAATGCAGCTACTCCCGTGTTATCAGCACCAACATCTGCAACCTGTATGACCCCAATATCCCGAGCGAATACATATAACTTACTTGGGACTGGCTATTATTAATTAGATATTATAGAATCAGAAGATAATAAAAATGCTTCATACCGCAGAAATAACTATTGAATTCTCAAGATGCTATTTTCGCATTCAACCTAACCAAATGGTCTCACACCTTTAAATCGCAAGCCAATAAAATCTGAAAATTCGGTTGTGATTCAATTTTTCGTCGCAGCGAAATAGCGAAAATTCACAAGGACGCCCAACCAGGAAGTGAACGTAGCTCAGTATCTAAAGGCTACAAAATATCGAGGTATTCCCACGACAGCCAATATGTTGCCTTTGGAGATTATGAACTTATGTCCCGTCGTTGTCTACAAAGCTATGGAAGATCAAAAGGTTAGGGCAAACTGTATATTCAGAATTTAAAATTTTCACACCTTTTACAAATGTTCGCCATCTTCGAACCAAGCAATCACCTCTTTGACAGATCTCGTATACATGGATTCTGCATGACGTAACAATTATTATGTAGCATTTCGTGTGGTATTTTCAGAAGCCCTTCGCGGCCATGAGACAAGGGCATACACGTTTACCACACATAACATCGAGCAGTACTACTACTGCTCAATAATGTTATTGTATGAAAGTAATATTTTTCAATCAGTTGTAATATCAAGGTTAACGTCGATAAAATATCAAAAATATGAATTAACATTTTAAAAAATTGTCACAAAAAAAGAAAAGAAAATTATATGTGTCCAAAAGAGATTTTAATCTAGAATACAAAATGGCCCAATTAGGCTTGCCTTAACGAACACAGGGATTATGTGTAGGATAATTTATTAATCCCAAATAGCGTTGGGGCTTTTCCGGCATTATTTCTGTATAAGATTTAATAAAATATGCACGACCACTATGATTTAGATTAAGGGTGAGTTTCAATCTGTCCATAATCAGGCTATATTTTCATGACGCGATAAACGCATTAAATACGAATTTAAATATTCTTTATTTTGGGTGTTTATTCCCTAGAGGACAAACTGACAGTAAATTTAGTGATGGCAGAAGCCCATAGACATCCGCATAAAATGTATGAACGAGAATAAGGATAAACATCTTTATTTGCCAATACACGTAAAGTATGATCTTGTAAACAACTATGAAGTCACACTGTATTTGACATTATAGGGCGTGCAAAACAAAATTTATGAACACTCTTATTTATTATATAGTAATATAAATAACAAGAATATTAGAATTTTATCCATATTATCATAAGTAATCATTAGCCTTAATACATCTTTTTTTTTTATTTCAATCAATTAATTTTTGTGATGTTTCAGTATACAATAACAAGTTGTATACTGAAACATCACAAAAATTATATTTGACACATTACTTTTGTGTACTCAAGCCAAGTAAATTAAGATAAAAATTAAGTTGATTTCATACTACTAATAGACACACACATACAAATGTATGTGTGTGTCTATTAGTCTATTTTAAGATGACATCACTGGTAATTAATTGAAAATATATTCCCTAAGTAAAAATGTAATATATTTATTATTATTGATATTAATTTATGAAATATAATTTATATAATTATTGATAGTATAAACATATTTTTCTACCAGTCATTCGTGTAAATTATAATTAAACGTTAAGAGCGACAGTGACTTACAATGTAGAGCAATTGCTTATTGTATATTTTATTGCCATACAGTACGAATTGTTTTTAAATAGGGACAGCTTGATAATAGGCATAGTTATTCTCTCCGAATGTCTTGTTACTCTACCTTGTGCCTCTTCACGTGTGGTAAAAAAAATTGATGTACCTTTACAAAAATGCACATTTCCTTTATGTAAAAACAAGGTTACGGGAGTGAGCAAAGTGGCAATGGGCTGGTCACACACTCAGAAGATCAGACGGCAGACGGGCCACTAAGGTTCTGGAGGTCTGATTTATTATTTTTAAATAAGATTATTGTAGCTTTTTCTGAATTTAACATCAGGCTATTATTAGGTATCCAGTTCTGGATAGAAGCAATAGTGGAAAAAATAGTAGCAATAGTAGTAAAAGGCTATGTTTATCACAAAAGAATAGCTTTTGTTTCACTTTCGTGTACCGAATTGGCCCAATGGAAGGAAGGGGGTAAGAGGGGTAACACATCTGCATGATAATAATAATACGGACGTATTGTGGGCGCAGATAGTCGTAAAAAGGCTCCAATCATTCGTTGGCTACTTTCTACTATGAAGAAGTACACAATAGATGATATTATAAACCGTATCATTGTTACAAACCCCACCATGTTCAAGCTTTGCCGTGGTGGCAGGGCTCAGCATATTGGGTGAACCCAGACAGGCGAAGCCAATTGAACCGATAGACTTCTTTGTACTGCTCTCATAACAAAAGAACACTTAAAAGGAGAGGGGTTTTTGCGCTCGGGTAAAATGGTGAGAATATAGGCCTCATCCCATAGCACTGTCCCGAAGTTGGCGGGGCTGTTGTTTGTGGTAACCATTCGGTGGTGTTGACGTCCGTCCCGTAGAGCCGTCATGGTGCCCTGATGATTTATAATTCTGAGCATCTCACCAAGGGTGTCACTGATGGCTCTCTTTGTGATTTAAGTGTGTATTAGGCACACACTTAAATATTCCGCAACTCACACCATTGTGCCCCACCTAGGACACATTACCAAAATAAAATGTTTCTTATAAAAAGATACGGAACGTTTTTACAAAACAAATATAATACCATCGATAATTTATTCAAGATGATTGAAAAAGATTTTCGCTAAATTGAATTCTTAGTGGACCTCATAAGGATCAGATGCTGAACACACTCGCTCTAATTGGTTCTACTTCGTTTTATCTCATGTCCGATTTTTCATGGAAATCTATTCATACAAATCTTTGAGTACAAGTTGAATAAAGTTCGAAGGAATATTACATGCCATTAATTATATATTTAATGCTAAAGTCGTGTGGGTACCTAGATACGCCTAAGGAAATAAAGATCGGTATTATTAGCGCGTTCAAGCGAACTTAAGTAGCTTGTACGTGCTAATCTCAGTAACTACTGGCCCAAATTGAAAAGATGTTTTTGTGTGGAATAATCGATTTAGTCGTAGCGTCACGCTGTCTAATAGGATTGGAGTTACGCGGGTGAAACCACGGCGTAATGCTTGTAATACATAAAAGCGAAATACAACTCACCGATTAATCATTCGTACTCATTATAAACACAACATTAATCTCAGAAACTATAACCTACCAACTTGAATCTTTGCAAACAGGTTCCTTTTATGGTGCGGATAACCGCTAAGAATGATTTTTTTACTTTATCCCTAAGGGTGTGTTTATGGGAGTGGAGTTCGCGGGTGGAAACACGTGACGCCATAATATTAACATGTGACAGTGGACAAACGAATGCTGATAATAATAAAGACACACATAAGTTAAAAATACACGTCACATGACATTACGAAAGTCATAAGCAGTTCTAAAGCCCGCCGATTTGCCTTTGACGTTTGTCTTACTTTGCTCCCACATAAACTTCTATTACTTCAGACAAACACCTGTTTTATCAGTACGTGAGGTAAATTTATTGAATCATCCGTTGTGTGCGTAGGTGCAAAAGTCTTAAATAAAAGTTGTCAAGATTATACATATGCGGGTTTCCATGTATTATTATCATCATCGGTGAAACTATTAATATGTTACTATGTAACAACATGAGATGTTATGAGATATTTCCGTTCATAGAGGAATATGATTCGGAATGACAATTTATTTTGATGAATTGAGTGAAGGTCTGCAATTAGATGTTAATGGAAATTGTTCATTTGTATAATTAAACTAAGTGTGTCTAGCGGTTCCACTCGCTAAGTTACATACCAATCTTGGTTGATAGAAAACATCAATATATCCAAATTTTGCCAACTTACTAAGATGTAGGGCCAGGCTGCATTGCAACGGAATTAGGCCTGCACGTCCGGGGAGGTACTCTCGATCACTTGATACCAGCGCGAAATGACATCTTTAGTGTCACGTTTCGTGTCGTTTCTGAGTTACCGGTGGCCCATTGGGGGAGGATGAAAGGAGGGCAACGCATCGACATAGTAGTACCGATGTTCATGGGCGTCGGTAGTCGTTATAAGGCTCCGATTTCTCGTTTGCCATTCTATACTATAACAAGAAATATATTTTTTAAAGAATAGGGGGCAAACAAGAATCGGAGCGCTTTGCGTCTGCCGACGCCCATGACCATCCACATAATTACTATGCCGCTGCGTTGCCTCCCCCCAATGCCCCAATGGTCCACCGACTACTCATAAACTTCACGAAACGCGTCACTGAAGATGTCACTTTACGGCGGTATTATGTGGAGGAGGGACACCTCCTTGGTCGTACCGTCTCAAGTCCGTCGCATAGGAGGACGTAGTGTCATGCACTATGCACGACACTACCTCTTCCTAAAAGATGACAAAAGACACGGTAAGAAATAAATATACCTGTTACAACACATTTAAGGCAAGTTCGAAAATATGAAACCACAAATATCAAGTGTTATAATGTAGTTTTATACTATGTAAAGGGGAAAATGTTCAATCCCAGCTTTAATAACTCCAACGCCCATAAACAACCGCACGTCTCGACATTGTCATGTCGTCGTCAAAGAGTAAGGAGTGAAACACATCTCAATTTTCTCTTCACCGTCGCTGCTCAGGTATACAATTTTATAGAAGGGGGGCGAACCCGTTGGAGTTGGAGTTCCTTCCCTTATTACAGGCCACCGGTACTCACAAAAGCGATAGAATAGCTGTCATATGGATGGATGCTTGTTACTCTTTTACATAAAACTACGGAAAGGATATTAGTGAAACTCTACAATGACGTGGCTTACCATCAGAATAACACATAGGCAACAAGGACAAAAACTTCGGCATGTGGTTTGGCTGGTGACAGCTACTAGTTTTTTATAAAAGTAAGTACCCAAACGCTGTCTGTCTGTATGTGATCGATTTTATCAAAACGCTACTTTTATTTTTCGACATAGTCTCCATCTAGTTCAACACACTTCTTCCACCTGACCTGCAACTTGTTTATGCCCTCGAAAAAAAAAAGATTCCTAAAGGTCGGCGAAATAATCGTTTACCGCGACTATCACCTCATCTTTGGTCGAAAATTTTGAGGCACCCAAATGTTTTTTTTTTTAATTTGGAAACAAAGGATAATCCGAGGGGGCTAAATCCGTCGGATAAGGTAGGTGGTGCAGCAATTCGTCATTGTTTCAACCGAAATGTGAACATGTGCATTGTCTTGATGAAACAAAACTTTCTTACGCATCATTCCCGGCCTTTTTTCTTTTATTTCTTCCCGGGTCCTCGTAAAAGGTTACAATAATAACCAGAATTTATAGTTTGACCTTTCGGTAAATAATCTACAAAAATAATGCCCTTCGCATCCCAAGAAATAGAAGCCATGACTTTGTTAGTAGACAAAACGACCTGAGCCTCGGTGCAGGAGGGTCTGATCTTTTCCACTGTTTGCATTGTTGCTTTGATTCAAGAGTATGGTGGTGAACCCAGCTTTCATCCATGGTAACAAATCTAGACAAAAGTCCTCGGGATCAGTCTCAAAAAGTTCCAAACAGTCTCGCGAAATTGTGTATCGAACTAGTTTTTTTCAGCTGAATTCCGGAAGAAGGCTTTAGTGTATAATATGTTGTGGTGGCAATATTTGCACGGGCGAAGTGGTTCACTGGTACTAAATAAATTATATCATTTTTATGTACAAATTTTATAATAATTTAATAGTAATAATAATATAATAATATATGTGATCTTATCACACCACGTTCAGCCAAGACCTGTGGTAACGTTAGGACTTGATACCGGTACAACACCGAAATATATTTAAGATTTTTATTATGAGCACACATATAAACATCCATGATGTAGGCGGATTTCGAACCCGCGAACTCTGGCGTGACACGTGGACTAACCGCCACGTTGCCCGTTATAACAAAGTATATCATTATTATCATTAGCATCATCTGAACTTTACAGGAAAAAAACCTCCATTAACCAACACGAAGAGTTCTTCTCCGATACACATGACTCCGATGTATATCACTAGTTTTATGAAATGATATCCGAAATGATGTCCGTAAGAAATCGTTCTCCCAAGTTCGAGTATTTTTTTCATTCCATCGCTTTCCTTTTCAGACAGATTATTCATATTTATTGCAAAAATAATAACGTAAAACCTAAACCATACATTTTTCAGTTTGTCTCAGTTTCTGGATCTAACCCAATGTAGAAATATGTACAGTACGCCACTTTTGAAAAAACATTGAATGTGGCAAATGAATTGAATTGAATTTGCTAAACGAAAAAAAAAAATTGAATGTGCTACACGACAGCAGATTAAGCTTGGCATGAAACAGACCTCCTGTGTTTCACTTTACGACTGTCATAATGTATTGCTCATAAACTCTACAGTAGAAAACAAAGCAAATACGTTCTGAGTTCGTAAATCTGCTGCTGACAAATTGTTTTAGACAAACGTGAAATAGAGCACTTTAATGGCACCGTTTCGTGGTTGACATCATCATGACGTACCATGACGCGTGTGATAGAAGGGAGGGGCGGTTCAATAAGTCATTATAGATCAACCAGCTCCATCTCCCACGATAATGCAAGGTCTACTTTAGCTGCCGCGCGTGAGTGTCCCCTTTCGTTGGAGATATTTTCTCGAATTTCTATCTCTAATAACTATCTAGATATATATTAATCTTTAATAACTATCGGAATACATCTGACCCATCTTCGATACAGGAGGGAGGTCCGTCCCAATACCGACCACAATCTCCACTAAACCGTCGCCCGGCGTATGCTATAGTAACCGGTGAAGCTGGTGGCTTCTGATTTTCACTGACGAAACCGGGGCGGATCGCTAACTACATAATTTTCGAATTTGACTTCGTGGTAGCATGTAATGATACGTAGACACGTAACATTACACGTTATCATGACATCTCAATGAAAAAGCAAAATTAGTATGTAAATTCAGATTTGTCAAACCTATTTAAATTATTGCCTGTGATATTTTTCAAACATATCCCTACACATGAACCTTGGCCCTGTCATAATGAATGCAAAAGTATATCTATTATCATATTCGGTACAGTTCTTCTGAAGTCAGGGGCTTACATACATTAGGCAGGTTTAATTTTTATTTATATAGAAATATTATCTTGTATCAATCTTGGCGTTTGTCTGATGTTCGTGATATCGAAGTTTTGAGAAAAGGCTCGACCGATTTTTATGATTTTTCAAAGTTTAATGTACTTCTTCATTCATTCGTGTACATAAAATACTTATACAATGTGAAATTTGAAACCACAAATTTTGCGCTGCTGTACGAGTGTACAATATTCATAAAAAGAATAACGACTTAAAACCAAATGGAACACTAAAATGATTTAAAGCATAAAAGCAACACTTTTTAATGGAAGTGGTAACACAAAAGGGTAGTAGTACCTTTTCACAACGTCGCTAGCGTTATGAACTTAACTTGTAATAAAATTTGTGGTGTCCCGTTTTGGTTTTATACATAAACAACATCCATTCATTCCGTTTTGAATTAACTTTTACTATAACATATCTCATTTCTTTTTCTTGTTGTATGATGTAGATTTCACCAACAGAGTATTTTTGCTAGTGTTAAAAGATTTAACGCGGTACCTACATGAAATATAGAACTACTTTCATAAAAATGAAACTAAATAATATTTATTCCTAGTTTATTTTTGAAGTGGAATAATTGTTATAATTAGTTCAAATCATAATTAAAATTTGAGACGTTTTGCCATGGTAAATTGCAACCAAATTAGGCTGGCATGACCGACGCTGTACCTCTCGCGTACATGCTACCGCCGCTAAATGACTGACTGCTACGCGACAGCGATGTGATTGGCCTATATCAAAAGCGATATTTACGTAGCATAACAATTACGTGGATGTCTCTTTACATCGATAGTCGTTAAAAAACTCAAAATCTTCGATTGTACTATAAGAAATACACGGCTAATTAAGCCGAAATCTCTAAGTCGGTTTAATCAGCTATGGCTGAAGTTATATCGTTTGAAAACGACTACTTACACAAAGCCTGGAACGCTTCATTGCTTGAATTATGTTTTAGCTTACAGTTCGCTACACTCATTTAAGAAAACTCCAACCATACTACGTTAAAATTCACTACACCATATTCGAAAATAAAAGGAATTAGAGAGCTGAGAGTGCTTTTAAAACGAAATTCACCACGTCGCCTTTTTATTACTGTTGACGTTTGTAGTGCGCACTTAAAACCTCACCGAAAGTATTAGCCGTCCCATTTTAATAGGAACGCCATAGACGTGACTATTATAAATAGAATAACTTTTGTAAAAAAAATTTACGAGCCTTTCAGTAGTCTTTATTGTTACAACACAACATTGATAAAAAAAGGAGAATTTGATCAATTTGGTTCCTTATAACTGTGTGGCTTACTTTGCGCTACAACAAAAGCAAGACACGCATTGACCCCACTTTGAGTGAGTGAGAGTGCTAATTGTCACAGTACTTTCAAACTTGTCTTGCCACTACTACATTTGTTGTTTTCTTACAACAACGCCAAATACGAAGATTTCCCACACCATCATCGGACGGAGCCCAACAATCTCATTGTATGTTTCCTTGGTAGTTACTTTGGAATTATGTGTTTTTCCTGTAATGTTGTAAAATTTTAAGTATCACGTTACTATTCATTCAGTATGAACGACGGAAGAAATACGTGATGAAAAGTTATTGAAAATAAAATTTCATAAGTTGATACAAATAATATCATAATAAATTTTATTAAAGAATATCGCAATTTATCTGTAAATAACATAAATTTACAAATACTGCGTTTTTAACATTTTTCCTTTTCTAACTCCTCTCTCGAGTTTTAATCTAGCTATATGTTATCAATGTTGTTTTGTTTTTCATTTTGCGCTAACTGTGGACTATCTGTTTCGGGAAACAGGCAATGTGTTTTGTCACCATTTATATTACTTTTAAAGCTGTTGAAAAAGTTTCTAAAAATTGATAAAAATGAAATATATGAGGACAGATATAAGGGAACGTGCTCTGAACACATTGTTTCAAGGATTTTTGTGTTCCGTTGTTATTATTTACTTCATTGTAGATATTTCTCCTCTTGTCTTAAACGAAACATTGGTACATGTCAACTATTTTAAACTAACGTGTCAATGTTGATCAGTCTTAAGTTAACGCCAATGTTAGTCATTACAATAAGACTACTTTTACGGATTTTATCGCGGTTTATATACTTATTTATCTAGCCCGACGGGACCATGGTTGCTGTAAAGCTTCTGAAACGTCGGGTTAGATAAATAATTATATAAACCGTGATAATATCCATAAAAGTAGTTTTCTTGTTATAACGTGTTAATGGCTCAGAATATGTAACTTGCCGAATATCTCACGTGTTGTTTGTAGGATCAAATACTTTCAAGTAACGTGTCAATGGCTTAAAATATGTATCTTGCAGAATGACACATGAGTGCGTGGTTTGTACAGTCTAGTTCCTTATATTTAACAACTTATATTACGTTACTTACCGAAAAACACTTAAGTGATTGGTTAGTAGAGGCTAGTATTTATGTTTTCACGACTTACATTACGTAACTTACCAAAAAATACAAAAGTCGTTGATTTGTAGAGGCTAGTATTTATTCTTCAACAACTTATATTATATAACTCGCCCAATAACGCACGTGTTATTTGAAGAGTATTTCTTTAATTTATCTTCCAACAGATTATATTATATACTATATAGCAATAGAGGCTATATAATACTTAGATAGTACTAACCAGTACGGGAATAACTCTATCAAAAGAGTTCGTTATCAAAAATAAATACTACTGAAGATAAAGGATAAAAATAAAGTTATTGTTATTATCTATTGTCTACACAGATCATCTCTCCTAGACCAATGTGATGTACTTCACATATATCTTATATCACATATACAATTCCGTAAATTTACCAAAAATATTTGGCACAAAGCCAAGACGCACTGACCTCAGTAAACTCCGATGATGTGGAATTGAATAGCGTCCAAGCTCTCTGGATGACTCTATCTCATTGTTTGTTTCATCGATTTAGGCAAAGGCTGTTCAAGAGGCTATATACATTTTTTTTACACTTCAATGGGACAAAGGAGCAGCTGCAGCCTTTTGATGACTACTGACCCCTTTAGATATGTGCTTCATTATTATGCAGATGGGTTACCGGAAATTGACAAGCTGCACTAAATAGGTCATGGCACTTAAAGTGCGGTACTCTTTGTTGATGTGTTAACACATCTAACTTAGTCCTGTTTAAGTTACTAAAATACACGTTTAAGTCTCATGATAACACAATCACACACAATAAATATAATATTAACACAATCATATAGATTGTGTTCTTGAAAAATAACAATCAATTCTAAGCCTGGTGGCGTATAGGTGTTTCTTTAGTGCCTTACTTAGTTGTATTCTTACAAGTATTTTCAAAAATGTTGTTCCAAGATGGGTGGGAGCAGCAGGAGATCAGTCGTCTTGGCGTTTATTGGGAAATGCTTATGTCCAGCAGTGGACCTATAAGGGCTGATAATGATGATGATGATTCAAAACTAACAAGGTTACTCTTATTATTTTTAAATACACTTGTAACAATTGTTTGTGAAGAAAGGAGCATACCTATCGTCAAGGAAAGAGCATAACTATTCCTTAAAGGCCGGCAACGCATCTGTAAGGCGCCCAGTCTTGCAGATATCTATATGCGGTGGTAGTCACTACCCACCTGCTCGTGTGTACCCTATCTCAAATAAAAAGCTATCTGATTGAAAATCATCATTTCGTAGATTTTCTTTTCTTTTTATATAGGTACCAGTAATAGACGTGCGTTAATACACGTTGCGTGTTAGCCCAAAATAAACATTGCATAAAATTTATTCATAAATGTGTAGGAATATTCTACAATACTAATCCAAAAATTCTACAACAAATTAGTCATTTATTTGCCACCATATTTTTTGTTTAGTAGCCGTTGTATTGTTTTTTTAGTGTGCCAACATTACCAGAGTGATGTAGCTCGCTCTCGATATAACGGCATAATAATAAAAAAAAACGCGGCTTGCGGTGAATGGGTACTAATAAGTTCATGTATTTACAAACATGAAAACAAATCAATGAATAGAATAGAACGTTGACTCATGACTTTTTTATAGTATAGGGGGACAAACGAGCAATCCGACCCTGCAACGACTATCGTCGCCCATGAACATCAGCATAATTATGCCGATGCGTTGCCCTCCTTTTCACCTTCCCAATGGGCCACTGGTTACTCACAAACCAATGTTAATGAAAACAAACTTTACCGGTATATTATTTAAGTTTTCTAAATAAATTCTCATTATTTAATATAACATAGATTATATAAAACTGAAAAGTAGTAGCGTTTAGTTTCAACTTAGATTGATCTATTGAATTCAGATACGACGTAAATCAAAAACTCACTGCAGATTCATGTTTGAATACTAGAGATGAATCTCAGTGAAATGAATTGCAGCTGTCACTCACTAGTGCTGCATTGTTTTTTAAGAGTCGGCTGCAGTTGCGAGTGATCTCTGCCCAAAAGGTAAACCAAAAAATTATTGCTGGCTTTGTGGAAACACACTTTGGTTTTCCAAAAACTCTACAATAAATTTGCAATTTATTTGTTACCACTTTCTTTGTTTAGGAGCCGTTGTATTGTTTTTTATTGTGCTAGCATAACCAGAGTGATTAATGCACTACATTTTTGAAGTGAGAACTTCCTTAAGCGATATGGGATTTTTTTGAGATGGAATACCTTTACAGACTCTTACATGTAGCGCCATCTAGTGTTATACTCGTATGCAGGTAATTATTTTATATAAATATTCATTGGAAGTATTTTTTATAATATAATTTGCCCTCCGCAAACGAGCAATCGGAGTCTTTTGATGGCCACCGACGCCCAAAGACATCCGCATTACATAAAGTTATATAGATTATCAAATTATATTAATTTGGTTAAAAAGGGAAAAAATATAAACTGTTATAAACTTTGGTATATATTACGCGTTATCGGTAGTCATCATAAGGCTCTCACCGCCCGTTTCCGTCCTCAAATAAAACAAGAGAAAATGTAAAGTAACCTCAAATAGAAAATGTGAAACTTTTCTAGCGAATAAACTTACAAATCACAGCACAACTACTACTACGGAAACAAACATTTGGTGTCTTTAGATGGTTTCCGACGCCCACATATATCCGAATAATTATTGTTTTTTCATATAGTATAGGGAGATAAGCGGGAAATCAGAGCCTTTTTACGTTTACTATGTGGATGCTCATGGGACATCCAACATCCACATAATTAACATGCCGATGAGTTGTCGTCCTTCCCCCCTTCCAGTTGGCCACCGGCTACTCACAAATCGCACGAAACGAGACACGGAAAATGTCACATCACGGCGGTGTTATATGAGCATAGCAGAATGCAGTGTAATGCACTGTGCATGGCACTACCTCCTCCTATGCAGCATGCCACTACCTGTTCCTGTTGTATGGACATGCTGATGATTGTATACCATACAAAGAAAGATTAACCTTCGAATATTGTTAAATGAATCTGTTATTAACGACGGTCATATTTTTTCCAAATGTGCCACTGTGACGTTAAATGCAACGTTTTGTTGAAAGTTCGCTCGTAAAAATAATGAAATATGTAGAGTTGTAACACGGCTTTTGTAATGCGATCATAACTTTGTTCTTTCATTAATATTTGGGTATACCAATATTCAAGTACCTCTGTTGAAAATATTAATTTTTAGCAACCCGCCACGGCCACCATGAATAATAGGGACCAGATTGTTACCTTAACGCCACTAGAACCTTCTGCGGAAATTCCTCTATGATTGGGAAAAAACCGCACGAAATTCGTCCAGTATATTTTGATAAAGTCTCGCACATGCAGACAGCTTTTGGGTGGCTTAGTTTTATGGTATGTATAGATACTCATAACATAGAATACAGCGTATATATTATGAAATTGTCTACCTAAATAAATAATTACGTAAAAAAACAATGAAAAATATAGTTTTTTCCCTACGGTAAATGGAGGGGAAGGTAGAAGGTAGGGAACAGATCTGCATATCCTCTATGCCGATGGTTATAGGTGATGGTAGTCACCAAAAGGCTTGGACAGCTTGTTGTCATCTTTAAGTGAAAGAAATACGACCACTGGTCAATGTTTCTACCAAAATGTCAAATGTTTCTACCAAATTTACAAATCTCAGCACAGTAGTAGTATTTCCTTACGTTTAAGTAATACGTACGTTTAACTAAGAAAATCACTTCGGTATTTTGTCACACGTAAGCCTTAGATAAAAGCGTGAAAGTGAACGTGACTTTCATCAGAAGGTTATATGGCTCGTGATACGCGAGCGGGAATGTCACAACAAGCGTGTGTATCGTAATAATAATGATAATGTCGTCCTAGACGAATTTCGGCTACAGCGGCCATCTCTATTGAGAAGAGCCATCTGCGCGGGATATATTATATATAGTTCACAAGTGTTTGCGCAGGCACAATTGCACTCTCTATTCCCTCATTCTCCTATTCCGATGGGACGGCAATCCTACACGACCGGAGACAGATCAGGCGCAGGACAGACGGCTACACGTGCTTTCCGATGCACGGGGGTGTAACACCACCAATTTCCTAAACCCGGACAGTTATAAGAATTTAGAAAAATTTTGATAGCACTTTTTGTATGGCCGTGGTTCGAACGCGGGACCTCACGTCTGTGGCTGAATATGCTTACCACTCGACTATGTAAGTATATCAGATGCAATGTATTCATAAATCTATGGTATTCGAGAACACTTACTTGATATTCACACAACATTTTTTCTGGATTTTTCTGTAAACTTTGCCTGTTAACATTAAACACACTAAGATAATAAAATTAATGTCTTTCTAATCATTGGTTAACAATAATATGAACATATACAGATTGCGTCTCAAAACCGTCTGAATAATATTGTGCACAATGTGAACTGTACACTGTAAAAACAATTTGAATTCATGTGTACTCGCATTGGCATTGAAAAAACAATTTGAATTCGTGTACTCGCATTGGCATTGAAAAAAGCAGTTTAAAATATGACTTAATTATGTACAACCACCGATGCCTTAGAACTACAGTACAATATTAACTCGTGTATCTTGTATTTTTGTAAATAGATTTTTCTAATACATGTATATATACTTTAACATATTCAATATTACTAAGGTAAAGGAAGGCATCTGATACCGCTGTGAATTTGTTCAACGAACACGTACTCCCCAATGCCGGTCAACGTCGATGGTGCTATTCTCGAAGTAGTAGACGAATACCTCTACCTCCGCATCTTCATCACAAAACACAGGAATATTTAATACTCTTTTATTGGTTTGAGCTGAAACAAAGTATGTAACAAAATCTAAGAATCTGAAATTTACTTCTAATTATTGCATCATCGTCAAAGCTAGCAATTATATGGACATTAAATGACAATACAATGGAATTTGTTGGTAGTTGGTGGAACCTTTGCTACTAGTAAACATAAAGTATATTTTTACTTTTTTAAACTGTTAATAAATAAGGTAAATGCATCTAGTTCCGCGGTAACTACAAATGACACTAATTACCGATGTATCAAACACTTTCTATGCGGAGGTAGGAATACGGATGTCCCTCTTCCGTATTCCTACCTCCGCATCCTGGACAGGCCACTTATTGCACGGAAAAAAATGAACTCCTTACTATTACATCATCATACAAATAATATTTATTTAATATACATAATCTATAAACGTCATTTTGTTTAATATGCTAAATAAAAAAGAATGAATTGACAGGTACTGCATTAATATCAGAAGTTTGCGCGAATGTTACAATATAATGTATATGTTATTGTACAATAAATCTCAAGAGATTATGACGACTTATTTGATACTTTTCTCATTCAAAGTTGTGATTATGTTTACTCTTTATGTTGGCCAAGTTTTATCCGTGCACTGCTCGCTACTGATAGAAAGGGGATAAAAGTTCGCGTTGGTGTGAGCCGTGTTATTTGCTGAAGGTCTCATACAAACAAGCTTTATGTGTAAATCTTCAAGTGCCATGAAAAGTAGGGTTCCCTATTGCTGAGTGACGGAAACAAAACTTAGGTATTAGTGTATCGGTAGAGAAGTAGGTAGTGGCACTACTGCTTTATTGACCTGGGAGGTACCTTTCACTCACATGTGAATAAAATGATGTTATTCGTCTCGTTTCGTTCGGTTTGTGGGTAGTTGATGGCACAGTGGAGATGAGGTGGAAAGGAGAGCGTACAACATAACAATTGTGCAGACGTCCATGGGCCTTGATAGTCGTCAAAAGTCTATGACTAATCGTTTGCTCCTTTTTTCTTTGTTTGCTGTTAAAAATTAGACTAAGGTAGTGCAATGCTAAGTTAGTCTGGCATGAACGAGAGGTGTACTCTCGCTACTCTGTAAGTTCACGGTGGGTCGTTGGTCGAAGGAAAGAACAAAACTGCGCAGTAATTATACAGATAGCCATTGGCGTTCGACTACTCATTTACCCCACACACAGTTAAGAACGTATACCGTTCGAATAAGATAGCAGATTATAAGCATTCTTGGAGGTAGTGCAATGTGATACTACAATCTTCTATCCCCGTATAAAACACACCGGTTAACATAAATATCTTACATTTTGTGTTGGAGGAGACGCGAATCTTTATGTTATGTATACCGTACGTTTTGAATACCGTAGCTGCCGTCTTCGTTACGTGATATTTGTAATATTCTTATTACAAACGAGACGAACAATACTTACCAACGTATACACACTTATATATACTACACGTGTAGTGAAGCAGGTTAGCAAATTATAGAGTTACACGTTAGGGTTACACGCTTTACTAAAAGTCTGATAGCGCATCTGTGTAACCACTGGGGAAGCGATTTATTGCGGGCACATCCTTTATTATTTGCCCATTAGACTAAAAAGTAGTGGTTGTAAGTCAGTTTTCGGATAGTTGTAGGTTAATTTTCTTGACCTAATTGTAACATAACAACAGTTCTCTAATTGATCTTTGAACGCATCGCCTGATGGCGTGAAAGCGACAATATACTAAGTTATTAGATTCGGAACATTACAATGACTTCATACTTTTTGTGTATGCAAATCGCTATCTGTTATTACAGATGAACGATCACGCCTGTGAAATAACGCTTTACCGATTCACAGGGTGTTATCACGTCAAATAATGTGTTTTTTATACCTGGCTGTAGAGTAATGATTATTACGGAGTAATGATATACGTAGAACTACATCTAAGTTGTCGTTTTAAAATATTTTTCATCTATATGACACGTATCGCATTACGCTTTTCGCTAGGGTAAGAAGCCAAAAGCGCTCGACAGAGTGTAGATCTCGTAGTCTGTAAATTTTACCAGTGTATTTAAGCTGTGAAAGCGTACTGAGGCTAGATTTCACAGGTCCCTATTTGTGTTTTGGTAGCCTGTTAAAGACTACCACAAACAAACTACGAATTTAGGTTTAATATCTAAAAGTAAATGACTTGAAGAATGTATGTAATAGTTCAAGTATCAAATTGATTTAATAGAAACCTAGGGAACAGTCTATGAAGAGGTAGCGCCATGCTGCATGGCAGGAGGTTGTGCCATGCACGGTGCATGACACCACATTATCCTATGCAACGGGACTGGGCCGGCACGACCGGAGAGGTATCTCTCGCTCACATAATACTGTTGTAAAGTGACATGTTCACACATCAGTGTTACGTTTCGCGCGGTTTGTGAGTTGCCGTTGGCCCATTGGGAAGGAGAAGGAGGAAAAAGCATCGGCATAGTAATTATGTGGATGTTCATGGGCGTCGGTAGTCGTAAAAAGGCTCCAATTTCTCGTTTGCCCCCCTATTGTATAAAAAAAACACAAACGAATAAAGTTTTACTTGCATAATGTCTTCTTAAAACGCCATAAATTTTTTGGTAGTGGGTGTTGTTGAATGGCACAGAAATATAAGGCAATTAAATGTAGTTTTCATGTATTAGATTTCTTGTGACAATAGATGGTTCCAGTATTAAAGACACTTTTACAGGTAAGGGTTTTAACTCCTCTTTAAAAAAACTTTGCTTAATATCATTAGTTGTATCCCACGTGCGTTATTGTTCTTAGCTCCAAAATCTTTTTCGGAGAATTCTAAGCAAAGTCGCCAATGACACCAAAGCCAAATCATAATTCAGATCTCATAAATGCTAATGAAAAACAAACAAACATTTTTTTTTTTTTTTTTGCGATTTTGCGATAGATGTTTAGCCAGATTGCGATAGATGTTTAGCCAGTTAATGATCACTGTGCAAGGAAACAAACAATATCTTGACAAGTATCCGAGCACACTAATTAGCTCGTGCATATCACCTAGCAACGGATACCTTAATTACGAGACAAGACAACGGTTCCCATATCAGGACATTAAACGGGAATGCTACACAGTTAATGATATTACCAAGAAATTGGAAATATGATGATGAAAAAATTATTTATAAATGCTGCTTTAGCGAGAATGTACACGAGAAATTAATGTAAATACCTACTGCAGCACTGCTTGCTTGAAATAGCTTTTAATCGTCGACATATCTCTGCAACAGTATTTAGTTACAAGCCTTTGTCTGTTCTCCGTTCTTTTTACTTTAAACCACATTCATTTCTTACAGCTAAATATAAATTTTATAGTACATAGATATAGAGTGCATATTTAATCTTCTTGGGGTTCCATAACTCAACAGGATAAAAAACGGAATCTTTATAGAATGTTGTCCGTCTATATGCCTCGCTACAGTTTCTTCCTCGGGAAGGCCTCCAATATATGTTTGTTATGAGTTTATTCAGTGACATATTTGTGATTTACAAGTTTTCGGAATTATTACTATATTTTTATCGTAAGTTCTTGCTTCGTGCCAAATTTTATGACTGCAGATCAACCGCAAGTACCTTATCGATTTTAGTGTTCCCATACATGATCCCATAGAAAATGTGTACTTTAATAAAACTAAGGAACTACTTTGCCAACGGCTCAATAAAAAAAAAAGTAAGATTACGCAAAGCTTAACTCGATTTGTGAAATATTTTTATGCGCTTTACATGCAATCCAAGAAGTAATTGTAAGCTACAGAGATATTCCCTGGTTCCACTATTCCAATAGGATGATCGGAGCGGATCCACAATGACCGTTGAGAAATCACACACAACGTCACCGATTTAAGAGTCCAGTCTCAGTTATTTAGGATATTAATGTCCTAAGTTTACGCAAATATTGCTCATTACAATGAAACTTCTTTTACGGATTCTATCGCGGTTTATTTAATTATTTTGCTAGCCTGAAGTTTCAGAAGCTTTACAGCAACCATGGCCACGGACGGACTCACGTCTCGGAAATGTCGGGCTAGTTAAATAATTAAACAAACGCGATAAAATCCATAAAAGTGGTCTTATAAACAGTTACATGTTATTTTGGAATTAAAAATCACAGTATAACTCTGAGACATGAATTAGGAACCTTAAGTTCGAGTACACTTGCCGCTATAGCCATTGTTCTAGGGAAGCATATCATAATCCTAAACATAGTATCAAAACGGTGTTAAATTGATGTTTCAAATTTTCAAAAAAAAAAAAAGGAAAAAGTCTTATGAAACGTCGAGCTCGATGAATCACGAAATGATAGTTTTATTGTAAGGATCTTAAATTATTTAGGTAAATCAATAAAAAGTTACGTCAAAATAATCCGTTGACACGGACATTTAAAAACGGACGGCAACTCAAACGTTGACAAAACAGATATAGAATTCGAATGTGGAAGGGAAGGATGTGGGTACGGAAGAAGACCAGGACTTACACGAGCACCACCATTGATAGATCGGGCACTGTCTGAAGGTGCCAAGTGCCAAGTCATGGTGTCAAAACTAGCTGTCCCGACGGACGGAAAGGTGGTGTCAAGTGTCCTCACACCCTGCGTGTTTGTGTGGAGCAGGCAAGGCAGGTATGTAAGAATCGTCATAGACGGCACTCCGTTCTCTCTGCTTACATCCTAAGGGAACTGGTGTGCAGATGTATTGCTGTTAAAAAGAATAAATTCTTTAAGTCTACGTACCTAACAATCATAAGTTTACGGGCTTGAATAACTACATAAATACATTAAGCAAAAAACTTCCTTGGCTCTTTTAAAGAATAGCGCAAATTGAGGAATACGAAATTAGACACAGTTGAAGTATGGAGAAGAAAAGAAAGCATAATAATATTTTTGTATATGCATTAAAATATTTTAAATTAATTAAATAAAACGATAAAAACACTATTGTATGCGTACATTTTTTTATATAAAATAGACTTAATCACAAAGTCTTCAGTCAATGCTGTACTCATGAAACGGATATTTCCTATACTTGAAATAGAGTTTCTCTCTGGACAATCACTAGTTTATATAAATACGTACATTATAAAGAGGAGATATTTGATTGTTTGTTTGTTTGCATTGCATAGGCTCCGAAACTACCGGATCGATTTGAAAAATTCTTTACCAATTAGAATCCTATATTATCAGTAATGAACACAGGTTATAGGATTTTCTAAAACGTTTTGATCATTATGATAACCGGGACCAAAATATCAAAAAAATATCAAAGTAAATACTCGTTTAGCTGCAGAAAAAGTTGACAACTAGTTGTCCCGACAGATGCTATTATTAAATACTAGTAAATTTAATTTGTCTTCATAGTAACGTGTAATGTTTACGAGGTTAAATTTAAAATTTATATTTTCTATATTTTTGTAATTCAATTATTTTTTGCCATACTTCGTGAAATATCCGTGCGAAGCCGGGATGGACTGCTAGTATAACTATGCAAGAAAAACACCCAGTAATTTACGTTGTTTTGGAACTATCCTAGTGTCGCCTTTCTTCCTTACAGATATGTTAAACCCATGAAATATGCGCCATATAAATGTCAGGGACTTCCAGAGTTATGTCTCCATCCGATGTTGGAGGAATGCATTAATTGATTTCCCTTTTAAAAGATTTGATAATGTTAAAATGTATCCCAAAATGCCGTCACGATTTATAGCTAAGTACTATTAGTTTAAATATGTACTATTGATGGACATGTCTACCTCGTGGCCTGGTGATAGGCATGTTCAACCATCGTCGTGTGATCCCGGTTGCGAGTTCCGGGTCGGACCAAAGGGTCATTGTGATTTTCAATTTGTAATAACTCACCGGAGTCAGGATGTTGGCGGTGTTACTCCCCCGTGCCTCGGAGAGCGCGTTAAGCCGGCCCTGCGCCTGATTTCTCTCCGGCCATGTCGGATTGCCGTCGCTTAGGAATAGGAAAATAACGAAACAGAGAGTACACTTGCGCCTGCGCACACACTTTTACTCATTCGGCTGGGACGATATTATTACTGGACAAATTAAAATCACTTTCGTCGTTCCTATCCACAATATCGCCGAATCATATCCAAACTATACATTGTCTTGTTATCTTTAAAGCAATTTCAATTGGTGTTCGCAATATTTTTTTGGTTCTTTATTTATTACTAGTTGTATCCCGGGTCAATAAGTTTTCCTGCTTTTGTTGCAGGAAAACTTATTACCGCCGAAAAGTAACATCTTCAGGGTCGCGTTTTGTGACTAGCCGATTTCCCATTGGAGGGGGGGGGGTGAAGGAGGGCAGGGCATGTGCATAGTAGTTATGTGGATGTGGGCGACGATAGTCATAAAAAAGGCGGCGATTTCTCGTTTGCCCCCTATTCTATAAGAAAGAAAAAAAACAACT
>JAFELO010000316.1:862544-879921 GCA_017140195.1 Eumaeus atala | reverse complement strand
GGTTTAGATGTTCATAAAGTCAAATAAACATCGATTTTACATATTACTAGCGTAACCTCGTGATTTCATCCGCACAACATTGATCCTATTAGTCGTAGCATATAGGTTCCTCAATAAATGGAAAAAATATTGTTTATTCGGGCCAGTAGTTCCTGAGGTTAGCCCGTTCAAACAGACAAACTTTTCAGCTTTATATTATCAGCATAGTGAGTAAAATTATGCGTCACTCATGAACTGCCCATATTATTGTTATGAGAACTGGGTAAACAACATATTCAAGTACATTGTGTCCAGTTTATATGTGGTTGTTTAAATCATATAAATCGCAATACGATCTTGGATATGCATATTCATATCATTATCTTGAGATGACACTCAAGGCTTTATACCTGAAGCCTTGTTGCCTGAATTCATGACATTAATCGTCATTATCATACTGTCCAATGTTCTCTCGATAATTTCCAAATGATTGACAGTATTCATATATTTTGGTACAGATATTCTAAGCGTCGTAAGAGTGCGCAAATGAGAGGTATTTCAATAAGAGGTAGTGATATACTGCAGTTCAGTACGGCAGGATAGTGTGTGAGACTCAAGAGGTGTCTTCTCGTTTGTGCCACATCAATTCGGCTGCAATTCGCATGTCACTGCATTTTACTAAAACACGAATGGGCACAGCCATCGAAATGGTCCACACTAGTAAGGCTGATCGTCAGTAGTTTATTATTATAATTATTCATCGTTAAGATTAGATGTTCTTAATGACAGAAAATTTTCAAGATCACGTGGAAGAAATACTTTGATGTCATAAAAAAGGATCCCTATACATAAATACTAGCAGCCCCTCGCAGTTTCACCAGTGTACTCCACCCCCGAAAACAGATCATTATGGAAGTTTCGTAAAATTTGTTGTTTAATTCTAGATCGACAGTAATTACCTTTTAGGATAGCTTGGCGGATGTACAGACAGACCAATAACAAAGTGATCTTTTGCGAAATTTGTCGTCTCGGTCCACCCCTGACCATAGCAGCTGTAAAGCTTTTGAAATGTCGGGATGGTAAAATACTTAATAAACCGTTAAAGTGGTTTTGTTATAATGTGCAACATTCGCGTAAACCGAAGAAATTTGTATCAGAACTTGTTAGTTGAATGCATTGTTAAAAATTTTGATTTAATTATTGAATTATAATCTAGATTAACAACTAATATAATCTGAACCCTAATCTACAGACCACTTAATATGCTTAATGTATTTACGCGCTGGCAATAGCCGATGAAAAGATGAAAAGACTTGTTGATTTTCGATTAAGAAATAAGTTAAACATTCATTAATTGCCAGACAGTTATTAAAAAAAATTTGGCAATTCGTGTCTCTACCGATAATAAAATATGCGTAACTGTCCAGTGGGTTTCCGTTGGATTTTCGATAAAACTTGTAATAAGTTCGAATTTATTCTTTTATCGCAAGAAAATATTGATAACGCCAGTCTGTATATAGTAGTGATCGCACAAGGACTGCAAAATCTTAGAGGCATACAAATCGTATATTACAGAAATTTTACCATTGTGTGAATACCGTTGCATGGGTAATTTTTTTTTTGTGAGATAAGGGGTAAACGAGCAGGCCGTAGTGACTACCACCGCCCATAGACACCTGTAAGACTAGGCGTCTTACAGACGCGTTCTTTTCTTGAGAACCTCTAAATCGTATCGGATCGGAAATACGCAAATCAATCAAAAAATCGCGTTTAAACCGCACTGTCGTGGAGTTACGGACATCAAGGTGATGGGCGTGGTACTTAGAGTTATGTCGCGGTGTCCGAAGATGGAATTCTGGTGCTGGTATGAAGCCAAACAATTCCTCCCCATAAAAATACGATAAAAGACGCAAAGAATCGAGCTCACCGGAAATAACTTGGTCGTCAACGATTCGGGTCTCATTACGTTGTATGTGGTCAAATGTAATGAGCTGATATTGCGGAGGCCCTGCTCAAAGATGGCAGCAATACTCCATATACGGCGGGACCTCCGCATTAGAAAGTTGCAGCCGATAGGCTGGATTGAGGTGCTGCCTTGCCCTATTGAGCACGCCCAGCTTCTTTGAGACTAATTTAGTTTTCCTTTCCAATTACCGCAGACCTGAACGTTACTCGATATGTCGATTCAAGTATTCCCATACTAGCTGAGGTGGATAGGTAGGTTCAGTGTGTGAGAAGATACAACGAAAGGTGACTTTATGGCGGCAAACGTGCGAACTTGTGTCTCGTGGGAGCTAAATTGGACTAAGTTTAGTCGGCCCCATTCCGAGACAATGGATAACAAATCCTCGACTTCAGACACAAGCTTGTTCCTATACTCAGTGATGTGTTCCCGGGAAATATTGGCACGACCAGTGTATAAAACGTCACCAGTAATATCATCTGCGTAACAATAAAAGCCACTAATTTGCGATTGCGGATTGATATGCGGAAGTAACAGCGTAGGAGACAGAACATAGCCTTGGGGAACACCAGCATTGACAAACTTAAGGGCGGAGCATGCGCCGCCAACCTCGACTTTTATGCTGCAATTTGTTAAGAAGCTAATGATCCAATTGTAATTTTCCCGGGAAGTCCGTATGAATAAGGCTTTGGAAGGAGCGCTTTGTGCCAAACCCGATGAAAGGCCTCGCTCACATGATAAATAAAATAACGTAAAATGAAGTCTTCAGTGTCGCGTTTCGTGAGGTTTGTGAGTAGCCGTTAGCCCATTGGGGGGGAGGCATAAGCGTAGTAATTATGTGGATGTTCATGGGCGTGGTAGACGTAAGAAGGCTCCGATTTCTCGTTTGACCCCCAATTCTAAAAAAAAATATTTATAAATGTATAAAAAATGTTAACCTAGTGATAAGTATAAATGTTAAATGGGTAATACTTAAATTAAATTTAAGTGCATGGGTAACTACGTGGGTTTATTTCCATTGTTTTACCCGAAAAGTGAATGTTTCAGCCACTAGATGGCGCGACAGAGTGGCGGTCCAGACGCACGGCATCACTATTGCTCTTCTGCATATAATTTCTTTATTTTATACCAAGAAAGAAAACTCTTGCTGCTGCAAGACATCGTTACCGAAATATTCTTAAGCCATATGTCAATAGGTATAGACAGATAAATTAGTAGGTAGTGCCATGCTGCATCGCTACCGTGGAGGTACCTCTCCAACATAAAGTGACACCGTAGCGCCATAACACGACACTATATTGAGGTGAGTAGCAAGGCGGAAGAAGGCATCTGTATAATTCTTATGCGAATGTTTCAAGGTGTCAATTGTTATAAATGTTCCGAATACTAACCTTATAACCTTATCGAATACTACATTGGAATATAATTATAAAAAAAATACATTTATGATGTTTAAACATTTTTTTAGCTGTAAAAAAAGTAGGCGTACCAGATGCCAAACTTTATAAACTAAGACTTATGACTAAATCTTTATTTAAAACTCATTAAAGTTTAATTATACGAAGTACATATGAGTTGGTACATTAATTTGCCCTTTTCCGCACCAGAGACTAAAATGTTTATTCCCATTTATTTTTAGATATATGAAAGCTAGTAAAGAAATCTTTTTTCAACATGGTGAGGATAGTTAAAAAATATGGTAAATAATTACTGTTTTTATTTAATTATCTTATGGAAGAAGCAGTGCCATGTTAGGAAGAGGTAGTACCATGTTGCATAGCACGAGTCAGTGCCATGCCATGCATAGTGCATGACACTACATCCTCCTGTGCAACGGGATTAGGATGACACGACCGGGGAGGCACCTCCACTCACATAATACCGCCATAAAGTGCCACCTTCACTGTCGCGTTTCGTGTGGTTTGTAAGTAGCAGGTGGTCTATTGTGGGGAGGGGAGAGGGCAACGCAGCGGCATAGTAATTATGTGGATTTTCATGGGCGTTAGTAGTCGTAAAAAGCTCCGATTTCTCGTTTGCCCCCTATTCTATAAAAAAAGGAATATCAGGCGTATAAACATTTTTTTATGGAAGGTTATAATGATGTCGTTTTTTTAAACACTGATTATAAGTATTATAGAAAAATAAGTTCATTTCAGTAAAAAAGTATTCTAAAAACGTACCTTATCCAATCTGGTTTCCCACCAATTACACTGTCAATTTAAACCTCACAAAAGTTTTTGCCAGTCGCCTCAAGCACACTTAACCGGATTTTTCTCTGTGTTACTAAACATTTCTACCACTTTAACCTCAACCCATGTTTTTATTAAAATATCAAAATCACCAAAAATTGCACAGTAAACAATTTCGCAATAATTATTTTGTCTATGACGTACTTTGCGCGGGAAAAATATAGTCAATAGCGTCCGTGACGCGACACGTTTGCTTACCGAGACCCTACTAGCGCGTAGAGCCATCTCAGCACTTTCCACCAAATGCGCCAGACGATGCGCGAACATGTAACATAGTTTTCAAAACAAAATATAGGAGAAAGTAATATAATTCTAATATATTATGGAAATTGAACACTTAACAACCTTGGTTCATTCCATTCTTCTGAATAGATGGGAAATATGTTGTAAATATTTCATAGTCTTGGAAGCGTCCGGCATGTTGCTTAACTATTTTTCATTACCGATCAATCTACTTAGGAAGTTATTTACTTTGAGAATAATCTCGTGTAGCACACGCGTCACTTATTTCTATTTTATTTATAACGTCTTTAATATAGTAGACACTTTTTGAAGTAGAGATTCTCTACGCACGCTTAGCTTGGGGTGTAATATAAATTAATTAAAAATAAATTGTGATCGGGCGAGGCGAAAGTTGAGAGGTTTTTACAAGCTTTCTTTTTTGGGTTTATTCATATTATTCGTCGACGTGGTAAAACACGACATCACCGGCGCTGGGTGGAGTCAGTTTCTGTGTGAGATTAGTGCCGTGTACCCACAGAAACGAGCGCTGCGATGCGCCCTTGGTAAGATGTCTGGCGAAATTCTCTTTCGAGGCCTGATAACTTTAGCATTGCGCAATTATAAGAAGCTTTTTTGTAGTAGAAGTAGCAAAGTAACAATGAAACTCTAAAGCCTTTTAACGTCAAACAATGCCAATAGACATCTGTATTATTTTTATTATGCGACTTTGGGGGACCCAGAGGGACTCTAGTGGACCACCGGCTACTCACAAACCGCACGAGACGCGGCAGCATAGCCACCTATACGGGGGTGTCGTGTGAGCGAGAAGTTCACTGTCGTGCCGGCCCCATATGACTTCAATGCAGGTTGGCACAGCCTTTTACTTAGAATTAATCCTGTTGCTGAATCGTAGTCTGAAATGACCACAACCAGGGCGATAGCTGTGACTGACGCTGACGTGACCATGTCGGTGTGTTACGATTTATTAAAATGTGGGCTAATGGGAGGCCGGAATGCATTTGCTTTTTTGGGAATATTGACTATCACCAAATGGCTCAAACTGATGCTTAGTACTTTAAAGCAAATTATTTATAATAATAATAATAATGTCGTCCCCTCCGAATTCCGGAATTTCGTGTCTAGCGGCCTCTACCTCTATTGAGAACCATCTGCGCGCGATATGTTATAGTGCACAAGTGTTTGCGCAGACACAGTCTCTGTTCCTTTATTCTCCTATTCCGATGGGACGGTAATCCGACCCGACCGGAGAGAAATCCGGCGCAGGGCCGACGGCTGGCTTAGCGTGCTCTCCGAGGCACGGAGGTGTAATACCGCCAACTTCCTAACTCTGGACAGTAGTTAGAATTTTGAAAAAAAACACTAATAGCACTTTTTGTATGGTCCGATCCGGGACTCGAACCCGGGACCTCACATGTCTGGATGGACGTACTTACCACTGGACCACGAGGCAGGTAATGAAGATTATTTACGTAGTATCTGTAAAGTGTAATGTCGTAAATCCGTCCATCGTGTTCCAAAGAACTTATAAAGACTGATCCCCGACTATTCGTAACTGATTTGGTGATCGCTTCATGTCTATCGTCATATCAAACGCATATTCTATTCTTCTGCTGCAGAACTTGTGAAATGTTAGTGATTAGTTGGGTGTTCAATCTTGTCTTAATAACTGAAATATATTTGTCGACTACAGATAGATTGTGTTTTCGAACCTACCTGTATGTGTTTAGACCGCTGATAAAAAATACAAGATGCACGATTTCCTACGGAACTATAGTTCTAAACCATCTATCTGTACGTAAACGTTTTTATTTGTAAAGTCAATCTTACGCGCAATATTTTAAGTTATTTTTACGAAGTGCATAATTGACGCTGTACGCGTCTCTCTTTACTACTCGCATTTTTTCCTCAATAGTTTGGACACACTTTGCTGTAGGAGATTTTAGTTAAACAGAAGTCACTAGAATAGTATAACTTTGTGAATAACATTTCATAAATATACCATAATTAAAAACTTATAAATATCGTACTATTGCACTTTCTTAAATTAATTAACAATTTACTCATTACTTTACACTATATCGAATAGTTTTATTATTTAACACAATTACTTTACATATATATTTTCGTTTGTTTAAGTGGCATTTAACATTAACGCAAAGACAATTAATTATGTTAATTATAATTATTGAATGTTTATATAGTCTATAAATTATCATAATTGAAATTAGTGCAAATAATTTTATCGCTTTTTTTATTAACATTATCATCAGCCGAACGAAAACCACTGCTGGACAGAGGCCTCCTCCGTGGAGCGCCACAGTTCACGGTCACGAGCCAATATATCCAGCAGCTTCACGCCATCTTAACCAAGATACCCTTTTGTAATATACTGTTTTATTTTATTAGTACTGACGTCAATTTCCTATAGTTTAAAAAAAATAGATTTTTAAATGAACTAGTTCCAACATTACTAAGTTTCAATGCAAGTTAGTAATACTAAGATGTAGTGCGATGCTGCATTTGCATTGCAGCGGAAATTGACCAGCACGACGGGAGATACATCTCGTTCACTTGATACCGCCGTAAAGTGACATCTACGGTGTCACGTTTCGTGCGGTTTGTGAGTAGCCGTTAGTCCATTGCGAGGGAGGTGAAAAGGGGGGCAACGCATCGGCATTTCTGCTGATGTTATATATGTATATATATATGCCTCTGTGGTGTAACGGTGCGGGTGTCGCCTGTTAAGACCTGTGTTCGATACCCAGGTCGAACAACTATTGTTAAATGTTTCTCAGATTATTCTGAGCACGTATTACATTGTCCGGGAGTGGAAGTTGCCCTAAGTGGCCATAGTGTTACCTATGTCACCTATGTCATCATGGACCTCAGTACCTTGGCCAATCGTGGGTGTTCTAATATATCCACTGGACTAACGAGTTGTGGATGTACTAGCACACCTCCGCCTACCTCTTCGGGGATAACAGGCGTGCGGGAACTTATATTGTGTGTATACATACTATAAAAAATTTACGAGTCTTTATGTTTATGATATCTTTATACAACGTCTCGATCGATCTGGACATCTTCATCTCAGTCCACCTCTGACCGTGGACTCAGCACATTCTCTTCACTACTCCTCACATTGTATCGAAGTGCACGCTACATGTATCTAATTTGCTCTTTTTTCCTTAAAATACCTTTTGTTCTTTTTTTACTCTTTTTTATCTGTTTTGTTGCGAATTGAACACATTAATTCTCATTCTGTCTGCATAAACCTAAGACATAAACTTATTGCATCATTATTTACATATGCTCTTAAACATAAGCCTCTTTCTAATAAAGTCGAGTATTTAAAATTAGCCATTACCCAGCTGGCAGTCTTTACCGCAAAATTTGTTGCCCTTTAGGCGCCCCCAAAATGAGCACCCGTAATTAACACCCATTATACCGAAATGGTACTTACAGCGCTTTAGAGATGTATTTAGCGAGGTATCAGAACCTACGTAATGGCGATCATGCGTGTTCATCGAGTAGGTACTAATTAGACTCCCCCTATGATGTTTTTTTTTATAGAACAGGAGAGCAAACGTGCAATCGTAACCCTTTCTACGATTACCGACGCTAGATAAACATCCACATAATTACCATGCCCATGCGTTGCCCTCCTCCAGCATCTTCCAATGGGTCACCGGCTACTCACAAACCGCAAGGAACGCGACACTAAAGAAGGCACCTTTCGGTGCTATTATGTGATATTTTACTGGCAAATTTTTATTTCATTATAGACTAGCGATTCACCCCGGCAACGCCTATGTACGTCATGGTCCGGATTGCTACCATAGCAAATTATACACTAAAACATTCCGCGGAAATCGTTTTATCCATTCGTCGAAACTGCATGAAGATCCGTTGGTAAATTTTGAGAAAATCAATCAAATGTTGACAGTCTGCAGGATTTTATTACGGAATATGCATAAGTTATAATCTACCGACCAGTTGTTGAAACGATTTCCGAGGAATCATTATAGCTAGGACGTACTTATAATGATTTTTAACAATGACCTATTAATATGCTTGAAATAGATGCCGAGAGAACATGTATGCCTGCTTCTGCGACATGACACCAACCATGCGACAGAATACTCCGTTGGCATATACTTTAAGCATAGTTATGTCATGAATCTAAATTACGTACCTATTTATAGATTAAACCAGTTACTATGTTTCCACCAGTTACTATGAAAGTCTTTAAGTGTGTTCAAAAAAAGTCGCAAATTTTGTGTATTTTCAAAGAAATATTTATTTATTCGTGAATATCTATTTTGTCCCCTTCAAAGTAATACCACTGGGATGTTATACACTTTGCCAACGTTTTTTCCAATCCTTGAAGCACTTCAAAAAATCACTTTTTGTATCTTGTTCAGGTCCTCCTTCAATGCCGGCTTTATCTCGTCAGTCGTGGCGTAGCGTCGTCCCTTCATGGGCCTCTGCAGATTCGGAAACAGGAAAAAGTTAAAGGGGGCCAGGTCTGGGGAATACGGTGGCTGCGGTATCATTTGTGTGTTATTTTTGGCCAAGAAGCGTACAAGCAGCGACGTGTGAGCAATTTTGGTACGAATTTTGCGGCGACCCGCCTCATGCCCATATTATCGATTAAAATCGAATGGCACGAACCAATCGATATGCCTACATCCTCGGCAACTTCTCGGCATTTAATTTCGTTTTGCACACAAAATTTGATACTGGTTATTTCCATTTTTTTTGAATAGATAATAATCGACGACGAACCAAAATACGTGCTTGCAAAGCAGCTGCCAACAATTAACTGAACATTCAAAATGGCTGAACTTGTCAGCACAAGTGAGAGCCATATATACCAACATAACGCCACAAATGAATCGAAAGCCGAATATACGTAACCCGTGAAAATTCAAAACTCGCTTTACGATACTTTGTGTACACGCCTATAATATATGTATAAAGCGAACAATAATCATAACTTTCTAATAGCATTTTTCAGTGATATATTTATAATTAAGCCATTTATTCCTATATTTGCACTGTATGTTCTTACTTCGTGCCGAAATTTATGATTGTAAATCAACCGCAGGTACATGATGAACCGCATGATTTTCGCGTTATCCCATTCAGTCTTTCGATTGCTTCGACTTAGACCTTCTAGAACTTAGTATAATACGTAAATATCATCATAATCCTTCTACGAGTTACTGACAGTCCGACGGACGGATAAAGGCTCCAATTGAGGTAATGAACCCTAAAAAACAACCAGGCGAAGCGAGATTTTCTTTTATTGGGTTAAAAAAACAAATGCCGCCGAGAGTATACAGTTGCAACATGGAGATGGACGTGTGCCAATACCTTTTAAAAACATTACTGATATGAAATAAGTCGCGACATAATCCCTAAGCTCCATTTCAATTAGTGAGTGACGTTCATATAACCTTAATTTAATAACCCATATCTTGTTCGAAGAAGATTATAAAGCTAAGAGCTTACAGGATTTAACGAGTTGCATTTAATGAAACATCATAATAGGATCGGCTTCTATTGATCAGACGGAAATATGGTAATATATAACAATTTTTTTTATAGCATAAGGGGGGCAAACGAGTAATCGGAGCTATTTGATGACTACCGACGCCCATGGACACTCGCATGATTATTTCGCAGATTCGTTGCCCTCCTATGACCCCCCAATGAGACACCGGCTACTCACAAACCGAACGAAACGCGGCAGTGACGCTGTCACTTTAGGGCGGTATCAAGTGAGCGAGAGATACTTCCCCGGTCGTGGCGGCCCAATGCCGTTGCATTGGAGGATGTGGTGACATGCACCATTCATGGCACCTCCTCCTCTTATGCAGCATGGCACTACCTCTTCCAAAAATACCAGCACAGCACGCACCTGCTGTATTACTGGTACATTTTTTCGTTCGCGCAGACCTGTAGTTACCTTTTAGTGATTAGGCGTGTAAACACAGTGCGAGCAGCCTCGCTAGACAATTGCCGCGTTTGGCAGCACAGCTAGACGTGGAAAGCACTATTCGTGTCGTGTCGATTTTTCGTTTTGCTCAAAGGCGTCTAGGTGGTTTCACGCGTGCAGTCTGAACGCTGATGAAACTATTTTATTATATGTAATAGATTTTTTTATATGTAATAGATTGTTTATGCACGTATTATAATACGTGCACAAAAAATCTATGACGAGACTTAAAGTCGACAATTCTATTTAATTGGGCAGGCACGACCGGGGAGGTACCTCTCACTCACATCATACAAAAAGTAAAGTGACAGCTATGCTGTCGCGTTTCACGCTATTTAATAGTAGCCGTGGACCCTCCGCCGGAGGAGGCAATGATACGAGTACATCTGCATTTCAGTTATATGGATGTCTATGAGCGGCGGTGGTCACTAAAAGGCTCCGGCTTATAATGTAAAAAAAAAACAAAATGGCGCCCTTTAACAAATGTCATTAATGTCAAAATGTATGACTATGGCGCCATTGTTAGTGCTTATCTTGGAAATAATTCTCGCGCTGAAATTAATATGAATTCATGAATTACAGCGAAGAAAACCGACCAATATAATTTATTACTTATATGATTTAGTAAAAGGTAGTACCTTACTTCATTGCAGCTGAAATGGGCCGGCATGGCGGGGTGTATCATTTTAATATAACGCACGCGATAGGACGTCCGATAAGTGTGCTGGGCTTGGGGATGTACTAATTACCCACTACCCACGGGTGCCATCGGCAGCCTATAATGAAGTACGCCGAATCTGTTACATAAAAGCAACATTTTTCTAATTCAATAATTACAATCCATTAATTAGTGACAAACAATATTTTGACGGGATTACCATAAAAAATGTTATGAATGAAACATTTTAAATTGAATAAGAATGTTTTTTCATTAGATTTATTCTCACTTAATTTGATTTTTGAATTCATATTTATTTTAATTGGATTAACAATGTTGAACGGTTTTTTTTTAAACTGTTCGCGTCGTTTACAATTGATATTAGATATTAGATTTGAACTGCGAACATTTCGTTATTTGTTTTAGACACACGATAAGCACAACACGGACGCTGTGTTGTTATATTGTTTATATTTCTAAAGAAAAATATTTGATATTAATAAAAGTCTACGACCAGTTAAATGTGTAAATTAAATGACGTAGAATATTAACATGATATTTAATGTCTCCATTATTATTGTCATTATCAACATGTTGATTATTGTTATCATCATTTCCGCTATTATCATCAGCATTTGCGTTATTACTATCATCATTTCCGTTATTATTATCATTATATGCGTCATTATTATTATCGTTTGCGTCATTATTAGTGTATTTATAATACATTTTATCCGCATAATCTCTCAAATTCCAATCGTGGTATTCCTTAAAAAAGGGACTTAGTTAAATTATTTACGTATCTTCACGTAATAATATATTATTAAAGTACTCTCGCCTTTGTCATGACCACCACCATGAGCCGACCAATAATATTCAAGTTATAACATAAAAATACAGTACAAGGTAGTTGTAAACTACGGCAGTGTGCAGACACGAGACCAGCTGGTACCACAATCGACTGGTGTACAACTCTTTATCTTCTGGGAATTTCTAATATATTTCATACTTTGGAAATAACCGTAGAATGAATGATTAAAATTGAGTAACGGACACGGAAAAGGAAAACCAAATTAGCATCTTAAATAGAACCACTTCATTATTTAACATAATAATGATTATTAACTATTATTTTATGTTTCATCGTGCCTTCGTGTATAGCTACCCCAATATTGGCAGTTTAATTAAGATGACACTCATAGCCTAAATCACTCGCTCTCCCCTCCAAATTCAATTACGGCATGGCTAAAAGAAGGATGATATCTCCTTATCTTGGGCTTCAACTGCGCACGAAATTTGGGGAAAACTGTATTACTCTTATTAATTGCATCACTTAATTTTATGTTACAAGTCAAGAGATAATTCTAACTTTGAATCAGTATTAATCACGCGACTCGTATAGCACAGTATTGACCATATCTACGCTATGTTTGAACTTAAAGTAATAAAGACCAATGAAGTATTTTTTTACGCATTTACGCGCCACCATCTGCCCCAGGTGGGATCCAGTCGTGTGTTGGCCTCGCAGCGCATTATAATGCCGAAGATTCACTAAAACCACCGCAAGTGCCATCATTGGAGAGGTATCCCGGAACTGCAAATCATCAAAGCACCTCGACGGCTAGTGAGTTTCCTAAGGGACTAACACCACCTCCACACTGGTATCGTCCCGCACCACAGGAATAACCCCGCCAACTTTAAGACACTGTGTATAATAGTGCGAGATACCCATCCTCGTCCCTTTCCCTTTGCAGAAAGGCGCCTCCTCATCTAACTCTTTAGAGCGGAAGAACGCCTCCTCGTTTTACTTTTTGTCCCCCCCTTCCTATAAGAAGAGTACAAAGAGCAGCCTCCGCGGTTCAAATGACTTTTCCCAAGACGTCGAGGCTCACCTCAGGCTACTGAGCATGAGGTGGGCGGGACCGACGAAGTGTGAGAAAGCAGAAAAGAACGAAATTCATAAATCAACTCTACTCATCTAAATATTGTTAACGTGTTCTCCAATTGCTCTGTGAGTTTATCCAAGGAATAAAATCCAAAAAGGCGCAACATATATACGATATGAGTGGAAAAAAACTCCGCAGAATAATGATTTATTATAAAACTATAACAAATCATTATTCAATCAAAATAATGAAGAACTATTTGGAAATTGGAGTCTTATTTAAATCCAAAACTTCAAACATCTGGTTATACTTTATTTATGGTTAATAGTTCGTAAAACACAAACGCCACTGTGACCCATATGAGGTAATGTGCCAATCCATCAGTTTAAGCCGAGTGCCGGTTACAGGCGTACCTACATGTGATAACGTATATTTACAGGAAAATGTCTGAGGAAGCATTCAAACAAAATGTAAAGAAAAGCATGAATGGTACTTGTATAAGGATCAAGAGTTATTTTTATAGATTTGAAACATATGTCGCATAAAGTAAGCAGATTTATGTTCAAGTTGTTATGGGATGATAGCGACACACAAATATCGGCTTTGACATCATTTTGATGAGCTTTTATGAGCATTTAGAGAACAAAATCAGCACGAAGTACCTCTTTTAATATCATGTACTGAATACGAATTAAAAAATCTTTTAGGGAACTAGTGTGAAGATACAAGAAGAAGATGAGGAAGAGTGTACGTGTGTGTGAGAGTATGTGTGTGCGTGCGTGCATTCGCATGTGTGTCCGAGTCCGCGTGTGTGCGTGCGAGCGTGCGTGCGTTCGGGCGTGCGTGCGTGACTTAAATAACTCACAGACGAGTTATTTAAAATATAATTCATCTTGAAATCATTTTTCCTAGAATTTTATGTACACATTGATATTCAGATACTTATCTATTATAATTACAAGGAGCCAAAGTATGTAGTCGTAAACGAAGTTTGGTCTACCGTTCACCAGTTGGGAAGACGATCTCCGTGCAGTAGCTGGTCTGGGTTGGATGCGAGTAGCAGGAGATCAGTCTTGGCGTTCATTGAGAGAGGCTTTTGTCCAGCAGTGGACTGATAAGGGCTGATAATGATGATGACGATGAAACTATGTAGTTTATGAAAAGCCATTTAGTCAGTATATTATATTTAGAAGAGGCATACTTTTGCGTCGCGTCCAAGTCACGTCCTACATTTTTCTCTGTCGGACATTAATCGTACATAACATTAATAAAATACATTTATTTTTATTTGGCCACATAATTCCGCAGAGTCCTTATTATGGAATATCTATTAAGCCGTAATAATAGACAGATACCTATAATAATTGATAAAGACAAAGAATTATAAGTTTGTTAAAAAAAATATTTGAATTACAAGAAAGTTTGTAGGAGAAAAACATTTTTAAGAAGGAACAAAAATATTTGCCTTGCGCCTTATACTAACCAAAAATATAAATTGTGTATAAATGAGTGCTGAATATCCTCGGTTGTTGGTACAATTTTGTAATATTTTAAATCGTATCAGCAACCGACAAATTTCAACATATTTATTTTGAAATTTCTTTATTTCCATTTGCAAGTTTCTTCTCTTTTCCATTACGTAACACAAGCGGAATATTTTCGTGGCAGTGTTTTGACTGCAGACATGTCTTTACTGACGAGATTTTCCACAAAATTTGAAAGCATCAAAGCGTAACGTAGACACAACTTTACCTAATCGTTATGTATTGCAAACGAGAAATTTCAACATTAAATTCTTTCGCAGCACGTAGATTATAAAAGTTCGGTCAGGCCCCCTGGGTACTGTACAGGCTTTGGCGGCGAGTCGTTAGTTAGCCAAGAAAGGGTGAACCCCTATCACGGTACAATGACACCGGCGGGATCAGGTTTTTGATGACAGACCTATTACTTGCGGGACTTTTTCTATTAAAATACAAGTAATAATACTGATGTTAACGTGACTGGTCTGGAAGTGAAAAACCTGAAAACTGTGGCTGGCCTGTACAGTTGGGACCGATTTTATAAACTTCTGTAGTAGCACTAACAAGCTAATCTATACTTAACGCTTTAACTACCACACAAATGCTTTACATTAGAAGCATCTAACCGTAAGCTGTCAAAACTAAATGTTTAGTCTATTTGCCACTGAAGTTACAAATAAGATAACCGGGACTTTAATAGAAACCTGTATGACCGTTAATTTGATAATGTCTTGTTATAGTAGTGTTTTTGTAATCAGTTATATTTTTGTAAATTTAAGACATCATTTTCAATACTTAGTGGTCCGATCCAGGAGTCGAACCCGGATCCTCAAGATCCATGGCTTGACTGAGCGACCCCTATAACGTTAGCACATGTGGATGCGTTGCTCTCCTTTACTGCAGTGGACAACCAGATACTCACAAATCAGCAATCTTAAGGCTACCACCCCGGTCGTGCTAGCCTAATTCAACTAAAATAGGTTGACTTATTATCAGGTAATTCGATTGTTTATTTGTGTCCACAATTAAAAAGAAGGCCAAAATCAAGGTCGGCTCATAAGCAGCGGGTACAGGCAGACTTAGTAATATGCTTTTCAATATACTTCAAAGCGAGTATAAATTATTTTATGATTCATTACCAAAATTATAGTACATTTAAAAGTTTTGAAGGCGTCCGCGTGTGCACTAGATTAGAAGTACTATGTGTACTTTCATTATTGTTTTTAATAGCATCGACCATCGATTGGCTCAGTTCGTAACTTGGCGGTTTACACCACGTGTTGCACGCCAACGGTTGCGGCCAGGTACGGATGTTTATATGTGCATCATAATAAAAATCTTAACTATTTTTTCATAACTTCTTATACTCATAAGAAATATTAAATGTATTTCCGTTGTCTTGTACTTATACTACAAGTCATTACGGTACTTAGCACAGGGTTATGCTAACGTGCTGTGATAAATTCACAGATATTAAATTATAATGGTAGCACATTAAATAATTCGGAATGCCAGGAGACAGATAACTTTCAGCTAGCTACTGTTACTACTATAGCTACTGTTTTTAGTACTGAAACGATAATATTACGATCTCTCTCCCTGTTTACTGGCTTCAAGCCAAATACTCTGCAATAACCCCAACCGGTGCCTGCGATTTTATCAGCGGAAAAATAAACCTTCGGTGCAACAGTTCTATTCCTTGTGAAAAATATTGCAGTAAGAGTGTTTTATTTACACCTCCAGAAAGAGAAACGTAGAAATGCACCAATAAAAAAACAATTTAGTTCAAGACTGAAATATAACATTCGATACGTGTTACTGACTCTCTGGTGGCACATTCATGCCACGCAGTATAGCATTGCAGCCCAAAAAAGAAATCTTAAGAAATAAATAAATATGATAAATTTCCAAGTGAAAATATTGAAAGTGCAAATAGATAAATATTCTTGGTGTAAATTAATTTAAAGTTTGGTAATTTAGCTTCAAAAAGTTTTAATTTACCCAAACCAGCTTGAAGCGAAAGTAGCTCTAAGCACGTTCCTAGTTGTGATCAGAGTACAGTTGTCCAGTTATGAATGTTTTTCACCAGAGTAGGCAATGCTTTTTCGTGTCAACATACTTTTTGAAGCTATCTTCTTTTGGCACGTCACGAAAACCTTTGATGTTAGCTATAGTCAACATCTTGGTTTTTACCTTGGTCCGCTGAAGAAATATAACTTTTAACGCGTGTACACAAGTACACACACACTTTTTTTCACATACTCCGTTGCCCCATCCATCTAATGGGTCACCGGTATCGCTTCGTTCGCTATTAAAAAAAATTCGCGGTACCATAATCGCTCAAAACGTGACAGCATATATGTTCTCATCCTCGTCCCTTCCACCGTGTACAAAAGTGTCTCCTCGTCCCGCTCTTTTGTCCCCTCTTCCAATAATCTCCTTTTACCTTGAACGCTGTGCTGTTTATGGAATAGTTTTCAAATTTCAATTAGTTCCACGCGTGATTTCCTACAGGATGGACGTCCGTGTTATTTGATATTAGTTCCACGCGTGATTTCCTACAGGATGGACGTCCGTGTTATTTGATATTAGTTTCACGCGTGATTTCCTACAGGATGGACGTCCGTGTTATTTGATATTAGTTCCACGCGTGATTTCCTACAGGATGGACGTCCGTGTTATTTGATATTAGTTCCACGCGTGATTTCTTACAGGATGGACGTCCGTGTTATTTGATATTTTTTCGATCGTTCGTGTGATCAGTGTTAGTGATGTTTTATTTCAGTCAGGAATATTTTAATTTGTTAATGTGTCGCGGAAGATTCGACTGCGCAGAGAAGTGCGCACAGTTTAAGAGGACCTGCATTCTGCTTCG
>JAFELO010000316.1:842722-862197 GCA_017140195.1 Eumaeus atala | reverse complement strand
GGCGTTTTGAGAGCCTCAAACAAATAACTCCAAGGAATAGCAGCGGTAAAACACCGTTTTTATTTATAGCATTGTAGTGGTTTCATTTATTGAATATGAGTACTAAATGAGATAAATGATTACAATTCAATCAAATACAATTAAAAAGCTCTAATTATAATATAAATATTATAATAATAGCTTTTTAACATTTTCTCAATTACACCTGTACACGCTGTAAAAACCTTTAGATGCTGTAGGTAATTAAATATTTTAGTGATATTAGATTTTTTCCATGTAGTGCTGTTTATATAAACACACGTGTGAAAATCACAGCTTTACGTGAGCGATTTTCTCTCGCTTTATTACCGTCCTCCTCCCAGTATTTCTCGCTCTCTCTCTCTCTCTCTCTCTCTCTCTCTATCTATCTATTTCTTTTGCTTCACCCCCACCCTCTCTTCTGGTTGTCTTATGCAAATTATAGCTAGTACAGTAAAACCACAGTTTTATATTTTAACATTTATTTCCTATGAGAATCATTACAATTTTTTATGTGAAACGGTCTCAGTCATGCAGTAGATGCATTATATCTTTGCTGCAATTCATAAAATATATAAAATAATAAATAATTTAAACATGACTGAAAATGTTTCAATAACCTTCTTATCACCACCGTCGTGATAATCTTAGCACTTAAATTAAAACTCAAATAATTAAAAAAGGAAAATAATATTAAAAAATACATCTAAAGTATCTCTTTTCTTTTATAAAATTAAATTACTTATAAATATAGAAATATTTATGATACAGTAATTCCTGTGAAGATGAAAGCAACAAAAATGTATACGTAGATAAATAAAGGTAGGTATATTTTTGGCTATTTACATTCGCAATCCCAGTTATATAGAACAACCTAACAAAACTAGTAATGACTATAATAAGGCAGTTTACGTAACATGAGGCAGTGATTAATAACTATATCTAAATATATACTAAACTCGTTTAAAATACTACAAATTTGCGTCTTTCGACTCAATTCACTACTATATCTTATTATCCTTAGTTAAATGCCGAACATTTTGCACTTAACAGACAGGCTTGTCAGAATTAGGGTTTATCACTATTAATAATTAGAAAGCCGTTAATAGCATTCTTCTCTATCCGCGTTATCAGGCCAGTCGCAGACATTGAGCTTCGTGTTGAAAACTGTACCAGGCTTGCATGTGAATTGTAGAGGTTTTCCGTTGTCACAGCGCCAGTACTGCAAAAATAAAATAATTTTTGATATCTTCTGTTCACTTCCATCTGACGATTCTTCACTTAATGTATTTAAGTAACTTAAATACATTAAGTGAAGAATTACTTAAATAGTAGTATTTTTTTGCATCATATTAAATGGAGATTCCTAATACATTTCGTATTGAAATTTCCATACGTATAACAAATAATGCGAGCAAATATTAATTAAAAAGTATAATGGTGAAAGATAAAAGAAATGAAATAAATATATTCACTTGTAACATAATTTTTACATTTGATCGAGAGAACATGAGAAAAATTACAGTTTTCAAAATCTAGTAAAATTAACGATATTCTCAAAATACTGTATAAAAAGTATGCTGGTGTAATTGTATAACCATCAAAATTTATAATAATACTAACTGTGCCATAGTCATAGTGACGTAGTTTCATGTAAGAACATATTTATTAGGGGCCACAACCCATTAGGGGTCGAATCGCAAAATCATCTTAGTGCGCACCTATACGTCCTAAAGGGGCTCTTTTACATAATTTGAAATTCCTAGTACTTGTAGTTACTACGATTTCCTTACGAGTGATTGATTGACCGTTCGCTTTAATATAAAAATATTGATAGATTATAGAAAATTATAAAATGCAGGCATATTCTTCAAGAGATACATTTAGTATGTTTTTAGTGAGTTATAAATATTTTAGAATTTCCAATAAAAACATAATATAGAAATCTAAATAAATGGCGTTCATATTTATTTAGGGTTAATACGATATCAAGTACAGGCAATAGAAGCAAGTCTTATTTGTGAAAACTGGTTTAATAAGCTTTATGCTACCAACGCACCTAAGGGAAATGAGAAGAAAATATTAAAGATAGATAGAACCTAATAATAAGAAACATATTTCAGAAATGTAAATTTGAGATCTTTCATTAGTATAATGTACCGCATCAGTATGTCAATATATCGCATCTTGAAACAATTTTCATCATTCCGTCTATTACCTTGGAATCTTCGGTATCAGACAAGACAATTTATTTGCATGAATATGAAAGACATAAAATATATTCTGCAATTACGGCGTGCAAATATTGACTTATAATTTGACAACTAATTCTAAAAATAAATGCACTACTGTCACATTGTCTTTTTAACTAAAAGAACATTTAAGTATATCAATTAGAAGTGAATAAAATAAATTGAAATTAATTTATAACATTGAATAAGATTAAGTAATTGTCAATGATTATGTTACCTTATCGCAGCTGCCTTTTACTGGCATGTAATCATCATTGACAGTGCACTCCACAGGGCTGTCGACCTCATTTTGCTGGAAGGTTAAAAATAATTATTATTTGTCTAAATAAAACGGATACAATTTTTTTATAGAATATAAGGAAGAGAGAATTCGGAGCCTTTTTTACGACTACCGACGCTCATGAACATCCCAATATCCCAATAAATGACCATTCCAATGCGTTGCGCTCCTTCAATAATGGACCACCGACTACTCACAAACCGCGCGAAACGCGAGACTGAAGATGTCACTTTACGCCGGTATCAAGTGAGCGAGATGTACTGCCCCGGTCGTGCCAGCCCAATTCCGTTGCATAGGAGAAGGTAGTGCCATGCATAGTGACACGACACTACATCCTCCTATGCGGCATGGCACTACCTCTTATGGCCTATGCCTACTGTCTAGAGACATTCAACTAATTAAATACATATACTAGCAGCATCCCGCGACTCTACCTGCGAAAGATTCAACCCGTGGGAATATTAGGACCATTACGACTCTCGACGAACTACCAAAGGCATGGAAGCCGTTTCAGGGGAGTTTGATTACAAACACTGTTTAGTTTTTGTAATCAAACTTTATTTAACACAGATTACCTATATAACTTTTAGATTATCTTAGGACTATTGGTAAGATTGTGTGTTACATTGCAGCGGTCTCTGGCCGCCACGACCCGGGAAGTAGCACTCGTACAACACCGCCGAAAAGCTTATACTTTTCGGCGGTGTTATAATACTATTATTATTATTTTTAAATAATTACTATGTATAACATTCGACTTAACATACAGACTGTCCCATCATGATCAGATTGATCGGGTACTATCCGGAGGTGGTGTAGTAGTAGTAGTATGTAGTCTTCGCGTTCGGAATCGCAAATTCGCAATCGTAGTAATGAATGTGGAGGAGGTGAGGCAGGTATGTCAGGATCGTGGTGTATGACATTCCGTTCGCTCTGTCTACCCCATTAGGGAGCTTCAGTGAAGATGTGTTGTTATTGTTGTTATAACACACGACTTACCGCTGGTGCCTCTTCTGGCTTTGTGTCAATTACTTTCTCCGTAGTTGTTGTTGATGGTTTAGTTGCTTGAGGTCCTGTTGTAGTTGGTTTAGTTGCTGGAGCTTTTGTTGTTGGTTTGGTCGCTGGAGCTTTTGTTGTTGGTTTAGTTGCCGGCGATTTCGTTGTGGTTGAGGTTGGAACTGGTTCGCCTTCAGACGGATCGGCGGGAGTTGATGGAGGCCGAGCCCATTCCGGCTGAAAAACAATATTTAAGAAATAATACATTGATATTTGTGAATGTTTCGTTTCGATCGACAGGGTACCGTTGCGGTATGGAATCATTGCTTTATCAGTAACTGTTCTGACCGTAATATCGGCCACTATTACAAACCGCAAGAAAAGCGGCGACGTAGTAATAGACTCGACTACGCCGTTGCCTTTCGTGCGTTTTGTGAGAGTGATTGAAAGAACGGTGAAAGTGAGTATCTTTATTGGATCACCATCAACCGAAGGATGATAACTACTGCACTGTAGAACGTCCCTCCTCCAAAAAGCGCAATGGGTCACGGCCACGAGCTACTTACATTAATCCCAATACCAAATTAAGGGTAAAATCCATCTCCGTGGTGCATAGGAACTGGACGTCACCTGGCTGCCCCCTCTTTTCTCGGCTTATATTAGTCTTTGTCCCTATTTTGATTCAGGGAATTGAAATTACTTCCTACTTCTCCTATCCTCTTCAGAATAAATCCGTTGTGGGTCCCAAAACAGTCTTGGCTTTTCCCTCGCGCTCCCCTGCGATTATATCAATGGGTTCATAGTGGATTCCGCTGTCGATCCTGGCGACACAGGAGTAGCAGTGGTGGGAATGAGCTGTGGGCCAACTACGTTAAAAGGAAGTCATTAGTCCCATACGGTACGACTCCCAGGAATCTATCTTTCGGTACATGGCCGCCACTAGAGAACTTTTAATTTAATCCATAGATATATTCTCATCAATGTCTATTTACTGGACTCTGACTAGCTCGCCTTTTTTAACGTCGCAAACACGAAACTATTCTAGACCAAACAAGTGCTCTAAATCGTAAAAAGGTTTCTCTTAGAGATTTCTTCTATTTATATGTAAGTTGAAAATCTGTTTCCTCAACTAAATGAACGATTTATTTCCGCAATGAAAATGGCAACTGCCAATTACAGTTCATTTTCTACGAATGGAGCACGCTCGATTCACTTTCCAGCGAGAAAATGCTACAGGTCTATATAACACTTAACTGGTGCTAAATTTTCACCTACGATTTTAAAATGCCTATAAAAGAATAATTCTTTAATAAAGGTACTCAGATAGAAATATCACACAACGTTGAAACACGTCAAGTATCTAACAAGAAATTACAGCTAATTACACCAACTAATGTGTATGGTGAAAGGAACATTTCATCCCTCGCTTATTTAATAAATTAAATGTTTTATAAAAAGTATCACAAAAAGTAATGTTAAACAGAAACATAAGACACATTTATTAAGTTATATTACACATCAAGCATTACTGCAGAGAACTAAAGCATCCGATATCACGCCAAGAATAAGCTCGCTGATATATGTTGGTCGACCGTTTACCAAATAGGAAGACGATCTCCGTACAGTAGCCGGTCCGGGATGGATGCGAGTAACAGGAGATCGGTCGTCTTGGCTTTCATTGAAGGAGGCCTATGTCCAGCAATGGACCAATAAGGGTTGGTAATGATAAATGATGAAACAAGCAATAAGTTTCCTTGCACTACATACATTAATAATTTTGTTATTATAATATATAATAAAACTAGTTGAACATTACTCTGCAGTTTTTGATTTCGAGCTGTATATATAAAAATATTGTATGTTTTCTTTATTAATATTAATTCTTAAAGGAGAAACGTTTATAACTGTCAGAAGGGGGGGGGGGGTGATTTTAAAGCGAACATATAAATCTACATCAATACGATGTAGATTTATATGTTCTCGGCTACATACTTACAGATAGCAAGAGCTTAACGTTATCCGTACAAATAATTCGAATGTCTGGGTACATTAAAATATATTTTAAGCAATCGGAATGTCTGGGTACATTAAAATATATTTTAAGCAGTAAAACTTGGGTAGTATCAAATCTTATGTTAGAATAGTTGGTGAGATATTTTGCAACTTAAGCATTCTGGATTTATCTTTTTATCCGGATAAGTTAAACTGTGGGAGCTTTAGTGAGATCAAATCGTAATTCAGGAAAGTCCTAGACGGTCCAGACCTCTGGTAGGAAAGGATTGCATCTTAAGGGGACTTATAAATGTAAGAATCTCTCCATCAAGGGTTACGAATATTCGTTCCTGAGTGTAACGCAGAGCTGTGATGAAGTATCCCAGTGAATTTTCCCGTACTAGGACTTCCTGTAGGATTCATCGCCATCCAATATTTATCAGTTTAATACGAGTCTGGTTGTGCCCTTACGGAAGACAAAAAACTCTGTCCCGTGGTTTCACCAGAGTCAAGTATATTACATATTACTATCCTTCAATATTATTATCCTTTAAAATTTTATTGAATTAGTTCAGTTTATATGCCTGAGACAAATTCGTTCAGTATATACTAATGTGTATGTAAATATTTTCACATTTTTAGAATTTGATATTATGAACGTATACAACGGTTATGTTGAAAGAAATTTCTGTCAAATAAATAAATAACTCTTTAATTATGAGAACACACTGGACAATACGCTTCACATAACATCGCACACACAAAAATCTAGACAAACATTAATTAACGTTGAGAATAGAATAAAATAAATAAATAGAATTGTTTCTATAAAAATAATCTAAAGCGTAAGATTGACTTTGCAAGAGACAATGTTTATGTACAATCAACTACTATTTGGAACGACAATCCTGTATGAAATCGTGTATCTTGTATTTTTGTAAATCGAAGCTTAGAGTTAAACATTTGAATGAAATTAATATGTATGATACGTACCGTGGGAGTGGCATTGCCCGTACGTGGAGGGGGCACGCTGTAAGATCGCATGTGCTTGTCTAGTAGCTTTATAAGAGGGTTGATCTCGCCACACAGTCCCCTAAAGTCATCCATGTCAATGGCCCAGGTCATCGCCCCCAGATACCCCTTCTCCTTGATCCAGTTCATCTTGATCTCGACACTGGTGGGGTCCTCGTATCCCACCCACTGGGTACCTTTGTACGCGTAGGGGCACTTGCCCTGTTCGTCCCATTTCTTGACCCATCCAGAGTCGGGTTCATTGACGTATTCACAAATCTGGTGACAAATAAAGAACAATAAGTTTATGAATTACTAGCATCACCCCGCAGTTTTAACAGCAATATTCCGGCTCTATTAGTTGTAGCTTCATACTATATAGCTTATAGCCTTATTCGATAAATGGACTATTTAGTACAAAAGTAATTTTTCAATTCGGACCAGTAATATCTGAGACTAGCGCGTTCAAAAAACAAAGAAAACTTTATATTCTATGTATAGATGTAGTTTTATATTTTAAGTATAGTCTGGATATGTGAGTGATGTCACCCGTTTAATCCATTCATTGCCATTGGGGGGTGGGGAAGAAAGAGGGCAATGAATCGGCATATTGATTATGTGGATGCATCGGTAGTCGTAAAAAGGCTCCGATTTCTCGTTTGCCTACTTATTCCATAAAAAAAAACTTCGAATGAACGAAAAATAGCGTGTTTTTGTTTAACTAAACTGGATGTGTCTTAAATACATACAAAATAAATGATTATTTATATTTTAAGTATACACAAAATAAATACAATACAGATGCTCTTTACTAGATAGATATATTAGATAAATAATGTAAGATACTTTGATTTTTTAAGACATACGAAATTGTAATATTCAAAATATATGTACTCAAGATGGACATTTTGTATATGTTTTGTTGTTTTTTTGGTTATGTATGTATATTTTTGTCTTGTATAACTTTTTAAACTACAACGTAAATATGTTCTGAATTTAAATATACAAATATATTCATATAGCTCCTTTACTTTTAAAGCTATATAAAATATATATCACGTTACTCCAAAGAGTGTTAAAATGTAATCGTTTCAAATTGTCGATAAAGTGTATCAAAATGAGATGACTATTTAATTATTAAAATCAATAGTATTCACACTGTTGGACATTAGTTTGTAATTACAAGTCCCAATATTTGATTCATTCATTTAAGCTGTGTCTAGATAACAGATCTTTATAGATTAACATTTAGATTTCAGTATCTCCGTTTTTCGTATTTGAATTGAATATTAGTATAATAACAAACGTTAAAGACTTTCCGACATTCATATTAATAACCATCGATCGAATCGAAATCGGCTTTTAGTAGAGGTTTAAGAGGCAACACTGCATTAACCCTTAATTTGATTTTGTTCACTGTGAGAAACATATGAGAAAAAAAATGATTTCGTTATATTTTTACACCAAATTCGTATTTTTTGTAATATTATCATACCGTATATAATATTTTTTAATAGTAAAAAAATTGTCTACGCACCTGGCAACACTTTTACTTGTCATTGTCAAAGCAAATTGTCGGCGCCTCGCGGGTCGTCTATGTTCCGCAAGGTAAAAATAAAGATTTTACTTGATTTTCTATTGTTTCAAGTATTTCAATGCTTTCACTAACTTATCTAGACTATTTGTTATATTTTGGTGTGTGAATTATGTGCCTTTGTGTGAACCCTCAAGTTTTATGACAGCCAGAAGCTTGTTTATTGTGATGAACATTGCCAAATAACCTACGAAGTACCTACAATTTGTTATGTTCATCACGGTGAACGATGCCAAATACCTAATAATAAATTAATCCAAAATAGTTTTGTCTTTTTTTTACATTTTGAAGTTATGGGTTTCATTTTGCTTATTTCGATATTTTCTGTTGCCAACACCATACTTTGCATGGACGCACGGCAAAAATATTGGCGCTTGTGCCTATACAGCATGCTCCCTCAGATAACAGTGATAGGTCCGACATGGACAATGAATTGGCAGATCTGCTTACTCCAAGTTTAGCTTCATCATCAGCACCATCTTTAGATTCATCTTTAGAGCGAAGGCATATTTTAAGCAGTCCTGAACCTGATGCTGAAGATCTCATGACACTGGGGACGATCCACCTGAATTTGATTTTACAGAAACATCATTGCAATTGACTCCAGTTCTACGTCAAATTTGCCCAGCTACACCGACTAGAGAACCGAACTACGGGAACATACCTTCCTTATCTTCTATACCATCTCTTCCGTCTGAAGCCCCTTTATCAACTCCTGAAAGTGCTACCAGGAAAACTCGAGCCCAAAGGCACATTACTCCAGTGCTGGCTAAAAGACGAAAGAAAGTTCCGAAATTTGACTCAACGTATAAATGGAAAAAAGCGTCACCTTCCGTCACCAAGCTACAATTGAAGAAAACCAAGACCATAATATAATGAATGCCTCTTTCCTGCCCACTGCAGATTCCCTAGAGTATTTTAATTTATTTTTTTCTTCAGACATTATGACCGATATTACCGTACAGTCAAATCGATACTCTGTTCAAAAAACTGGCAAATCTATTCAAGTGACAGAAGACGAAATACGTGATTTTATAGTTATCCATATACTTATGGGTATTGTCTCAATGCCTAGTTACCTAGACTATTGGAGCAGTAGATTCCGGTATGCTCCGATAGCAGATCTAATGAGTTTAAAACGCTATCAACAGATTCGTAGATTTCTACAGTTTGCTGATAATAGCTTAGAAGATACTAATAGATATTACAAAGTAAGACCAATAGCAGAAAAAATAAGAAAAAACTGTTTGCTGCAAGAAAATGAAAACAAATTTAGTATAGATGAGATGATGATTGCTTATAACCGGTCTGTACGTTCTCACTCTATCGTTGAAAATTCAACAATAAAGAACCCTAAGTTACCCAGGCCCATTAGCCCCATACGTTTCGACAATATTTGCCACTTTCCTAATACAAAAGAAGACATGGGGAGGTGCAAATATTGCCTAAGAATACTACTGTGTACTACATGAAATGTAACATAAGACTCTGTTTTGTTACCGGAAAAAATCTCGTAATTGTTTTCTCAATTTTCATACAAAATAATACTAAGTTTTTTGTGAAATGCTAGAAGAGGCTCTATTATGTTATAAAAGATATTTTGTTATGTCTTTGTTTTGTTTTTTATATAAATAAAAATATTTAGTAAACCGCACCACCTGTTTGAATGTGTACCCTAATTTGATTATGTTCGCCACAGTAGACATTACAATAAAGTGGTATTTCTCGACAGATTTGGCAATGTTCACTCTGATGAACATTGGCTTCCTGGAAACCTGAAGGTCGCAACATTTTTTTTTATTTTTTCTGGATTCCTTACTACCCTAAACTTATGAATATACATAAATTTTACATATATATAACACATTGAACCTCTGCCAAATTAAGGGTTAACACAGTTTTGGGTTGACATTATCCTGGAGGTACCAAGCCATTTGATGTTGCATTTAGTGCGGTTTCTGAGTGTTCCGGAAGCCCCCTGAGGAAAAAAGAAGCACCACATCAGCGTAACAATTATAAGTCTATGGGATTTGGTAGGTATCAACTGCCGACTACTCGTTTGTTCCCTTGCGTGTACTGTATAAGAAAAGTTCCGAGATAACCGTTGCTAAATACAGATTTCTTTTGATAAGCACCAAGAAGTCTTCTCTTCTACTTCTTGCATTCAACTTAAACAGATGAATTTGTAAGTAGGTATTTAATGCAAAACAGCAAGCGAGCTACTGTGAGTGACGCCACCTTACGTTCCGTCCCGCCGATACTCTTGAAGTACTTCCCGAGTCCCTTCAGAACACCGACCTCAATACTTACCTTTAGAACGCCATTGACGATTGATTTTTTTTATTTTACAAAGGCAAACGAGCAATTAGAACCGACACATTATTGTTGTCATGCAGATGCCTCCTTCCTCCTCCTCTCCAATGGGCCATCCGAAACATCAGTGCGATAGCACTAGCACACTAGCTATAACGATAGTTATAGCAGATCTAAAATATAAACTAAAGCGCAGGACCGCTAACATTGTATCAGTACATAATTATCAGTTTAAAAAACATAAATAAGCCCCGAAGCTTAATGCTTGCGGGTTGTTGCGAGTCAATACAGTTTTGTCGGCTATATGCTGAGGCGTTGATATCTCTTCTTACCCTATAATTTTAAATTATTTTCAGCTATCCATACGTGGTGTTGGGATCAGTGTGACAGATCGATCGATCTTAAAAAAGACGTGCAGACGTGTCACGTTTTAAAGTTGCATTAGTTGTATGGAATGGTTCTCGCGAAGACAAAGCTTTTTATAATGTATAACAGAACTCCTGGGGACCGTCTCTTAGGTGTTATTCCCAGTGCACTCGGTGCTGGCTAGCGAAATATGTTTCAGGTTTAAAATTATTTTTAACATTTTACTCTTATGAGGAATTGTTATGTCATATATTCAGTATTATTACTTCAGTAATGGCCCATTTAAAATAAAATGCTCATGAAAATTCATGCAAGAATTTGGTTTAAATTTAAAAAAAAAATGTTTTGCAAACATAGACTTAGTATACATGGATTTAGAGTGGTTATGGCCCACGGCAACTCATCCGTGTATAAGAGGATGTCCGGGACCAAAAGTAGGTAGTATATAGGTTTCTCTCCGAGGTCGATCCGGGGGTACCGTACGGTATCGTGGGCTGCAGCGGCAGCTCCAGCCGGTGAATTCCCGGTGATTGTGATTTTTAGCCGGTGGTTCTTACCGAGGGCTGTTCCTATGTCTCGGATAGGAGAGCTTTCGGCCTGAGCCCCACGCATGACGAGATCCTACGGATTCGCCAGTTAGGGCATGTGGCGTTAATGCAGAGGTGGGGGGAGAACCTGGCGCGGCAGCCGTACGGTGGAGAGATAACGGATGCCTCGCGCCCGGTTCTTGAGTGGTGGACGCGCCGTAGGCGCAAGCTCCTCACCTTCCGTCTGACGCAGGTGCTCACCGGGCATAGATATTTCTGTGAGTATCTGTGTAAGACGGCCCGCAGGGAGCCGACGACTCGTTGTCACGATTGTGACGCGGCGGTGGACTCGGTCCAGGTGAAGGTGTGCCCAAGATGGGTGGCGCTGCGTCACGATCTAACATCAGCCGTCGGAGGAAACTTGTGAAAGTCAATCACCGCCGCCGCGATGCTCGGCAGTGACGATTCCTACCAGACGATGGCTTCCTTCCGTGAGACCGTCATGTCCCAGAAGGAAGCCAACGAGCGGGTGAGAGAGGAGGCTGCCGACGCGGCCTCCCCCCGCCGACGACGAATGGGGGTACGAAAGAGGCGCTATCTGTAGCGCCTTCAATAGTGCCTCGTGTTCCGTGTCGGGCCGGGATGGGAACCCGGTGCACTCCAGAAAGACACAACGCCGTGGGGACTGTCATAGCGTAGCCGGACAGTCTCCGTGGAGGTGAAGTCTGGCCTTTTCACCGAGGCCTGTTGCCTGCAGATCTGGGACCTTCCACTAATAGCGGCTGAAGGCTCCCGTAGGGGCTTAGTTGGTATTGCTACCCAATATCCGAATCCCACATAGGTCTTGGGGTCTACCCGGGCTCCCAGGTATCATGCACAAACGCATTCCCCTTCGTCACCAAAAAGAAAGGTAGTCTCGGACGACTGCCCAGACTTTTTATTACTAACCCTTATCAAAATCTGGATTGATTCAATTGTTTGTTTGTTGTATTGTTTTATTTAAGATTATTCTTGATTGTGAATACGGAGAGTAGTATATAGGTAGAAGAACAATTGTATTAACCAAGTCGTCTTACCAGAATATTATATATGTATAATATTTACCTCAAAATATGCCCAAAATCCTGTAGCGTTGGTGTATGGTGCCGGATCGCCTCCACCTGCCTCCTTATTTATGTATGTGCCAGGGTTGTAGTTGTTGTTCCCAGCTGAGAGGGTGAACGATCTGCCGTAGAAGGGAACACCCACTACCAACTTGTTTGACGGACATCCCTTCTCCTCCCATAGGGCCAACCCGTCGTTCTGTAAAAAATAGAAATGCTAATGTTGTGGCATAAGTTTTTCAGTGTACTCTCCTATTTCACCCCCTTAGAGGTAGAATTTCAAAAAATTATTTCCTAGTAGTCATATACATCATGAAATGAAACTTTGAACCAAATTTGAAGTCCCTTGGCGCTCTAGTTTCGGCTGTGCGTTGCGTACATTCAGTCAATGAGTGACTCAGTAATGGAAGAATTTTAATATTTATATATCGCACTCGGATTGTCTAAATCGCCGTATTTCATTACGGCTAGCAATTACGGCGGTGGTAGTCACTACTCATCAGCCCGTTTATCCCCTATCTCATAAAAAGTAGGTAGTAGGTCCTCCTATTGGATAGGTTCCCAATTTCAACACCCGCGGCTTTGCTTGACATGACAACAATAATGGCCTCAAATACAGAGAACTTATAAGCTATGTCCGGTTGGGTACTTACATTTAGGCGGTGCCGTAGCTTCCGTCTAAACCATCGCGATTAGATAAGTTTTGTAATGAAAATACGGCTTATGGTTGGCTACGCCACAAAACAATATGGCTCTGTTTTTTTAATGCCTAGCCGTAATGTAATACGGCTACAATAAGACTGCGACACATAGATTATGATTTATTGTAACATTACATACCACATTGAGTTTCTCGTAGGCCCACTGGTCATGGGATCTCTTGTACAGCGGCGAGTGTACGTCGGCGAACCCAGCCCAGTTACCGCGGAGATCATATGACATCACGTGGATAGCGTCGAGTAACCTGTTAACATTTAACAACTAAATCATGTACACTGCAACATGACAGGTATGGCGCAAAACGTGCATCTTCGGAACTAACGTCTTCTAGATACAGTCTCCCATTCATGATCATCTCCGAGACATATTCATTCAACGTTAGCGCCGATGCCATTTTATCGTTCGTGCGTGAGCTGCCCTAAATGTTAGAGTCGAGAGATGAGGGCCCTTGTGGTCTCTTTGGCCATAATAATAATAGTTAAGTTGGCTATTATAAACATTCTCATATCGTGATGCATTTCTCCCATCTGCGGGAGAGTTGGGTCCTCTTTTCGACCCCAAACTAGTCTCGTCCGACGAACAGTCCAAAAAAAGAAAACACTGCATGCGTCGGCTTCGACACGTGACTGGAGTTAACTCTTTAATAAGTAACGTGATTTCGACGTTAAAGATATGCGACGAAGAGATGTTGTGTGGTAAAGCATTAAGATCTAGTTTGCGCAGATGAAAACCACTTACTGGCAAAGTTCTGGCACATGGTATCCTTCGTTTAGTCTGAAGTTAGCCAATGGCACCGCCGCGGTTAGCTCCCACTTTTTCTTCATATTTTTGTTAGCTCTATAGAACGCCCTTTTCAGTTCTTGCACCAGATATAAGAATTTATCCTTGTCCGAGAAAGCGCCACCCCGATCAGTCGCTCCGGGATACTCCCAGTCAAGATCCAGGCCATCAAAGTCGTATTTATCGAGAAAATCTGAAGGAAAATGAGCGATATGTACATGTATTTGTCTAGTCTACTTTTTTATGGTATAGGAGACCAACGAGCTTTTGGTCTCCTGATAAACAGAGACCACCGATGCTCATAGACACCCGGAACACTAGAGGTTACGCAAATGCGTTATGTTCTAATATTGGGGGCAAAAGAGCAATGGAAACCTTTTTACGACTAACAATGCTCATGAACACCCGCATAACTACTCTGCCGGTGCTTGCCATCCTTTCCTTCTCCACGCCGGCTAGTCACAAACCGCAACAAACAAGGCACCGAAAATGTCAGTTTATGGCGGCATCATGTGCTCAATTCAGCATGGCACTACCTCCTACTAAACGTTGCCGCCCCTAAGAATAATAAGCTATTTTCCTGAAGATCCCTAGTTATATTGTTTCTAAAATACTGAAGGTGCAGCTTATTCCGTACAGATTAAATAGTGCGCGGTAATAAGTTTTGGTTAAAATGCAAGATTCGCAACTTCGGAATGTTAAGATGTTAACGATGGACATTCGAAGTGTGATTCAATGTCTAGTTTGAATCCATTGGTCCTGTCACAATTTGGTGGAAATTAAGGATAACAATTGAATTTACATTTATATTATTTTCACAATTTAACATTTAAAATTCCATAAACATGAATTGATCGATAATTAAGTTCATCATTTATATACAATAATACAAGGATGTGTAAAAGCTTGTGTCCTGTGATACTATATACTGTATGACTGGGGTGTTACTGCTTAAGAACGAACATGGTTCAGATATGAAACGAACAAAGCGTATGCGTGGTAAAGCGATATCTTTCGTTACACTTGTTTGCTTGATCGCTACAATAAAACTTTTACGGATTTTATCGCGGTTTATTAAATGATTTATGTAGCCCGACATTTCAGATACAATAAAAGTTATTTTATTGTAATGAATAACATTCGCGTAAACTTAAGACAGCAATATACTTCATCGCTATTTCATACTATTTTTCTTTTCACATAGAAGCACCTTTTTAGTAGATAACATTATAAATCAGTTACATTTGTATTTATGTTATCATCGTTGACTTATAGAGAGTTTAAGAGTGTTAGTGAATTAGATAGAAAAATGTATCTTATCAGTTCATTACCTCGGTAATAAAGCGGCGTACGTAGGCACTACGTACGCCGCTTAAAACTATACTTAGTCATGCTATGAAAATTTATTATATAGTACTTGATCAAAGTTTGGTTGTATATTAACTTCCAGCGGAACTTATAAAATGCTACAAATAATTTTACTATATTCTTATTGGTGATTTCATCCCAGCTTTTCTTTAGGTGCGTCTCATAAGCTCAATGTGGGATATAAATAACGTAGTTGTAATTTTTTTTAACTCATCGCTTTGTCGAAAATAATGATTGATAAACTCGTTTTATATTCCTCAAATTGATTTTTGTTGCGACAACGATTTTGTACGATTAGGCTGTGACGTCAGAGTAACGTTACAAGTTGTATCGTTACCGTATACAAAAGTACCTAATGGGCGGAACCTGCGTGCGAGAGAGCGTGGAAACTAGTTCCAGTCACTCCATCGGACGATAGGTTCATAGATAAATTACAGAATAGATATCACGTAAAATTACTTCATACGTAAGACGACTTACAGATGAGTCTTTTATTCGGGTTTGGCTCTCCATGCCTTGCCGCCTCTGTTACCCCTGTGTAACTAGAATACAGCAACACTTGTTTTTTTTTGTTCAGTTTGATCATATTAACCGACAATCACAGAATAAGCGTTCAATGCAACTCTCATTGAGCCCATGAAACCCCATAGCGTTGCCAGAACGATGATAATTTTTAATTTTATTTTTTGCTAATAATTAAATTTGATGTAACGTCTAAGCTTATTTCACCGTTAGATATTAGATATAAGAAAAATTATCTAAATAAGTTAACACCTATTAGCACCAAGAGCCATTATATAATGCCGTTGCAAAAGCTTAAGTCGTTAAAAGTTGTAAGCTTAATGCAGAACTTACAAAGTTCGTCTTTAAAAGTAGTTTTTAGTCCTCGGACGCGGTAAGAAATATTAATGTTATATTTAAGCCCTAACATTATCGAAATATAACATGTACATTACGTTGCATAAATACTTAGAATAATAATTATGTTTGCAATAACATTGTGACTGGTGTAAATATATTGCTATAAAATACTTATAGTATAGTTTAAATGTTTGTTTGTATTTACGCTTATAATTTCTGGAATTTTAATTATGTTTACATATTTGTTTCCAAAACTCAGAGCTAGATATATTTTGTTGGCTTATTTAAAGTAATCCGATTATGCATAATAATCCGTTAAGCGAAGATCCGTCTGTATTATGAATTCATATAATTTAAGTTATGAACGCAAATAATATATTTTCAGTATATATTTTACTGAGACTTATTTTGACAGTAGCAATAATGCACATAGCCCAAAAGCATTTAGACTATGACACATTCTAGAAAAGTTCGTACGTAAACTTCATAAAAAAGCACTTTAATTTCTGGTATTCAATAAAGTTTATAAGCCCTTTAATTAAAGGCGTACAATAATTAGTACTAGAGATTTAATTTTTATTATTCTTAACCTAATTAATGAATTAACCTTATTACTGAACTGTTTTTAGTCGATTTTGAACTTTATCGTGTTAAAATAATCGTCATATTGGGGACTGTTATGGACTTTCTCAGGCTTATAGATCTTCACGCAAAGGGCTTATTCTTTACTATGGCTGCAATACAACTGTGAAGCCCCGGATGTTGCCTCTGTCTATGTGCGTCAAAGGTCGCTTACTCATCTGTCCCCATATTATAAAAAGTTATTTACTGGCTCGGGCTCCCACCTGATGGACTAGTGACCTGGTCAAGGTCACGGGAAGCCACTCTCACTCACTCTCAAGGAGTCATGTGTCCAGCCGTGGACGTGTGATGGCTGCTGGTGATGATTATTGGAAATAAAGGACTACGCTGTGGGATGTAGCCTACTTACCTACGACACTATTGATGAACGCAGTCCTGGATGACTTCTGGGCCACCATGCGCGAATACTTGGTGCCACCTTCCGCCCAGCCCCCGACCGCCACCATGAACTTAACGTCCGGATGTTTCTCGCGAAGTGACGTGAAGTTACGGAAGCCATTTTGCTCCTCGTCCAACTAGAAATATATGATTATCTATATTTAATTTAGTTTTCGCTTTAGAATACTTCGCAAACTACAGTCATCTTGAATCTTGGCTGCTAAAAGATTTTTTTTAAGTAAAGTAAGAATTCTATGTATTTAAAGCGTCTAAGTTATTAAAATAAAATAACGAGTGATTAAAAGAAAAGCAAAAAATCAAAGTATTTAAAGCATCTGTTTAAGTGTTTTTATGCTTCGCGACTACAGAATACCAGAGTGTTTTCAATTTTAGATACTACGTAATTGTAACACATTTATAGTGTTAATATTTGAGAAATTTATTATACCTAAACTTGGTTTTATATAGCCGTAAAGTGACATCTTCAATGTCGCGCTTCGTGCGGTTCGTGGGCGGATGGTGGCCATTGGAGGCTTCGATTCCCTTACTAAGCTTTGTGTAAATAACCATCGCTGAGGTGAAAGTTGGACCTTTCCGGCCCGTTGGGAATTTCTGGAAACTTCCAACTGTGCAATAATAGGTATTGCAAAGTTTTTTTTTTTAATAATAATTGTATTTGTTGTTTTCTTTATCTATCTCATATGTATCACTATATATTTTGTTTTATGATTTTTCACAAGTCCATACATATATATCTTATATAAGAATACTGGCAATACAGTAAATACATTTAGCAGTGTAATGATGATTATTATTATTATTTAAATAATGTTGTTATGTATTCTATTCCATTCTAAGACTAGTTATGCACCGCGCTCTTTTTTTGCTTATTATCACCTATCCCAGAGGGAATCATTACTAGCTTCTATCCGTTCTTTTATATTTTTTGCACAATTTTTTTTTTAATAATCTACCAGTGGGGAACGATATCAAGCTCACTGTCTCTTCACTGTTTTTATATTATTGTAATGTTCCTCCTAAATATAAAAAAAAAAAAAAAAAAAAAATAGAATTTTCACAATTGTTCTCTCTATTATCAGTGCCAAATTTTGTCCAAATACGTTCCGTACTCTTTGTGTGCAAATATTGCAAACATACATACCCAGTATTACATCTTTAATATGAGTAGGAATTCAGTTTTCCAGAAATACTATTAGCATATCTTCTGTCATGGTGGTTCTTCTAGTGTAAACAGCATTCGAATGAGTAGTAGAACCCTGTAGCTGTCTAGCGACGCCTCAAACACCCGCATAATTGTAGCGATAATTATGATTAGTGCCAATCGATTTCACGTGGTTGTGGGGATGTCTATGGATGTGGTAGAGTATATCCGACTGACCGTCTACTGTGCTTTAAACCTGTATACCTCAGTATCGAGGACAAGAACTTCGTGGGTGTCTTCAGTGACGCCGATGAAGGAGTAGATCACGTGTGTGCAGAGATCCGATGGGATGTCTTCTATCCCGTACCGGCCCACGCCCGGTCGGTACACCGCCCAGTTGCTGAAGTAACACACGACGCGTCCTCTACCGCCCGATGCTGAAACAGATTCATATTTAATAACCAACTATTTTATTGCATTGAGAAAATCGACAGCGTAACTGTACATAACAATTAAAAGTACCAGTGAACGGCCGCCCCATTCAAGAACGGCTGGCCTAGTTAGTAACGTGGCGGTTATTCCGCGTGATGCACCAGAGGTCGCGGGTTTGAATCCCGCCTAGGTCATGGATGTTTAAACATGCAATATGTGTATTTCTGTATTAAAAATCTTAAATATATAAAATTTCTTAAGTTTATAAGTATATTAAATATATATCCGTTGTCTAGTAACAGTAACATAAGTCCTTACGGTACTTAGCACTGGGCTAGGCTGACGTGGTGTGATAAGTCCACAGATATTATTATTATTATTATTATTTTACATATATTATAGGCTTTCCAGTGTATATGTGCCCATAGTGCGGTAAATTCTAAGATTTTCCAGTAGAACCATAATGGTGATAATCCGAACAGCTTTGTCATCGTCGCTCAATCCGAGATTTACCTCCTAGGGACAGTAAATATTGAAGAGTACGTAAATGGTAAATAATAAAAATAGCGTGTTCGGTGTGTATCGAAACTTATATACTTTTAGGCAGCACGCCACCCAAGCAAAGTCCAAGTGTGAAGTATGTTTAGAGGAAGTTAAAACTGCAAAGAACATAAAAAGAA
>JAFELO010000316.1:743621-839089 GCA_017140195.1 Eumaeus atala | reverse complement strand
CACGTTAGGAACAGAGCCTGAGTGAGAAAATCGAAATTCGATACCAATCATAAGAAATATATAAATGTATATGCGATTTTAATATAGTTTAGCTGGATATCTACATGTTTAAAAGGTAAACCTGCCACAAAGTCATTTGTCTCGGCCAACAACAAAGTAAAGCATAACAAACAAAACGAGTACAGTCGGCCCGGCGTAAATTTAAGTAAACGCGTTATCGTCCAGCGATCGAAATTCGATACCAATCATAAGAAATATATAAATGTATATGCGATTTTAATATAGTTTAGCTGGATATCTACATGTTTAAAAGATAAACGTAGCGGACTTGTATATTATAAAAGCACAGTGATAACTGCTGTAATTAGAAACTTGGTGCAGGTGTTTAGATTTGGTGCAGAGGTTTTCATCTATGATACCCACGATTTTATCAAATAGGCGGATAAAGTTTATATGAAATTTAACCATGTAATCAGGGTGAAACGACGGGGAGAATTATAACTAATTGTGATTGTGCAGTTGCAAACATTTTTGCTTCTGATTATTTTTCTCATATTGTTACTGTAGACAAGGATGACTTCAATCAGACAAGTATGACTACCATGTTTTAAGAACTTCCAGTACACCATCGTCATTATCAGCCCTTATCGGTCCACTGCTGGACACAGGTCTCTTTCAATGAACGCCAAGACGACCGATCTCCTGCTACTCGCATCCATCCTGGACCGGCTACTGCACGGAGATCGACATCCCACCTGGTGAACGGCCGACCAGCACTTCGTTCTCCCAGACGCGACCGCCACTTCAAACCTTAATGGCCCATCTGCCATCTGTTCTTCTGAGTGTGTGACCAGACCATTGTCACTTCAGTGAGCTTATTATTATTATATCGGATACTTTAGTTCTCTGTCTCATGACTTCATTACGAGTTCTGTCGGACAGAGAAACACCCAACATAGCACGTTCAACCGTTGAGCTACCGCAAATTTGCGGACCAGTCCTAAGTTAAGAGGCGTAGGTCATCATGGGGAGAACGCAGTGATTGAAGACGTCTGGTACACACGACGTTGCTACGTCCAAGAAAGACGACAACTCACGTTCTTCTGGCCGATTGTTCTTTTTACCATGACGTGTGTTACTGCCGGGCGTCTAGACGTCACACGCTTAGGTTACTTCTACACAGCTCTCACACACACACGTCGCAATATGCACATGCTTTCTCCTTCGAAAAACCACTGCCAGATGTGGAACATATAATTAATTCGAAATAAAAAGTAACTCTTCCTTTAATCTTAATTATTGTCTTTACTTGTGACAAGCTGTATCCAAATCTATGCAATACTTATTGAGTGAAGAATAAGAAAAATACACAAACTTTTTCTTTTATAATGCTAGTGGGATGTCTTCTACTGAGATACGTGTAATTTAAATTGGGACCAATTTTGCGAGTCAACTGTACCCTGTTTATATTGAATGGCAATTTAATTATAATCCTTATGACCCACATCTTAAGTGTTCGGTATTAAGAACGCACGCGCTATGATAACGGTACCCCCTCTTGTTAACGGGATGATCTGTCCGCCCACTAACCCGCTCTACATTGCTCACAAGTCTATTGTGCATGTTACAGTAAAACTCAGAAATTGTGTCAATTTTAATTACGACCTTTCGTTTCTAACTACGATGGGGCTTAACACTAAAATATAATATACACGACCTCATACTGTACTGTCATTCTAAAGCATCCGTGATTGTACATAATATATTTTTTACAAAATGAGCCTTGCGCGCGTCACTTGAAGTTCTTTCTACAAAGTTCATAAGATTCCCATCTTTAGTATACTTCTTTTTTGTTTCGAGATAACTTGGTATTTTTGTATTTGTTTTTCTTTGGTTTTGTGGTGATGTCTTGTTATTTATGTAAAGCAACGTTGGTTGCTTAAAAATTTTACTGCGTATGTTACAGTAAAATATGAAATTCAGTCAATTATTGTTACGTCAATAGTCCCACTCCTGCCGCTGAAGAAACCATAAGGCAATAAACACAGGAAGCGCCAGAAAATGCTAAAACTGCTTTGTTACCCGAAACAAATTTAATCAGAAAAATATAAGAGGTGTTGGAAGTTAATTCTATTGTTCTTCCCAATCAAAGCAAATAAGTAAATAAAATTAAAGATTGCTATTGTCTTACATACGTTAAGGAAGATACTCAGAAAATTACTAATGAAGCTACGAAAATTTTACTTAGTTTTATTGTTTATTTGCCAAGATAATTTGTCCATATGTTATAGCTATTACTACAGCTGCTTATTAGTAAACTCACCATATTTTGCTAACGCGTATGGTAAGTATGAAATAGAACTTTTAGGAATAGGTAGTGCAATGCTGTATAGGTGGTGGTAGTGCCATGCGTTATGCATGCACATCCTCCTATGCAATGGAATTGTGCCGTCACGACCGGGGAGATACCTCTCGCTGACTTGATACCGGCGTAAAGTGAAAGCGGTTTTGTAAGTAGTCGGTGGCCCATTGGGGGGAATGATAGGAGGACAATGCATCTGCGTAACGGTCATGCGAATTTCATGTCCATGGAGGTCGGTAGTCATCTAAAGGCTCCGATTGCTCCCTTATGGTATAAAAATTAGTCCTATCTAGGTAAGTTCTAGTCAATAGTGGATACGGATCACTGCAAATCGCTGGAAGAAATTTAAAAAACTGGCCAAGTGCGAGTCAGGCGAAAGGTTCCGTACCTACTAACCGCAACAACACCGCAAAAAGTAATAACACGTTCGTTTATACCCTTTTAAAACCCCTTCAATAATTAAATAATTTATTCTATTTTTTAGCATTTATTAAATGTATTAATAACAGAATTCCATCATCTGTGAACGTTTCAACAGTCTAGCAGTCACGGTTCATTAGACACAGGCTAGTGGCGGACAGACGGATACTACGCTATCCGTCTGTCCGCCCCTTTTCCCCTTTGAACCTTACATACTCGAAAAAAAAAATGAATATTTACCACAATATAAAAAACCCTACCACAGGTGTGTGTTGTAGTGTTGAGTAAATTTCACTTGCAGAAAATTGTCAAAGTTAATTGAATGAACACGTGTAGTAAAATTCTGATTTACTATTGTTGTGTCTCTTTAACGGATTTTATCGCGTTTCTTTAGATTCTCTTGTGGAATGCGGTGTGCCCATGACTATGACAGCCGAAAGGTTATCGAAATGAATGAAAAAATGGGATCAAGGCAGAATTTTCGTTTGGTGAAGAAATTTCTGCTTCCGGGAAGCAGTCCTAACAATATTTTATTTTATTTTCAGCTCTTAAATATTCGTTTCTTTTCAACTTATTTATGTATCTGTTTATTTATTTAAATATAAATTATTTTTTCATATTAATGTAATTATTGTATAACAGGACAGCACAAGGATTTTTGGCATATTTGTTCATGACGGTGATTCTATCTCATTCCACAAGAAAATCTAAAGAAACGCGATAAAATCCGTTAAAGAGACACAACAATGAATAACATTCTGATTTACTAGTTATTTATTTAAATTGCCTATTCACGCATACTTTCTGTAACTTAAATATATAAATGAATGAGCAATATCATAGCTTCAACATATTATAATTGTGTAATCATAACATGGATACGAGAAAACATTTTGTTCCGATTGTACCAGAAAGAGCGTATTTTTTTTTCAAGGGTATAATTATTATTAAAATATTATACCCCTCTTTGGCATATTATACAACCTAACCAGAGTGATGGTATTAATTTCGAAAGCATACTGTCGCAGAGTGGACCGGGGCTTGCGTGGTTTTTTGTGTTTCCGGAAGGAGGTCCTTTATTGGAGGGTTTGAGGTAAGGTGGGCAACATATATGTGTGATATTATGTAAGTGCTTCACTCACTTGTTACTTACTACCTTGATTTACAAATATACCAAGACACACAGTCTCAAAACCGTCCGTGCAAAAGTTGTACAGATTTCAAATTATGTACCTTGTAAAAAGAACTTAGAATCATGCGCGTAAGGTTGGCTTTGCAAAAATTTATTAATTTATAATAATCACGCACGCCTGAGAATGACAGTTCGGTATGAAATTTGTAAATCATTGCATTTTTACATTTTTGTAAAGCATTTTGTACACAATGTAACATGTAATCCATTATTACTAATGCAAACTCTTTAAAAATAGTTACTTTAAATTAAACAAAGTCTACGACATTTGTACAAAATCGCGATTGAGATCGTGTTATAGAAAAGCAATTATATTGTAATTAAGAAACCGTTAAGTATTGAACTGAGTGCAGTTATGCCGATAACTGGTTTGTCCCTTCGCAGCTCATTAGAGCTCGGTTAATCGATGGCAAAATATTTAATATATTTTAAAGGAAAAGTTTTTTTTTGCAATTCTCATTGCCGATCAGTTGGTGCAGCGGTAAGCGGGTGTGTCGTGCACTCTACGTAAAAAGGGTCTTGCCTAGCTCATGAATTCGTTCCTATGTAACAAATGTATTTCTGTAATAAATATATATTTTTTACCAACACCCATGAACGTTGCCCTCCTTCCTCCTCCCAATGGGCCCCCGGCAACTCACAAACCGCACGAAACGCGACACTGAAGATGTCATTTTGCGGCGGTATCATGTCAGCGAGAGGTAATTCCCCGGTCGTGCTATTATATACGTATATAACATTTCTTATATTTATAAAAGACTAGCGATCTGGCTTCGCCCGTGAATAATTTATACATTAAAACCTCCCGGGAATAGTTATATTCATGTGTGAAAACCGCATGAAAATCCGCTCGGTAGGTTTTATAAAAATCGATCACATGCAGGCAGCCATCTTTACGGGACGTTGTTTTATAGTAAGTACTGACTTATATGAAATTGAGTACATGTAAAATGAAGTTTAACAAAAAAACTTGGCTCACACGACGTCACTAATTATTGTTGTTATTGACCATTTTTGGTTGTTAGCTATGACCGAAAATACGAAGTATAGGTTTTATGTTATTAAAAATTTACCGTTTGAAAGTCGAATACAAACTTAAATCCCGCGAGAGCCATCGGTCACCTACAATCAACAAATTGCTCCGATCATTAAACAACTGGGCAGCCCGTAATAGGGGCCCAGGGAAGGAATTCCCTTTTCCTACCCTTTGTAAAGAATTGGACAATGGTAAAAAGGTATCATGGCTCACCGACGGAAAGAATCAAATTCTCTTTTGTTACCGGGCCTTAAAATAAAGAGGAATCTTTTTGTTGTAGTATATTAGGCCAAAAAAGAATTTGGAGCCTTTTGACGATTACCGATAGCCATGGGCGTACTTTGTTGTCGCGCAGATGCGATGCCCTCCTTTCCTCCTCCCCATGGGCTACTTGGGCTACTTACAAACCACGCGCTAGCTATGCACGCACCAAATGCTACAGCTAGTTTACTATAGTGTGCTATAATTAGTTGTCTTTTTATGGCGGTGTCATTTGAGCGAGAGATACTCCCCCGGTCATGCCGGCCCAAGTACGTTGTAATTCTTAATTAGCAAAATGTAATGACACTACATTTTGCTAATCAAGAATTTATAATCAACCAACTAAAAAACGAGTCTTCCGAAACAGAAGTAAGCGTTTCGTGTGGTTGGACCATTATATATGTCAAAGTTCTACCTCACGTAACTTAAACCATCAATGGATATAATAAAAAATAAACGACGTAACTGCAGATGTGTCAGTATTCCTGAATTAATATTCATTTTGAAAGTTCTTCTAAGTTCATTTTGAACGGTAGACGATTGATATTTCGTCAGCCCAAACGTAGCAACCACTTTAGAACTTTAACAGGACGTTTGCAGTCTGTTTTATTCTGTATAACATCTAAAAGTTACTCCAAAGAGCTGATCCTTACATAATACTCTGTCCGAGATGCTTTACTTTATGTATATCCAATTCCACAACAGATGGCATTTCGCGCTCTGTGCCACGATGAGCGCTGCAAAGTGAGAAAAGGACCTCAAGACTGGTGGGCATTACATTGATCTCAAGTCTTCTTCAGACTCCACTGTCGTCTATCAGATCTTATTAGCTGCCATTATCATATAGCGTATCTCTAATTAATATTCTTCATCCTCTTTCTCAATCTATTGCCACCCAATGCTGAGTCCAGGCCAATTAATGTTATATGTCATCAATCAAATGATGATTTTTTGTTAAAGCTGACATTTACGACCACATAAATATCTTTGTGATTCGAGAAACTTTAATAATCTGAAATTCTACCAAAAGTGTATTATATGCTTTAGCATATAATATAATTAATCAATCAATCAATTAATCAATCAACTTTTTATCCTGAAAAAATTTATGAATCGTGGCGTATACGCGGGATAAGACGCGGGACACAGCTAGTATATATTATACCTTATCTTACTTCATTATGCTTAAAGTTAACAACTTTTTCTATTTTTGAACGATAATAAAGAAAAAAGATACCCAACAATGTATTTTAAGAGTTATGTTACTTTTTGTTACAATGAAATGCTTCTACGAGTACGCGGTTTTTTACTTTGTCATTTAAGGTTTCATAAACTTTGTAATACATCTTTATTGAAAATAATATTTTAAATTTCTTTTTCACTGAAAAGAACAACACTACCATTAGTTAACTGAAAGAACTTCATTAAAAGGTAATGAAGAAATACTAAAAATTCTCTAGCGATATAGAATATACTTATTATAACATTTCATATCTTATTCTAAATGTATCGAAAAGAGAGACATTTTACCTGTCATTTATTTTAATAACAAAATTAGGGATGAGAAATTGATGGCCATGAATTGAGATAATGCACTGTCTAGACTGGAGTCACAGAAGACAAATCGTTTAAGGTTCTAGTTAAAAATTTACGACCGCTACAGCCATACTAAACTGTCATTGTACAAACTGCATCTTCAGACAGTGAATATATGGGACTCGTATCAATTTAAAAAGGATATAAAACATAAAATAGAAGATTTTATTACATTGTCTCTTTATAGTTTACGTCCTAAGAATCAAAGCAAAGCCCACAGTACGAAAAACATGAGGAGTAAAACCGTGATTGAAACACCATCGTCAAGCGTAACGTTTTCCGGCATCCCTCTGTTTTTTCTTATCGTATTTACGAACATTTATTTAAAGGGTCAAATGAGTAACCAGAGCCTTTCGACGGCTCCCGGTGGCCATAGACATCAGCATGACTGTTGTCATTCAGATCCGTTTCCCTCCAATTTAATCCCTTCCAAAACTGACGATTTACGTTGTCATGTGAGAGTAATGTACTTCCGCGGTCGTGCTGACGAGATTAGGCTGCCATGTAGCATGGCATTACCACTTACTAAATTGTCGTGTTACGTCGATAACCACTTGTGCACTTTTGACTTAAAAATCACATTGGTTCTTATGAAGAAGGAGATAACACCTGATTTTTATGGATTAAAAATGTGTATATTACTGCATTGTCTTGGCGTTCATTGAAAGAGGCCCATGTCCAGCACCACTGCCGGTCCACAACAATAAGGGCTGATAATAATGAATGATGTCACTGACACATCTATGGCGCAACCACGAGTTTCAACTCGGCCTGGGGTGAACCGAAGGGACTGATCTGTACCCCTCTCTAAGAGGAGTGTAATTAAGCGCAGGGAGAAGAGGTGGATGTGGGCACGTTGATGCGCCCTGATGATTTATAGATCCTGGGCACCTCATCAAATGCGGAACTGACGGCACTCGCTGTGGTTCTAATGGATATTTTTGAAAGTCAGCAAAAAACGTGGCGCGAAAGTACTACTTATAATAGACCGTATAGACCATTTCAGGCTGTCTATGAGCTACCAGACGCAGCAGTCAATAAACGACACGTCTACTAGGTTGCCCCTTATTCAATTTATCAAAAATAACTAGAACGGGTTATTAAATCTACGAAGATAATTTTTTTAAATTGAGATTAATTACGACAAGCTTTTCTGACTCTGACAGGGAAAATAATAATGAAGTCTCGCCGCGCTGAGTTTCTACATTTTAGAGAGAGACTATCTGTCAAGGAAAAAATTTGCTCTGATTTCGAGAATTTGAGTCGAGAATTCCTTTACGACTTCTGACTCTCACGAACATCCACACAATTTCCAACTAACCTTTTACGGTGGTATCATCTGGCCGAGAGGCGTGCCGGCCTAATCCGGCTGCAGTGTAGCGTGACACTACCTCTTATGACTATTTTATAATATTTGAATTGTAAATGTCTACCAGTCTTAATAGACGGCCTGATTATGGCTATAAGTAATTTCCAAAACAAAATTTAGATTCGTTAACTTATCAATACGTATAACACCTAATGCATTTCTAAGGAATGTGTAGATTAAACAGAATTATTTTACCATAAACAATGCGTTTGTAAATGATTAAATGATAATTGAATAATTTCTTGCTAGCATTCAGTTGTCTCTTGCTAGCGATCCACCCCGGCTTTGCTGATAAATAACTCAAACACTAAAACCTTCCTCTGGAATCCGCTCTAGATTAGAGTGAACGAATCCGGGAAACGAAAAAATCGGTCACATACAAGACAGACAGCTTTTAGGGTTTTATAAGGAACAAATTTAAGATTTATAACCATAATTTCTTGCAGACATGATAAACGAGTGGTAAAAGATAATACGGTACTACGTAGGTGCATATACAAGCACACGTGTGAATACAGAAGAACGTTTTAAACTGTTACGCATTTCTACATATAAGACATCCAAAACAGTAAATAAATAATGAAATAAAAATATCATAGAAAAGAAAAGAAACGCTTATCATACAAAACAAAAAGTAAAAATAAAAAGAGAAATAATATGAAATACATTTAAATATTAATAAAAAGAGAAATAATATAAAATACATTTAAGTATTAATAATTTTTACTACAATACATGCCTATGTACCGCGAAATGCACCGCAGTGTAATCAACCATTTTACTGATGGTAACCACTGTTTATACGTGTATTTAGTAAGATATTAGAGAGATCAGTATTTAGTAGACCAAATGGGGAGAAAGGTAAAAAGGAGGGCAACACATGGGCATATTAATTATGTATGTTCATGGACGTCGGTAGTTGTAGAAGGGCTCCGATTTCCCCAAATACTATTAAAAAATTTAATGCAGCAGAATTGGGCCGACACGATCGGGGAGGTACCTCTTGCTCAAACTATGACAATGCAAAATAACAGCTTTCCGACCGCAATCCGTGTAGTTTTTGAGTTGCTGGAGACCAAAACTCTGCACTGTTGTTAGAAATCTAAAAATCCTAACACCTTTTGTTTGGTCGGAGCCGTGATTCAAACATGCTTAAAACAACTAACAAACATGCATGAGGAAGTCCCATACACTCTAGACGCAGTTTGGTATATAATACGTTCAGCATTGATCGGTTAAATGTTGATCAAGATTCCTAGTTGTATCTGCATATGCTAACATATTTTATCGCATTAAGCAGTCATATATATGTAACTGCTTACAATATATTGCATTGTTTTTGTTCTGGCGTGTTTTCCTCAATCGTTTTTGTTCTTTGTTTGTTTTGGATATAAATTTCATCGATTTATATTCAAGGGAGAGGGCCGAGCTTTTCTTAGTAAGAAATACTATATACAACAGTAATAAACAGTCACGAATTAGACATACATACATACATAATGTTAAATAGAGATACAGTGATATTTTTTTTTTTTAGGCCAGAATTAAATTTAATTTTTTAAATTTAACGTTAATTTCTCATTTTATACTGTCATTGCTACACTTTAGCCTACTCTTGGCGATTTGGTCATGAAATACATTTCAACGCAACAGTGAGTTTGTTTCGCCGATTCCAGATCATGCTAGAGTTGAATTAGTGGTAGAAATTTTAACGCTCAACAAGAGATTTGTAAGAACTACTTTTAATGTAACGATTTTTTTTTTCTGTTTATAAGAGTTTTGTAACTTAAATGAGGATGGGAGATAAATTTTAGGGGGGGAGAGTAATCTAATAAAATGGCATGGGTGTCTATGGGTGTCGCCTTGCTACTAGGTTTCCGCTGCTCGTATGTTCCCTATTTAATAAAAAAAAACAATCCAGCTTAAGTTTAAAATCAACCATCTGCCACGCGCCGTCACTTGTTGCGACAAAAGTCACAATTTGACCGGTGACATCGGGGTCGAAGTATGAATCGCGAACCTCTTTCAAATCCCACATTTCAAGGACTAAAAGGCTATGTTAACGGTGGATAGAGAAAAAGGACAAACTATCTGCTATTGCTAATTTATTAAGTTTCCAATGTTAGTTTATACTGCCTTGTAAACAGGCAATTCAACTTAAGTTTCAATTTCACCATTCAACTGCCAAGCACACGTCATAACGTTGTTGCGACAAAGTCTCACTTTGGGCCGGTGACCTCAGGGACAAAGGATGCGTCGCACCTCCTCCATATTCCAGACACGTGCAGCGCTCGCGGTCGAACGTAACTGCACGGAACCGAAGCGATTGATTATTTATATAACGGCCAGATGTAAACTTCCGCAGAACATGCCAGTTGCGTTTTAATGTTGGGTAATATCGGAACGAACATGAATCAAAGAGAGGACTTAAGTCTATTTATCACCTGCTACCGTATATAAAACCAACCACATGCGAATATTCCGATACGCCTGAAGGACCTCTAGAAAAATAATGCACATTAAATAATCTAAGAGTTTATTGCATAGCTGCAGATTGACTAGTCTTAATTAGTGCTATGGACTCTGTAATACAGGTCTAACATATTTTTATAGAATACAAACGAGTAATCGGATCCTTTACACGACAACTACACACACAACACAACAAATGGTCGAGCCGTTTCAGAGTGTTGCTTGCGTCGCAGAAGTAAATAGTATTCACAAACACCAGGGAACTCTCGTAGATAGAAGATGACAATGACGAACAGAAATTCTTATACCTACATTTACAGCAGCGCATTCATATCGCTGTACAACGAGCAATGTCATTGTGAGATCCCTCTACACATCTCCATAGCAAAAGATATTGTGAACTCAACACGAGAGACGGTTGTACTTAGACGCGGAGCGTGGGACATATTTTGTCGCACATAACATATGATTTTTTATAGTGGAGACAATCAGTTTATTCGGTTACGTGATTTGTCATCACATCGATGATTTAGGAATGAACTATGAAATTATGCAGTTCTCCCTTGTAATCTCCCAATGGGCATTCTGAGTTCTTAAGAAAGCTTCCCAACGTAAAAAGATAGCCATTCTTCACTTGAGTACAGTATTCGTATATGACGGCTCGCGCGGTGGTAACATAGCTGGAGAAGCCAAGCATGTAACGTCAGAGTACATGGGTACAAGTTCCGCTCAATTCATAGATGTTAATATATGTATTTGCATGATAAATATCTTAAATGTAAAACATTTCTTAAAATTATAAAAAATATTTAATATATAATGTTGTCTAGTGTCCGTAGCACAAGTTCTTACGGTACTTAGAACGTGGCTAGCCAAACGAGGTGTGATAAGTACTCAGATTTTATTATTTTACTAAGTCGTGGAAGCTTCATTCGTTTCTACGATATCAGGAAATGTATAATAACTAGCTAACACTTGTGATATTGCTATCGTTGCGTCTTAAAATTACATGTTTTTAAATAATGACGGATATTCTATGAAATGAAACTACTCGAAACAGCCCTTTTTATCAATACCATTAAATAAACATTACATACGCTAGATTGATCGCATCACTCCACCGTGGTTCTAGCCTTGTCGTGGCGGTGGAGCTCCGTAGCCTGAGGAGAATTCAGGCGAAGCCAATTGAACCGAGGGGCTGCTCTTTGTACCCATCTTATAAGAAGAAGGGACACAAGAGTAATAGAAGAAGGCGCTTTTGCGCACGGAGCACGGGTCGAGAATGGGAATCTCACCGATAGTGTACTGTCCCAAAGTCCCCCCTTCTCCCATGGTCACCTTGTCGCGAGCGACCTCCGAAGTGATGTCGGACCCTTAGAGGACTGACTAGCTGTCGAAGTGCCCACAACATAAACAATAGGTAAGCAAATGCGTTGCCCTCCTTTCCTCCTGCCCTTCAATGCCTCCGGCCAGTCACAAAACTCACTAAATGTACCGCCGGCATTGATATCGACTTTATAAAATTTGATATGAAAACTTGTTGTTTAACATTTAATAGTATTATTATCCAAATACAAAGTATATTCTGCTTATGCTAACATTTAATATTTTGTAATTCTTTAAAATAACTTATATTCGGTATGTAGAATACAAAATTTAAATAAACAAAATAAAAAAATTATGATAAGATACTTATAAGATTTAATTATTGAAATCAAGCAAACATTCTTTCGTGAAAATAAACTGCTGTAGGGAGTGCAAAGTGGTGAATACTAACTTTATTATATATAGCACTTTTTTCTTTTTTTACAGCAATTTTTCTTTTTTTTTTACAAATTTCTTTTTCTATATTCGCTCGTATCTAGTAAGTACAATTGTATCTTTTTAAAATATTTTATCATAACTATAAAAAATGTTATTCTAAAATGTTACTCAAAACAAATGATATACCTTCGTAACAATAGTAAGAATTTTGGGTAAGTAGGTAACAGAAATGTTAATTTGTTCACTACGTAAAATTATAACCATTTATGACATTATTTTTTTGGTTACACATAAAATGTTTATATACATTATCAATTAATTTCCAAGAACTTAATGTAAGGTAAGTAACAATTATCATTATTTTATTACTACTTTGACTCTTATCACTGTGGAATTACATAACATTAGCATTAAATTGCGAATGTGTGATATTTTATGAACTGGGGAACAGCTATGACTCCCTCGTATGTCTGGCGAAGAGCTCTACAGCTGTAAAGCTCTTCGCTAGACCTACTGCAGCTGCCTCCCTTCCCTTTCCCTCTCTAACGAGGGAAGCAGAGGTTTGCATTCATTATAAAAAAACGTGCTTAATGTTTAGCATTTATGACTATTATTTAGAAACGTAGACAAAAAGAGCAATTCGAATTGGACTACCCACACTCATTGACATGCGTAACATTGCGGCGGTATCATGTGAGCGAGAGGTACCTCCACGGCCATGCTGGCCCATTTGCAATGCACTGGTACTGCCTCTAACGCTGTAAATGTAACTCTTCCTTTTTAATATTTAACTGCAGAGGAATATTGATGAAAGTGTATTTTCTAGTTAGTATTATTCACTCTACAGCCTGTTTAGTCCCTTTTTGGAACACAGCTGCATCTACGAGGACTAGTAACCTCCTTATAAAAATGTCGTTATAGAGTATACAAACTAACAAAGTTTCGAAAGTTACCGGACTTTCTCAACGGATACATTTTTAAAGAAGAGCAGAAAATTGTGTAGTCATAAAACTTCAACGTCGTCTATGTCGTGTTTCGTACGGTTAGTGAGCCGGTGGCGCATTAAGGAGTTGGGACGGAGGAGGACAATGATTAATGGGTATCGTTAATCACTAAATTGCTCCGATTAATCGTTTGCCTATATAAAAAAATCACATCATACCTCTTACAAAAACGTATATTTTCTTTTGTAACAAAAGAGAACTATATCTTGCAGCCATGTCCAGTAACAATTTGTCTGCGCGAGCCCATTTTTCAATAAATATTATTTTTTATCATAAAGAATCAACAAGAGGGTGAAATTCGTGCCACAAATTTAGAAATCCAAATCTCTACACTATTGACATAGAAATTTGAATATACAGTTTTTATGTAGGTACATAAAAAAATCTAAATTCAAATTTCTATGTCAATTATTTATTTGAATGTGAATCTCACTCAGTCGGGTATTGGAGGGCAAGGCATCTATATAATGTGACGTATCATGAATCATCATCAGACTGAGGAGTTGTCAAAGACGAGCTTTGTTTTAGATGGAAGAGGAAGTGCCATGCAGCATAGGAGGTGGTAGTGCCATGCATGGTGCATGACACTTCATCCTCCTGTGCAACGGAATTGGGCCGGCCGGGCCGTTGCTCTCTTCATGCGGCGGAAAAGTGACATCATCAGTATCGCGTCTCGCGCGGTTTGTGATCAGACGACACGTAGAAATTCGCGGAGAATGAAGCAGTAACGAAAAGAGTAGTGTAAGTGGTAAGAGGTTAGATGCTGTATTTGTGCCTACTTGGGCTGGCACAACGGGGAGGTACCTCGTGCTCACATGACAATGCCGTAGAATGCTATGATAGCTATGCTTTCGCGTTTCAAATTGTAATTAACCGGTGGCCCATTGAAGGGGAGGAAGAAAGGAAGGCATCCGCATTATTGACGTGCAGATATCACGACGATAACGGGGATTTCTATCGGCATCTGTAAGAATACGATTTCTTGTTTGCCTCCGTATACTTTAAAAAGCCAATCGACTTCCTAACGACTAGGTGACGACGAATCGACGAACACGCGATGAAATAAGTAGGCATGACTTAATCTAATAAACATAATAAGTAGGCATGACTTAATCTAATAAACATATCGAGCTCCGAATGTCACAAAGTGAATAGACATTTTGCGTGTCATTTGTGCGTGACGGTTCGGTTCCTTCATGTTGTTACCCATCAAATACGAACAGTGTTTTTTTTTTCTTTTATCCTATTTTATCAAATTATCATTTGGAAAAAATGTCTTCATATTGTGATTTTTGTCAACAGGGCATATAATAACTCCATTCTTCTTTTTTGAAGTTATACGTCTTTTGGCGCGTCAGAGAAAAAAAATGAGCCGACACCCAGAAGATAGCAATATTCAACATTTTATATTTTCATAAAAAGTTAACATAATGCGTTATAATAATATTTTCAATTAGTTTTTCTCTGCTGTTAGAGCCGTTTTTTTTTTTCAAACGTATAATAAGGCTAAGAAGCATACCTCCTAACATGTGTACATAAATACAGACACACTTTTTTTCTTCTCTTTTGCCCCCTGTAGAAGGATTAGGTAGTCCGTTGCGTGTAACTATCGAGTATACTACTTAAATTTCGAAAAAGATTACACCTAAGAAAAAATACATTTTTGTGCTGTTCAGGAATCTAGATTCTATTTTTATTTTAAATCTTAACGAACTCGGTCAAGAATATCATACATACATACATACTTAAAAATATATATATATATCTCATTCATATTATGCGTAAGATAAATTAAGTACAATAAGTCGGAATAAAATCTTTATTTTATACTAAAGATCCGCCTCCGCTTCACCCGTGAATAAATTATACACCAAAACCTTCCACGAGAAGGTTTGTAGATTTTGAGAACATAGATCGCATACAAACAGACATCTTTGAGCGTCCTTGTTTTATAATAGGACGGATAAAATAGGTTTGGTATCACTGTATAAGAGTGTTTGAAATTAAGTTTAAAAACAATTTTGTTATATAAATATTTTTGCATGAGATTAAATATAAAGCCATCGTTTTGCTTTCGTTTCTGTTTTATATTTCTAACTTTTTTATATTTGATTTGGTACATTTCGAAAGTTGCTGCTTTCAGCTCATTAATTTCATCATTCCCAAACTTTTCGTTTACGTTTCAACATAATAAAGTGACATGATATTTTGCATAATGATATTTTTATATAAATAAGTCTGTTAATCAACAAATAAAAATAAAACCAGTATAATGCATAATGATTTTATTTATTTTGCTATGGATGATGTAAAATTCATTTTAAGCAATTAACATAATAAATATGAAAAAAGCATATTTATTATATCATACGAAATGCCACTTTTAATATTATTATTGGGTTGTTATTCATGGATACATAATCACTTTGAACGTTATTTTAATACCTCAGACCTAATTTTCCATTATTTACCTTAAATCACATAAAAGGGTCACACCAGTAATTATGAAAAAAAGATCTTTATTGATAAATATCAAAAGCTAATAAAGAACATTTACGCCTAGCAAAAAATGTTTATTATTATTATTTACGCGTAACAAATAAATGTTTATTATTATTATTATTTACGCGTAACAAATAAATGTCTTTATTACTATTTACTCACGTTTGGGATGCTCCGATGCGTGTGCGCAGGTCGGCCGCTGCATTCGCGTTGTGCGCCCGCACCGCACTTCCTGCTATTTATGCGCACGCGTGGAACCTGTTGACCATTAAAAAAATGGTAATTTTTATAACCCCTTTATATATAAACTTTTTTTTTGTGAAACTCATCTCATAAAAAATATATGGTGCCTTGTGCTTGAATCCACTTACATTAATATTTTTTAGTGATTAATTATTACAGTGTCAGACTAAAAGATCGACCTACAAATGTAGTACAAAACCCTCTGTGGGTGGCAAGTTCGCAGTAGAATTTTTAAAACACGTTTTAAACCTTTTCTATCCACCTAGGTCTTCTCATACAAATACAATGCAAAGGGGCAGAGGGAGCCGTCCCAGGGTTTCTCTGCGGTCTTCGTGTCTGCGGAGTCTCCTTCCATAAATATGGAGCGGTTGCAGCAGGGAGCGGTTGCCGATGGGGTTCAGTCGTCCGTCCTTACAACGGGAGTGTCCTGGTCGGTCTGCACCAACCAGGTGAGATCACCAGTGGTCCCGGCGAAGGCCTAGCGAGTGGCAGCCAGCGAACAGGGGCGGTTGTTACTCGCTGATGAGACGGTAGGATGAGGTACGCGGCTAGCTTAGAAGAAGAAAAAGGGGGTTAGGAAACCATTCCCGTTCCGTATCTACATGGTAGAAACCCCACTACGGGGACTTGGAGAAAAAGGAGCGAGAAGGTACAGGAGTCAGAGAGGGAAAGAGGAAATGAATATGGTATTTATAAAGGGTATTTGTATTAGACAGCATGACACTAACCCTTAGTAAGAGGTAGTTACATACTGCACTGCAGACAAATTGGGCCTACACATCAAGGGATCTACCTCTCACTTGATAAACTAAAGAAAAGGATACGAAAGAAACTTATGAATTTGCATCTGCAACATGCTGATAAGTACAGGAGAGCGTTACTTAGTGTGTTGCCACTTCCTTCTGAAATTAGTCCGAAGAGCTGGTATGGCAAATGCAATGGCATAACCAACAGTAAGTAGTTGTCTCCGAGAAAAAAACTTTCCTGTGCTACGCGGAGTTACAAGCGTGTGCACATACAGTGCATTATACAATCACCAAAAAAATATTTTATGTCAAAAGTACAAAAACAGCAGCCATATCCTATTTTTTTTAATATTTCTTTTTTATAAGTTATTCGCATTCAATTTCTTACTCGATCCATACTAATGAAAGAAAATGTTAATTTTTCACCCGATCATAATTTTCTCGAGCGGGTTGTATCTGCATTTTCACTTTTTGTCTAAGATAAAAATCATATTAATATGAAAATGTCACCAGGTGACGCATGTTATAAAAGTATAAAATTTCCTGTCAAGTATACTAATGATATAAAGTTAAAACGTGTGTTTGTTTGTTTTTTGAACTCGCAACTGATCCGAATGGAAAAACTATTTTTGTGTTGATTACTTCATTAAACGAGGAAGTCTATGGGCTAAATACCAGGACGCTACGAGTGATAGGAACCGTGGGGTGATGATAGTATTAACATAAATCTAATATTGTTATTATAACATTGTGCTAAAATAAAAATTATACAGTCCCTATAAGCTGTCTGTATATATGTGATCGATTATATCAAAATCTACGACACTGATTTTCATTCGGTTTTCCTCAATGGATAGAGCTATTTCCGAGGACGATTTTAGTGTATAATTTTTTGGCCCCTGCTATTCACTAGCGAACTATTATGGATAAATAAGAAAACATCATGTCCACTTTGAAACACATTCACTTGAAAAGTTAACCACATGTATGTTTTAAGCTTCAATGGAAATTGGGCTCTCTCTTGTAGAGTACGTAAAAAGAACAAGAATTTACAATTTTATTTCTCTATTCCCTTAAAATTCGGGGAGAAGTAGTTGGCGGTGATACAGCCCCGTGCCTCGGAGAGGAGCAGTAGGTTTTATGTCTGATTCCTCCCCAGTCGCGTTGGACTGCCGTCCCCTCGGAATAGGAGAATAAGAGAATGTACAGACAAGTGCATTGTGTGCGCATCTTGAGCACTATATACATATATAGAACATATGTTCTGCATAGATGCATGGCCACTGTAGCCGTAATTCGGCTACGATGATTTTATTATTATGCCAACACATTGTCAGTAAAATAATTAGTATAATAGTAATTGTTAATAAATATTTCATCATCCATTTTGCACTCGCCACCATTCCCAATTCATACAGGAGTGTAAAAAAATAAATTACTTATATATTAATGATCTAATGTATTGGAATCCTCTCTCTTCAACTTAAGCTGTCAAACTAAGCGCTGTGACGTTCTGCCAATACACAGTCTCAAGTATTAAGCTAATCAATTCTTCTATGCACCCACCAGGCAAACTATCATAATGTATTATTAGCTGCTATCCCACTGGGGACGGGAAGAAGGACAACGCATAGGCATAGTAATTATGTCCATGGGCATCGACCGTTGTAGAATTGCACCAATTTCTCGTTTGCCCCAACCTATTCTATAAAAAAATACTAGCTGCCAGTGCAGTTGTCATTCACACCATTCGCACGATGCCTCGACCTTCAGCGATTGGCGAATAATATTTAAAAAACAATATGTCAGCTGTGGCACCAATTAATGACATTCCTTCGGTTGACGAAACCCTACAAATTGCAAAAAAAACCAAGCATATTATTTTATTTACACAAGAATAACTAAAAAAATCCCTACGGTAAGTTTTTTTTACATTGGATACCTTTTTCACCACAAACAGATAAGGTTTTGGTTTATTTAGGCTAATTAAGAATTAATACCCACGGTCGATTAGCATTTTTGCCTTTTTTATGACGCAGGGAAGCGGATTTAATGGCCATTCCCGGCCCTTAAGGAAGAAGTAGTGCCACGCTGCACAGGAACATGTAGTGCCGTGTATAGTGCATGACACTGCTACCTCCTATCCAACGGAATTGGGCCGTAACGACCGGGGAGGTATCTCACGCTAAAGTGACATCTCCAGTGTCGCGTTTCGTGAGGTTTGTGAGTAGACGGTGGCTCATTGGAGACGGGGGATGGCAACGCATCCGCATAGTAATTATGTGGATGTTAATGGGTGTCGATAGTCGTAATAGACTACAATCGCTCCTTTGCTCCCTATGCTATTTAAAAAAACCCTGATTGTGATCCGGAGGTGTGTTGGATTCGCGGGAAATTACCTCCCCATGTACTGCAGCCGTATTGTGCCAGACCACAATCGGTACCTGGAATCAGACCGAGGAAATAGCCCTAGTTTACATAATATCACCGCGAAATGTTAGCAGTAGGGAACTGTGCTGAAGATGTGTTGTTGATGTAAGTGCTAGCTATACTTTGTGCAATTTATCGGTTCCGGTGGCCCGCTGGGTAGGAGGAAAGTAGGAGACATAGATGATCGTGTGATGAGTATGGATAGTAATTTACTTTGGTGATGAAATCCAATTATGTAAATTAACAAGGTACCTCGACCTATATTTAACCTAGCTCCGCCTCCAGGCGTTGTTCTTGGTAACAGAATGTCCTCTCCAACATCTTAACAGCGGAATAGTGTGAATTTCCCATCCGCACTCATTGTCTCCTATTCTTAAAAGAGGGGTACAAAGAGGAGTGCCCTGATTCAATTCCCTTCATCCAAGATGCTTCATGTAAAGCTGCTGAGCCTCACCACTGAAACAAGGTTTGAACCATGATGGGGAGCATTGTTAGCACATTTATGAATATATATATATATATATATATATATATATATCGATTGACTTATCACACCACGTTAGCCTAACACTTTTTTTGTTGACGCGGGGAAACGCATTTTTGCGACTTCACTGGCCCTGGATGGCGTCCAGTGATTTGTGGGGCTCGTGGCACGTAAACCACCGCAAGTGCCACCAGTGCCGCCTTTATACCGCCAGGTAAGGTACCGCAACAAATCATCGGTGGAACAACAAATCGTCGCGGCACCTCGACGCCTAGTCAGGTTCCTATGAGATCGATTCCACCTCCACAGATGGGGCTGTCCCGCACCACAGGACAACCCCCACCAACCTTGGACAGTGCAATCGGGAGAGGTGTCCATCCTCGCCCCTAGCCCCGTGCACAATAGCACCGCCTCATTTTGATATTTTGTACCCTACTTTTATAAGAAATACAAGAGTACAAAGAAAAGCCACTTCCTCGGTTTAATTGGCTTCGCCCAAGGTGTCTCGGACCACCCCAGCCCACTGAGCCCCACCGCCACAAGGCTTGGACCATGGTGGGGTCCTCGTGACGTTAGCCTAGTCCTGTGGTAAGTAAACTCAGTACCTGCAACACTAGTCGTATTACAGGTACCATAAAACAGATATATACTAGTAACTAACATTTTTATAAATTTCGGGTTCGAACCCGCTAGTTATACGCTAAATGCCAGAGAAGCTGGTGAGCGTACGGCATGTTAATATAATAACAATAATAAAATCCCAGTTTGGAAAGTTATTAGGCCATGGCTTGCACTTGCGACAGCCCTGAGTTCGCGAACTTCACGCCAAAGACCATTCACACACAAACTGTTGCACGAATATTCTTGAATATCTACTTCAAGAAATAGTTCTCTTGCTCCACTTATTGATTGAATTTTGAGCAAAATAATCCTCGATCGATGTTGTAACTCGCGGTCGCATCCTTAGGTACCATACATTCATACTACACCGCGCGTTAGATTAAGTGTGTTATGTCTGAACTAAAGTTATATCAACGTCAATTTCAGTGTTTACAAAAAAAAATGTCACCGGGAGAAGTATATCACTTCGGCATATGTTGCTGGACTAGATCAGTGCTTGTTGTTCACCCCACCATTGTTCAAGCCTTGTCGTGGCGGTGGGGCTTATTAGGCTGGGGTGAACCCAGGCGAAACCAATTGAACCGAGGAGGATCTTTGTACCTCTCTTATAAGAAGAGGGGGCTTAAAGATCAGGAGGAGGAATCGCTCTCGGTACCCCTATTTTAAGAAGAGGGGAAAAAAGGCTTGTTGTTCAAGCCTTGAAATTGTCCTATATTCTCCCTTGCCTGATTGTGAAAAGAATGTCGGTGTCTAGAAATAAGACAAATAAATGAAGGATGAATGCATCCAGCATCGTAATGGTGGTCTCGCTCTATCACAATAATGACCTCTAATGACAGATACGCATATATTATGTGTAATTTTAGAGTCCCGTCCTGTACCGAAAACAACAGAAATCTTATATCCTCAAAATTGTTATGATAATGCTATCCGTAAACCTTTTTCACAGGAACGCGTGAAAAGACCAAGCTAACATTTCTGTCAATTACTAAAGTCTGCAATCTCTTGAAGCACGGAAAGACTGATGATGAATTACTAGAAATCGGTAGCATTTTAAATCAATAAATTTGTAGAAATAGTATCAACAATATATTTTCTATTTAAGTTTCCATTTAAGTCGAAAGAGAAAGCAGACGTGGTTTATTGACTGTCTCTCTTTGATTTCTTCATGTCTCTCTGCACAATCCGGTTAGATAGACAAATTCACATCTTCCGTCTCTATTCACCAACACGGACACTCGTATTCATAGACCTGTTTAAGACTTCTCTCCTCTATCTACATTATATCTATGCATGTCTCCCGCCAGTACGGAGTCATAACCATACACGGCAGGTTTTATTTTAACTTTGACGGTCTGCTAATCTAGGGGATGACACCATGACCACGACCATGAGGATATTCTGTGTTAGAGTACAAAACAAGACAAGGCAACTTGGTATTATATCTATTTGCCTTGTCTTTGCCAACAGGTAACACATATATCTCTCCCAAAGCGCTGGGCCCACAGCAATCTGTGATACGTCGAATCCTACAACCACTTGCCAATTATGTAGTCTTCGGATTAAAACATTCTTACTTTAATTTTTTTAATATTAAAATCAAGCAGATCACAGACTTGGAATTAGAGAACGGAAGAAGAATAATGATGATGCTTACTTTGGGGACCAAAAAAAGTGTGCTTTAAAAATCGAACAAAGATTTTACTGTTTTTTGATTGACATTCGACGTGGGTGCTACCTAAATTGCCAGCTTTTAGCTTATGTCTATTTAACAACGTCTTATTATATTGCATTTTCCGGTAATCTGTCTACTTTTTAGGCTCAGGCATTTTGTAATTTAAAAAGGTAGAAGGATGGTAATGTTTTGATCGTTTGTATGTAGATTTCTGTTACCTATCACTAGAATCGTCTTGATGACACGGTTGACGAGAGGTACATTAAAATATATTTTATGCAGACATATTTTTTTATTTTAATTTAATGTTAGTACATCATTTAATACGAAGTGTGCAAACAAACCCTTAAGGCAGAGGTAGTGCCATGCTGCATTGGAGGATGTAGTGCCATGCATAGTGCATGACACTACATCCTCCTATGCAACGGAATTGGGCCGACACGATCGGAGAGGTACATCTCGCTAACATAATACCGTCGTAATGTGACATCTTCACTGTCGCGTTTCGTGCGTTTTGTGAGTAGCCGGTGGCCCATTGATGGGGGGGGGATTAGGTGAAAAAGAGAGCAACGCATCGGCACAGTAATTATGTGGATGTCCATAGGCGTTGGCAGTCGTATTAAGGACGATTCCTCGTTTGCCCCCCTATTCTATAAAAAAATATAGCAAAAAATACCGGCCAAGTGTGAGTTTGACACAGAGGGTCAAGTACTGATAAGGGGTCACGAGCATTCTGTCTTCATAAACGTCCGCACGTCGGTCAATACGTTTCTCTCGTGAACTCGTTTGACAGTCAAGCTGAAATTTACGTCTAATACTAAGGTCTGCAACGTCTTAAAGCACTAGAAAAGGTCACATGCCAAAGACAATGCAATCAAAAGATACAGCCGCTTATGTGCATATTTTGAATTTTCTATGGGGTTACTTGCGGTTAACCTAAAGTCAAATTTCTAAAGAACAACTTTCTCTACTTTCCATATTTCATTCTGATACATTTCACTTCCTATATTGAAATGAACTACACAAATAATTTTGTAATGAGTTCTTCCATAAACACATATTACAATTTTTTGGGTCTATTCCCATATTTGTACTGTAAGATCTTATTACCTAACTTTGAATGTAAATTTCACCTTGATCCTTTCATGCGTTTCTGAGAAAAATGTCTTGACAGACGTACCTACAGACGCAGAAACTTACGGACAACAAAGTGATGCTAAAAGAGTTCCGTTTTTTCTTCTTCTTAATATACGGAATCCTAATTAATAATTGTAAAGTGCCAGTAAGTAGATAACATTTCTCTTCCTAACAACGCGAAACTATCACATTTCCTCACGGAGCAGTCACAGAAATTACTGCGACATTGCTAAATGAATTACGGGAGCGTGGGACCACCGCAGAGGAGATTAATGCTCCAATTATATTATATCACACTACTTCTTGTTTATAACTGTTAGTTCTCCTTTCATCACCATCATCATCAACAGCTGGGCGACGTACACTGCTGGATCTATGAGGGATGATTGATAAGTATCCGAAACGACAAAGAAAGACTTTAATAATCTATTTAAAACAATTTTATTTTTCAACGTAGTTTCCTTCTACCTGGATGCATTTAGTTCAGCACTTCTCCAATGCCGTTACATCAATTTGATAAAAAAAGTCATGAAGCTGACACCAGAGACCATTTACTATGGGAATGTGACTTTTACAAAAAGGAGCGAAATACCATGTTGGACGGCATCCAACGGCCGACAGTGGGCCCAGTCTATCACCAGGATTTGGTCGCAACGGAACAGAGCTTTAGACTACTGAGGACCATTGCGCGTACATGGCACGCGATGAGGAAGGATAGGTAACGACGTAGCTGCATCGAGATAATCGGGACTGACGAGGCCTATGACAACACCACATTTCATGAGTTGGGAACTTTTACATACATAACACCTATTCTAGAATAAAAATAAATATGACCCTATTATTTGGGTCATTTTCACTGGAAAGTGACTATTCTCGTCCGCAAAAAGGCAATAGTGAACTTACCTACCCACCTCACCATGCGTAACCGAATTTCATCCATGGCAACCACCTCTATAGGGACTAGCCAACTGCACAGGAAAAATGTTATAGTGCACAAGTGTGTGCGTAGTAGAAATTTTACTATTTCTCTAGTCTCTTTAGATTTACAAACAGTCCAAGCCAATGCCCATGGACATCCGCATAATAATTATGAAGATGTAATATCCTTATTTCCCAGTCCCTTTCAATGGGTGATCGGAAACTGACGAAACGCACGAACAGCGACCGCAGTTTCGTCGTGCCGGCCTACTTCGGCTGGAACCCGTCATGGCATTGCCCTTTACTTATTATCTTTAGAACTTAGTAGTTTTTAAAAACGATCAAGTCACGCCGTGCAAATTTTTAAATAAACCTTAATAACACAATATACAAAGTTAATATACTAAGTCATTAACAGCACGGAGTGGCGCCCAATTGCCATAAATCATTTTAAAGTTTTCAACTACTAGCTACGGAGCGTGACGTGGCTCGTGAACAATGTGAAGATGAACTTTGAAAGCGTCACCGTTATTATGTTACATCTGTGGCTGAACTTGTTGTCTCTAGACCTCCTTGCGACTCCTGGGCTTGAGTCACGGAACAAACCGAAGATTTCAAAAATTTCATATCCCAATAGCCATATGGGGTTTGTAAATTAGATAAGGGTCTGTCGGAAGTGTGGGAAGTAACTCTTGAACAAAGTGAAAACCTTGATAACATTATTCAAATCGGATTCGGATTACGCTTAGATCATTATATATATATATATATATATATATATATATATATATATATGTGTGTGTGGGTGTGGGTGTATTATATGTATTTCTATAACAAAAATCTTAAATACATAAAATTTCTTACATTTCTAAAAAAAATATTTAATATGTTTCCGTTGCCTAATGCTTGTAACACAATTCCTGACTACTGTCAGGAACTGTTTTGTGTTGTAGGGATATGCTAACTTGGTGTGACGAGTCCACATATATTATATTACAACAACGTTTCACATATGATTTTGCTTGCTCCTGGACCGCTTATCGCATACAAAGCCCTTGTGTTAAGCGAGTTATAGGCAGGTAGCAAGTCTTGATTCCTGAGTCAAACAAAGTTTTATTGAAGTAATTTCAAATGTCAGTAGCAATTTGAAGGTTGTGAGCCAGCGATCGTATATACGCTACGAACCCCTGAGGCAGGAATTGTAAAGTAGAGGTGTACTTGGATAGCATAATCGTTATTGAGATATAAAAAAGATTAACTGGCGATATTAAAATTTTCGTGTCAGTTTAGACACTGGAAACTACACCAGACACTGGTATCAACCGCGGGTGGCTCAGGATTCTATATTGGATGTCAAAACAGTCTCGTATCAACCAAGGCTGCCTGAAGGTTCTATATTTAGTCCTAAAATAGCCTAGTATCAACCGAGGGTGCCTCAAGGTTCTATGCTGGGTCCAAAAATAATCTGGTATCCACCGCCGGTGCCCCAAAATTCTATATTTGTTCCTAAAATAATATAGTAGTCTATCAACCGAGGGTGCCTCAGGGTTCTATAGTAGGTTCCTTTTCTCCAATTTTCAAATTTTCGGTGACAAAAAAAACCAGGTATGGAACCAAACGCAATTTTTGAAACTCTCCGTGGTATTAGTAAAATGTTTGTGTACCGGGCTATTAATAGGTACAATGAGACTTTCTCTGTTTGTGACAGTGTGTGTTAGCTATGAAGGAGTGACTAAGCCATATTTTTATGAAAACGGTATCAAAACATCGGCACAAGTGTATCGGGATACCCTGCTTAAGAAACTACGCAAGCCCCTTAATAACACCATGTTCAATAACCAAGTACGGTCCTTCCAGGACCAAATTTTAAGGCACGGCGCCGTGTCGTATAACTCAGTCCACGCAGTCTTGGTTGGAAGCGAACGTCCTGTACTTCATCAGAGCTGAAGACTGGCCGTTATCTAGTCTCTAAGTAATTCTCGGGACCAGGTCATAAAGCTCGATCCACCCAATTTTGGTTAGAACGAACGCTCGGGACTTGATCAAAGTTAAAGACTATCCTGTCCTGACCTTAATCCGCTGGTTTATTATTTATGGTCAGTTTTAGAGAGTACAGCTTGCTCTAAACGTCATAATACTCATAATTTGGATTCCCTAAAATAGGTGTACGTACTTCTATTGATAATTGGCCTCAATAGTCATCAAAAGCTAAATCCGGTTGCTCGTTTTTCCCCTGTACCATGAAAAAAGTGACTGACATATCAACGCACAATCGAAACTACTCTTGTAATTTGTTACAAAAGTAGCATTCATGATCTAGTTATATAACATTTCTAAGGAAAGGTTTTTGGTATCTTTATCCTTTAAAGGTGAATTACAGGTTTAAACTTTGTATGAAAGTGTCGTGAACGGGTAAATCGTATGTTGCAGTCTGTATTTTTAATCCATTTATAGTATAAATATTGATCTTATCCCATTACGAAGATGAACAAACAAACAGTGCGGGTCAACCAACGGTCCGCAAACCTGTACCGACGTGACATCGATCCTTAGCGCCGGAGCCTCATTATTATTTAATTTATTTTAAGTTTCGTTAACTTTTGTTTTTATTGATGTTATTTATGACACTTTCGTTTAAATTTCCAAAGCTCACAACACGCTACTTTCGTCGTAAACTTCGGCTTGTATTTAAAGGAGTTTCTTAAATTTAATACTAAAGATCTTAAGCGAAGTTCTAGGTACAGCCAACGACATAAGTCGATGAAACATAAATTCAATAAATTCAAAATAAATCCAGTTGTACATAATGTAGCTTCGCTGAATTCTTCAATGTCTGTCTGTATGAGACCGTCGTCCTCGAAATCTACAGGCTGGATATTCGTGCTGTTTTCACCAGTGGATAAAGGTATTTCTGTGGAAGATTTTAGTCCATAACATAGCCCCGTTGTTTACTGGCTAAGCCGCTTTTATTCGCGCTCGAAATCATCAAAAGCCGTGATCATTATTTAATTTATTATTAGAGCCCTCTAAAGATAACGTTTATATCCATTCTAAACAATCTAAGCTCTCTACTTACGGAGATTAACCCGGGTGCTTATTTGGAAGCAGTGTGCGAGCGGGTCATTCTGTCAGTGAGCTGGTATAGCTGTCTCATGTGAGGTATGTCTATATGTGAGGTTCCTACGCCTCGAACATCGGAAGCGGTTTACATAGAATTAGTTCTAGTAACTTGCCCTATTGGCATTTCACTGCGGATGCGTCCCTTAGTGTTTGTGTTCGTATCATTTTCGGTGGACTTAGCTGCTGCTATCGCGATCCCGCTGTCGGCGTCTTGCAATGCGGGCTTCGGCCGATGGTAATGAGAGTTGGTTATTCAAACCGGATCGTATTCCGCCGTTCTAGCGATCAATTTATTTTGTGATCCTAAGTAATTTGTCTTTTCTGAACTGCATCTTTGCTAGGTAACTGTTTACGATCAGTACCAGTCTGACAGTCCTAGTTGGAATAGTTTGAAGATAACGCCTTGGTGCCGAATCTTGTCGAACGTCTTTGCTACATCAAAGAAGACAGCGCACATACGCAAAGAAAGCCACGTATCCGTCTATTTGGAGTCCCGTGAGTACGTACTCTGTGAGGAGGTGTACTTGCTGTGGGGAACTGTCACTGTCGTGAAACACGAATTGCTCGTCTATGAATAGGTCGTAATGCATTCATCCTGTATATTAAATTTTTCTCCTACCTTTGCCGTAAGTTGGAACTTTACATCCTCTTCTTTCACTCACTGTCTTAAAGAGGAAACTTTTGTTTTGGATCTAAACTTATGCTGTGGAAGCGCAGAGAAGCTTAAAACAGTTTCATAGGATCGATATGACTGCTAGACGGGCACAGAAGCACAAAAGTTTGAAACCCGTTAGAGATAGGCAAAGTTCAAAAACCAGATCTAGCCTGAAAATGAGTGTTATGGTTTTAGGAAGAGGTAGCGGTGCTATGCATGGCACTACCTTCTTCTGTTGACGAGGGGAAACGCATTTACGCGCCTTCACCGGCCCTGGGTGGGGTCCAGTGGTGTGTGTGACTCGCGGCCCATAATAGTCTGCACAGTACCCACAATAACCACCGCGAGTGCCATCAGTGCCGCCCATGGTGAGATGTCCCGGAACAACAAATCATCAGGCAACTCGACGGCTAGTCAGCCCCCTAAGGGACCAACTTCACCTCGACAGATGGGGTTGCGCTGCACTACAGGACAGCCTCTCCGACTTGGGACAGTGCATTGGGGTGAGGTTCCCATCCCCCCTTGCCCCGTGCGCAAAAGTGCCTCCTCCTGTTGCTCTTTGGTCCCCTCATCTTATAAGAGTGGTACCGAGAGCGATTCCTCCTCCTGTTCTTTAGCCCCCTCTTCTTATAAGAGGGGTGCAAATGGCTTTGCCTGGGTTCATCTTAGGCTCCAAGCACCCCCACCCATGACGAGATCCTGCGGGTTCGTCGGTTAGGGCATGTGGCGTTAAGGGAGAGGTGGGAGGAGGACCTGGCGCGGCAGCCATACGATAGAGAGATAACGGCTGCCTTGCACCCGGTCCTGGAGCGGTGGATACACCGTAGGCGCAATACCCTCACATTTCGTCTGACGCAGATGCTTACCAGCCATGGTTGCTTCGATGAGTGTCTGTGTAGGATAGCCCACGGGAGCCGACAACTCGTTATCACGATTGATACGCGGCGGTGGACTCAGCCCAGCTCACCCTCGAGGTGTACCCGAGATGGGCGGCGCTGTGTCGCGATCTAACATCATCGTCAGTCGAGCATTATCGTGGCAATGCTCGGCAGTGACGAATCCTACCAGGCGATGGCTTCCTTCTGCGAGACCGTCATGTCGCAGACGCAATTCGACGAGTGGGTGAGAGAGGAGGCTGCCGACGCGGCCTCCCCCCGACGACGATGAATGGGGGTACGAAGGGTGTGTGGGGGTAGGAGGGGCCCTGTGTTCCGTATCAGGCCGGTATGGAAACCCGGTCCACAACATCATCAAGACACGGCGTCGTGGGGACTGGTCATAGAGTAGCCGGACAGTCCCCGAGGAGTTGAAGTCTGGCCTTTTCAGCCTGTCGCAGGAGGGGTCCTGTTGCCTACAGATCCGGGACCCTTTATTAATAGCTCCCGTAAGGGTTTTGTTGGTATTGCTACCCAATATATACCCAATATCCGAGTCCAACATAGGTCTGGGGGCCTACAGTCCCCAGGTATCATGCGTAAATTCGTTCCCGTACGTCACCAAAAAAGAAAGGCTACTAGGCCACGACAAGGCTTGAATCACGGTAGGCATGCATGGCAGTACTTTCATAAATGCAACCCAATTGGGCCAGCACGATCGGGGAGACCTCACGCTCACATAATACCGCCGTGAAGTGACATCTTTAGTGTCACGTTTCGTGCAGCTTGTGAGTAGCCGGCGGCCAATTAGGGTTGAAGGAGGCCAACGCATGTCCTTTTGTTCCAGGTATTCGGCACTATATAATGTGCCGCGAGCCCCACACACCACTGGACCCCACCCAGGGCCAGTGAAGGCGCGTAAATGCGTTTCCCCGCGACAACAAAAAAAAAAAGGCCAATGCATGTAATTATGTGTATGTTCATGGGCGCCGGTACTTGTGAATAGGCTCCGCTTGCTCGTTTACACTCCTGTTCTATAAAAAAAAAAGAAATCCTTAGAATATTATAACGATGTTCAACCCAGCGAATCTTCAGATCGTGAACAACATTTTTTATTTCGATACCGAAATTTCTTTCAACAGGTGTCGCGGTTATAGGAGTACATAAAACTTTGGGGTGTAAAATATGCATTTTACGATCCGAATTTTATGGTTTCCTGTTGGACAAATCCCTAAAAATGAATAGAGGCATATTTTATAACTTTTTTATTCCGCAATTATTGCGCATTTGTGCAATATGTAAGCCCTTGAAAGCGTGAACATGTTTTAGAGTTCATCTCTGAAACATGTATCCATATATATCTCCATGTAATAATATGCTATGTAGGCGAAATATATATCTCCATGCAATAAGATGCGATGTAGGCGTAAAGGAAATTTACGACAACAAAACTTTATTTTATTTTTTATCTGTCTGTACTAGAAGTTGTGTTTTTCTTTTTGTGTGTGAAAGTCCTTAAATGCGTGGTGTATAACAAAAATATATTAAAAAATCTGCTAATCCTTTTTCGATTATTTATTAATAGTTCATAGGTAGGCTGTACTACGTACTAATTAGTACCTACACTAAAATCAGTTCAAATCGAATTTATTTCAATAAAGTCTCGTAACTGTCACATAATGATGTTCTTTAATAGACAACCAGCTAGTAAATATTAAAAACACTAGTAAATGTGTATGTGGTTCGTGTTAGCTAGTAGTTTGAATTACGCTTCTATCCATCGTTTTAGAGTCCGATATTCCTTTACCAATTTTATTGATAATCTGTCTGCACCTCAATGAAATACGAAAATGTGTGTGCATGAAAAATGTGTCTATATTTTACTATCGTATTATTTTTTATATTATACTTTATAGCTGTAGAATTATTTTATGGCCTTAGATTTACACGACTTAGGTAATAAAAGGCTTGCTGATATAGTTAATTAAACAAAGTGTAGAGAAATATGTTTTAAATATAAATTGAATTTTTTTTTATATTTTTCTTTTATGAAATAAAACATATAATCAATATTTTCTATTGATTTTTTAAATATTTTATGAAATCCTACGGCGAAATCTAAAGGCTGGTGACAATTAGTGGAATATTCTGAAGAAGGCTTCTTCTATGGTCACCAAAAAATACTCATATACAAGTACTCTAAAATAATTATGATACGGAAAGTTTGCGTCGACCAATATGAGCGGAACATGAGAGTAAATCCGCGGGGCAACTTTTTTTTATATTATAGGGAGGCAAACGAGAAATCTATTAAATTTACTAAAAACTATTCCACATAATTGCCATGCCGATGCGTTACCCGCCCTTCACACCCCCTCCCCCAAAGGGCTTCCGGCTACTCTCAAGCCGCACGAAATGCGACCGAAGATGTCACTTTACAACGTCATCATGTGAACGAAAGGTCCCTTGCCATGATGGCCCAATTAAGCCGCAGTGCAGCATGGCACTACCGCTTACAAATGTTTTGATGAGGGAGTAATAATGTATTCCATCAATCCACGAAAAGGACCAAATGTCCCCCCCCCCGTATATATCCCCGGTCCGACCAAACTTGTTTCTTTTTCAATTGCCGTGAGATTGCTTTTCATGATTACATTTGAGGATAAAAATAAGAAAAAATAATCCTATCGGAAAATGGTCGAAAGTCATCAAGTCAAATCTTTGGCCGTCCTCAAAATGAAACGTTGAAAATGGCTAGCAGTGACCTTATAACGTATATTGTTACTTCTACAATACCACCAAAACATATTTACACATGTAGCGGTAAGAACTGGGATATGGGTCTTAGTGGTTACTGGCTCCTAGCATTTTGATTTCACGGAGACGACGGAATTAAAAGTTGAAATATATTTTTCGTTTGATTCTCAGAACCTTTTTTACATAGAAAATTTCATTAAAAATACGCGAATTTTACTTACAAAAATTATAAATGCGAAAGTTTCTTGAGGTATTTGTTTTATTTTTTTCTCTAAGTGTAGTGAACTTATTGGGAAAAGAATTAGGTATCAAATACAAGCCGGTAGCTTGTATTTGATACCTGCACGTAATTTTTTTTAACACAAAATACTTTCAACCCTAAAAACGCCCTTCTCTGACAAATATAACATCATAGTAGTGTTCCAAATGGGCGGAGCCTACGAGCGAGAGAGCGTAACAACATACTGCTTACCCATGGTAGGTGGCTGATGTATTCATAGATCAATTAGACTGAACCGTGTAACAGACAACGAGTTTTTTAATTGTCTTGTCTGTCAGTCTGTTGATCATGGCGATAATCGCTAAGTGTGTCATCGACTCTGTGACATTCAACTCATTAGGCCAATGTATCGGGGTCAATATTCGAGCACGACCAGTTATAGTTTATAATATCCAACAGAGACATCGCCAGCCCTTTAGTACCAATGTTAGGGTTCCGCAGCGTAAAAAGTGACTTCATATTCAGTTATATAGGTTAAGAGTCCGCTTTTAGGCTGTATTTAATGAGCCGTGATAGATAGACAGAAACTTAAATCTGATGTATTTCTGTTGGCGATAAAACAACTGATAAGGGAGGACCCCATACGGCAAACTTGCGTTTTATTCGACCGCAAGTGCCAGTCGATCTTAGCGGATTTTATATAACAATGTCCCCTTAGCCTTGTGAATATATTATGTGCCGGGAAACAAGTGGTATCTCAAATCCCTCATTCTCCTATATACTGGCACGTTTTATGCGGCTGACGAGTAGCCGTTGGCTCATTGGAAGGATACATCTGATATAAAAATAAAAAATCATTGAAAAGGTATATTTCAGTTGGACGTCACTTGTTGTCTCAATAATGTTGCTCCATTCTAACGCAATTGAGGAGACCTTGGATGTGAAGAGAACTTTGGTAATTTTTGTCCTATGAGGATTATGCTATTGAACGTGCTATGTTGGGTGTCTCTCAGTCCAACAGAATTCGTAAAGAAGTCATAAGACAGAGAACTAAGGTATTCGATATCACGCGACGAATAAGCTCGGTGAAGTGGCAATGGCCTGGTCACACACTCAGAAGAACAGATGGCAGATGGGCCAGTAGGGTTCTGGAGTGGAGCCGCGTCTAGGAAAACGAAGTGTTGCGCAACCGTTCACCAGGTATGAAGACGATCCCTGTGCAGTAGCCGGTCCGGGATGGATGCGAGTAGCAGGAGATCGGTCGCCTTGACGTTCATTGAAAGGGGCCTACGTCCAGCAGTGGACCGATAAGGGCTGATGATGACGAATGATGATGATGATGACGAAGGATTATGCGTTTTATGTTTGTGAATTTCAGAGCCCAGTCTATACTTATGTATACATATATATTATGTCTGCACATATATTGAAACGTTGTTGTGTTTATATCTTCATGAAACATTATAAATTTGTAGAGAAAATACGGTGTTACCTTACACAGCAAAGCGTAATATTTTGCGTAGCGTCCTACAACCGTGCAGATTCTGGAAAATTCATAGACTCGTATGCGAGCCCTTATACTAACATCTATAATGGGAAAGGGGGAGGGGCCGTTCCCAGAACAGGCTCAGGCCACGGTCATGACTTTTATGGTGACTCGACTAAAGAACTTATAACATTACAATGAAAGTACCGCTACGTACAAGAGAATTATTTGTATGACTCACATAATAACACAATTGAAAGCATTTGTAGGTCACCCATGAGTTCATATTTACAAGGAAAGTCCTCTGAATGCTACAAAATGTTCAATGAATCTCACTGACATGCTTGCCTCGGAGGAGTTACACTGGATTCGACTGCTCGTTAGCCCTCTATTTTTTTAAATATAATATAGGTGGACAAACAAGCAATCGGAGTCTTTCAACGACTACCGACGCCCATGAACATCAGCATAATTATGCCGATGCCCTCCTTATCACCCACCACCATAGGCCACCGGCTGCTCACAAACCACACAAAACACGACACCGTAGGTGTCACTTTACAGCGGTGTCAAGTGAGCTAGAGGTACCTCCCCAGTCGTGCCGGCCCAATTCCGTTGCTTAGAACGATGCACCATGCATAGCACTACCTCCTCTTATGCAGCATCGCACTACAACATATGTTACAATACATATTATTACATATACTTTCGTGTACCTACCAGGCTGTGTGGGGGCGGCCTAAGAATATCCTCTCACTCAGTCTAAGCCCAGGGTGATGTAAGATTTTTCAAAGGGCACTAGTCTCTTAACAACAAACAGGCTTCAGCGATGTTTGTTTGGTGTTCCGCCTGTTTCATAGCAACATTGAAATAGACGGGAACACCGAATAGCACTCGCCCCGAGTGATGGCGTTGCCAGCAACCAGATCGGCTACCGGCTGCAATGGCGCCAGTCTGAAACCTAATCTGCGACTGCCAATCCACCTGCTCAGCGTGGCAGCTATGAGCATTAACCTCCAATGGACGACAGCAGTAGAATTCGATCCCTAGTTCCCGATAGTTCCACTAGTCCTGACCACGGTAGCGGCCACGGTAACGGTGGAACAAGGGGTGCTTAGAATATCCGAGCTACGAATCGCTACCACCGCTTTGACCAGGCTACGTATAACGGTCGAACGATCAGACTAGATAACAACTTGGTTAAGCTGGAGGTGGAACTGGAAAAAATCCGATAGCACGTTCTGGCACTATGTAAGTCTAAAGACAAGGTGAGGACACCGTAGCTTTGACATCGGGTCACCTATTCTACTTCAGGGAAGGCGACACCCCATCACAAGGCGGCGAGGGATTCCTCGTGAATAGGTTGTCGTGCCCATGATGGCAACATCGTCGAAATTTCTAATGTGTCGGGTAGGGTGGCGTATCTTATTCTTAACTGACTGCGAGGTATAAGTAATACAAGTATACACACCAACCTCGACATATTCCGTTGACGCCGTGGAGACAACCTATGAGGATGTCTCAAAGGCCCAACATAACACCTGTAAGGCCCACTTCAATTCCACACCGAACTAACTTTTAACGAACAACGGCAGGCCTCGAAAAATTTCAACTGGAATAAAAAAACCGTTTCGATGCCCTAGATATGCCGAAAACCACAATGGCAATTGACGTGGCCATGAGTGGCGTGACTGGTTGCATGCGGGACGTGGGTGGAGAGTATTGTGGGAGTAGGTATTGTGGGAGTAACTATAGCAGAAAAGCTAAACTCTCAGGTAAGACGTTTAGACTTATGAGGGAACGCAGAGCACACGAAGACGCTACGTCTGCCGATGTCAAATTTCTTTCGTAGCGAATTCACGTACTAAAACGCCGAGACCTTCGTAGCTCAAATACACAAAGGGTTGCCGAAGCGATAGAGCAGAATAGAAGGTCAAAGGTTTTTGTAGAAGATTGGAAGAAGTCATCTGACAAAGGTAAGGGTTGATTCTGGGATTACCGTTTCTTCTAAGCCTGGGATCTTATCTGAGATCTAAGCTTTTTATGGCATGTTGTATACGTCGCACGCTGCTCATCCCGATATTCTAAGCAACGATTCGTGTGCAAGCATAACACGACATTTGTGAAGCGATCTGCCGGACGTCAGCTTGAGTGAAGTTAGTCTGGCTCTTGAGCAGCTTAAAGGGGAAGGCCCTCGGAAAGAACGGAATTACAATTACCCACCTTCACTCATGTTCCTACCCGACTCTCAATATATGGAGCGAATCATGGGAGATGCTCGGGGATTTTCTCACCGGCTCTGTTCCCCAACGTGCAATTATTAACTCCCTACACATTATTTAATTGCCCTCTCGTTATTTCACTCTCCCCTTTCTGAGGTCTGACATCACAAAGACTGAAGTTGTCATCGGTCTCATCAGTCCTAATTATCTCGATGCAGCTACGTCATTACCTATCCTTCCTATTCGCGTGCCATGTATACGCAAATGCCCTCAATTGCCTAAAACTGTTCTGTTGCGACCAAATCCTGGTTGTAGACTGGGTCCACTGTCGTGCGTTGGATGATAACAACATGATATTCCGCTCGTTTTTGTACAAGTCACAGACGAGAGGACGGAATTACAGTCGAGCTTCTTAGAGCGGAAGTATCCTTCAGCGGGACGTACCTCCCAAGGCTTAGAAGTAACGTGGTTTTGTTTTTAAGAGGGGTGACAAATGAATTCTTTAAAATTATAGACCAATTTCACTTCTTGGCCATATTCACAAATTGTTCTCAAGAGTCTTGACGAATCGTCTCACCACAAAGTTCGACCTGTTCCAGCAGGCTGAGTTTCGCATAGGATGTAGCACCATGGACCACATTTTTACCATAAAGCAAGTTGTACAAAAGACACATGAGTACAATCAGCCACTGTGCCTTACCTTTGTGGACTATGAAAAATCGTTTGACTCTGTCGAAGCCTGGGCATCGTGGTGTTCGACAGGTGTATGTTATCACTAATGCGTTGGAGAACCTCTTTAAGACTTAAAACTGGAGAAGCGATATAAATATTAACGGCCTATAAATATTAAGTACCTCTCACATCTTCGTATCGCCGAAGATATCGTTGTGTTGCACAGCCTAAATGAATCCTCCCGACGTATTGTCCTTAGGGTGAACTTGGACAAGACAAATGTCATGTTCAACGTCCATGTTCCCCATAGGCCGGTAAACGTCGATGGTGCTATTCTCGAAGTCGTAGTACATCGGTCGTCTACCTCGGGCAACTAATTCAGTTAGGTTAGCTGATAGGTAGATATAACTTCGAGAAGGAAGCCGATAGAAGGATTCAGTTGAATTGGGCAGCATTCCGGAAGTTTCGATACATTCTCACGTCATCTATACCGCAGAGCTTGAAAACGAAAGTTTCCCCGCATTCTCCCCGTGACCTACGATGACCTACAAGGCCGAAACATGACCTCTTAATATTGGACTGGTCCGCAACTGGTTTGCTAGCTTAACGGGCTATTTGAACGTGCTATGTTGTTCCTTTCTCTTTCCGACAGAATTCGTAACGAAGTCATAAGCGAGATAACTAAAGTATCCGATATCATTAGACGAATAAGCTCGCTGAAGTGGCAATGGACTGGTCACACACTCAGAACAGACAACACACACATGGCCCAGTAAGGTTGCAGTTGCTGGTGCTGAATGGATGCGAGTAGTAGGAGATCGGTCGTCTTGGCGTTCATTGAGAGAAGCCTATGTCCAACAGTGGACCAATAAGGGCCAATAATGATGATGGTACCTACCAACTTATATTTCACGTAACATTAACCTTACTAATATTATATTATCTGTTCCCCGCGGCTTTACAGGCGTGAAATCGGTCCTAAGGGAGTAATTCGTTTTTTAGGCTACTTAGCGTCATAATATATATTAGCCATTAGGACGTGATTACATGCGTACTATAAAAAATGTTGGAACGTGTTCTGTTATCGGCTGATCCATCTTATCTTACCAACCCAGCATATAAACTAGAACAATTATTTATACCACGGGTATGAGTGTATGTTCTTATGGGAGAAGATACCTGATGCCGCCTCTTCAACCTTGAAGACTTGGATCTATCCATTCCTTGCCTGCATGTAGATAGCGATGACCACCCCCGCGTTTATGCGTGCCTGTGGAGGTTCCATAATGGAAATACCAAAATAGAACGACTCCTTGAGCACATTGGAATGGCAATAGATTCTGTGCTGAAACAGATTCCAAACGCAGAGATCGTAACGTGAAAGACCATACTCCTTCCCTGATGGACCTTCTGTTGACCTCCTATACATATAATTACCTAATTTCCATCAAAACTTTTTTAGGCTCGTCAAATCACTGCCTGATACGGAGTGCCGATTAGACGTAGACCACGGCTGATGATTTTGTTTGCCGTCGTCGCGTCTGGCAATATAGGTCAGCAGATTAGGATGGAATGCGGTCGTTCTTAGCATTCTACCCATGGGGGCGGATTTGCTTCTGGCTGGATAATCTAAACGCCGTTGCAGAGTCTGTCGTTGATGTGGTGCTTCTGGGTATGGCGCTTTTCATTGCGTTCTTTACGGTACCGATTGGGAACAAGTCGCAACCATGGTACCTGGACACTAAAGATGGAGTATAATTCTGCCTCTAGGGCCTACAAAAATATTATTGCCAAATTAAAGTCAGAGCATGTAAGCAGAATTGGCGGGACTAGTTCGCCTTTCTTCAGGAACACATACATTCTGATCCCTCGCTGAGTATGTTTTAGGAAAATTTTCTAAGTTATCCCTCACTTCTTTGCACCGGAATGATGAATGGCTGACCCATGCCGCGAAAAAAAAAGCCGGGCTCTCTTTTTACGTCGAAATCCCTTTTTGGATGATCAGGGAACTCCGCTGCCTACTATCCCGCGGTGTGGTTACTCGATGCAGGATATTATGTTCCGGTACTCCTTTTCCTGGACACTCATAAGTCGCGAGGGTCCGATGGCATCGCTTACGGCTCCTGCTCCACCCTAAATGGGGAAAACCCCCTGGTGTTCCCCAATGCTGTGTTCTAATTGTAACTATAAGTCGCTGTTTCTTCTGCATGTTAATGACAAGCTGTAAACACGGTGATCGGATATGAGTATCGGAATATGTTAGTTTCCAAAGTCGAGGATTTGTTTTTCAAAATCTCAGAATTGGGCCGACAGAATTTAGTCCAATGTAACCGCCATAATACATGAGTTTGCGCGCTTATCTCCAATAAGCCCCCTTCGTCGTACCTACTCGTTTTCAATACACCTACCTATCAACCTCAGCTGGTACCGAAATATTTGGTGAAGCATCAAAAATTGTCGACAGGTTGAAGGAGTGATTAAGTCATATTTTTGTGAAAAGGGTATCAAAACATCGGCACAAAAGTACCAAGATACCATTCTTGAGAAAGCAGTTCAGACCCTTAATAACACCATGTTCAATAACCAAGTATGACCCTTCCAGCTAGAGACGGCACCGTGCCATAAAACTCCGTCCACGCAGCCTTGGTTGGAAGCGAACGTCTCGGACTTCTACAGAGCTGAAGACTGGCCGTTTTCAAGCCCCAATCTTAATACGCTAATAAATAATAAAATAAAAAACGGATTATTATTTAAAGTCAGTCTGAGAGAGCACAGCTTGCTCTACGCCATGATAATCTGGAGTCCCTAAAACAATCCATACGATTGGCAGCGAAGAATTTCCCCGTGGAAAGAGTGCGTGCTTCTATTTATAATTAGCCTCAACTTTTAAACGTTGAAGCCAGTTATAAATAGAAGCACGCACTCTTTCCATTATTTGTATTACTGTATTACAGCCAATGGAGACAACTTCCAATAAGCTTTTATATTTTTAATTGTTTTATATTTGTGTATTAAACTTACAAACTGTATAAGTAATAAATCTTGTATGCTATTAAAGTATTATCTATTCTTCATTACAATATTTATGACCAGACTAGGTTTATTGCAATCTGGAATAACATCCCAAAAAGTGTGAATGGAGTTGGGATAGATAGATTTTACGTGAATGTAACCGCTCATTTTCCTGAATATACAGAAAAATAACTAGTTATTCTCTTATTCCTGTTTTCTGCAAGTACTGTATGGTCACCCTACACAATTGTTGAGAATAGGAGGCGTCCACAAGATGTCACCAAACTAACGGAAGGAAGACGGATCGTCATTGATCTATTGTGAGCTCTTGCCTCCAACGTGACAAGAATCAAAGAAATGTTAAAGAACAAAGACATTATTATACATTTTCCTCATTCTTCAGTCGAAATCGAAGCTTTCGCGTTTATTCAATTACATTATTATTAACGTTGGCGTATATAAATATTAATCAGTTGTTAAGATAGCAGAGCTTGTAGACAAAAGTCTTCAACCAATGCGTTCTCGCCGTGATGACCTACAGAGCCGAAACTTGGCCTCGTAGTATAGGACTGGTCAGCAAGTTTCCGGTAGCTCAACGGGCTATTGCATGGGCTTCGATAGAATTCGTATAAAAATAAGCTCACTGAAGCGGCAATGGTCTGGTCACACGCTCGGAAGATCGGATGGCAGATGAGCCACTAAGATGAGCTTCTGGAGTGGAGGGCTTATAAAAGACGAAGTGTTGGTAGACCGTTCACCAGGTGGAAAGACGATATCCGTGCAGTAGCCGGTCCGGAATGGATGTGAATAGCAGGAGATCGGTCGTCTTGGTGTCAATTAAAAAAGTGTCCGGTCCACCATGGCCGTGGACTAATAAGGGCTGATAATGATCATCTAATATTGATGAGTACACAAAAACACATTAAGAAACAAAGTCCCCAAAACTGTCTGTCTGCTTGCGAGTTTTTCTAGTGAACCGCTTTTTATACGGTTTTCACAAATGAATAGAACGATAGATGAGGAAGGTCTTAGTGTATAATTTGGCATCTGTTATTCACGGACGAAGCCAGGGCGAATCGTTACTGTAGGATGAAACAAAGTCTCCAAAAGACTGTATATGATCAATTGTCTCAATTTACAGACGAATATTAAGTTGTTTTCGCCCATATATGAAGCGATTCTTGAGGAAGGGTTTGGTGTATAATTTGGCTCCTATTATACATGGGCGAAGCCAAGTTAGATGGCTAATTCTAATAATAATCTTTATTTAAGAAACCATAACAAAATATACTTAATACATGTAAATTCAAGTTAAAACCTACAGTGTTTATTAAATGATCTCATTTGTTTTTAAGTGGACCGATATGATTGGTGTTTTGGTAATGTGTGCACAGCGTATAAATTATATTACTATCATCACCCCGCGGTTTCACCCGCATAACTCCGGTCTAATTAGTCATAGCGTCATGGTATATGAGCCTATAGCATTCCTCGATAAATGGACTATTCAACACAAAAATATGTTTTCAATTCGGGCCAAGTAGTTCCTGAGATTAGCGCGTAAAACCAACAAACAAACTCTTCATCATCATCATCACTATCAGCCCCTATCGGTCCACTGCTGAACATAGGCCTCTCTCAATGAACGCCAAGACGACCGATCTCCATCCCGGACCGGCTACTGCACGGAGATCGTCTTCCCACCTGGTGAACGGTCGACCAACAATTTTTTTTCCCAAACGCAGCCTCCACTCCAGAACCTTACTGGCCCTCTTACTTTAGCTCAACAAACTCTTCAGTTCATGTTATTAGTATAGATATATAGTTGATTCGATTTGTCATTTGTATCATATTCTATAACTATTGGAATATTTATAGAGTCAAAGGGTTAAAGGGTTCACATTGTTTTAGACTACGAGTTTACCACAAACTATTTCTCATTCGGTTTGCTGTCATTTGTAACCAAAAGTAGCTTTGTTTTCAATTACTATAAGATCGTTTATCCTACGTTAGCTTTAATGTCAGTTTGAAAAGTCAAGGCAGTTTCCTCGCGGCTCTGATTAAATTAAGGATCACTTTAATTCACCTAAGTTCTAAATACCATATCGTAAAGGTAGCCGTCTCTATATTTTCTGCATAAGAACTTAAATGGAAATCTAAATATAGGAGCTTAATAATTTTGACTTAAAAGTTAATCAGTTGTCAGGAGCCTGCTCCTGGATATTTTCTATGTTATATGTGGTCAAATGAGCTTTTCGGTGAGTAACCCCGATCATAAACATTCGCATAATTAAAAAAAAATCCGTTTTTAAACACAAGGCCACCGGCTACTCACAAACAGAACGTTACGCGACATATGCATGAGGCGAAAATAAACACATATTGCCGATCAATGCCACTTACGTCCATCCCTGGCCGGCTACAGCGCGGAGGTTGTAATCCAACTGGATTAATGGTAGCCAGGCTCAAGAAGAGGTAGTGCTAAGCTCTATCGGGGCTGGAATGGGCCTGCACAACTAGGGCAGTTCATCTCGCTCACATGTTACATTTTATTATATAACAGGGGGCAAACGATCATTCGGGGCCTTTTTACGACTACCGACGCCCATGAACATTCTCATATTTACAGTGCCTATTCGTTCCCAGGGGTCGCAGCTGCTCACAAACCGCACGAAATGTGACACTGAAGACGTCATTTTACGGGCCACCTCCCCGGTCGTACCGACCGTATTCCGTTGCATGTCTTGCAATATGCATGGCACTACCTCCTCCTGTGCAGCATGGCACTACCACTTCCTTCAACCTTACCTTTGTGATTTGTTAGTTTTCGGTGGCCCATGACGAGGGAAGGAAGACAACACACAATATTTATAGCCCATAGTCATCGAAAGGCCCCCCGACTGCTTGTATAGGCCACGCGACACTTCCCGCGAAAATAAAATAAATCAAAAGATTAATCACATCTGCTTAATTTAACCAAAAATCATTGTGGTTGTGCCGGTGTTTGTGGGCTTTTTTCTTTTACTACAGGGGGCAAACGATAAATCGGCGCCCTCTTACGACTAACAACGCCCATGAGAAACAGCATAATTCCTATGCCGATGCGTTGCCCACCTTTTCACCTCCCCACCAGTGGGCCAGTATTGACGAGTTCTCGTTTCTCCCTAGAAACTGACGTCTCGTTCTATGTGGATACAACAATCTTGTTAGTTACAACAATGTCAAAGTAAACCACAAAAGTATCAAGTTCTTTATTGTTTTTCCTGTTTTACAATACATGATAGCAGGAAGCGCTTGACTTTATTGCAGATTGAGAAGACGTGATTGTTGTGATACTGTTATTGCTGCATTGCATCCTGATGAGGTCCGCACGACCGAAGTAACTTTTGCATAAGACTATCGTGAAGTGAACAATGCAGCCAAATTGCCTCTCTCGCGAGACGTGTACTTTGCGAGTTTCCGGTGACCCATTGGAAGGAAGGAGAGTAACACGTCCGAGTAACGACTATGAGGATGGATGTGGGCGTTGCTAGTTATCAAATAGTTCCAACTACTCGTTTGGCCACTTGTACTTTTGAATAGAACATCATCGCACCTCGTGCGGACTGAAGGGTCCGTTGGACCGGGTCGGGGAAAATAGTTTAGAGGGCATTGAATATTAGGGTGTTTATGGACACCGGTAGTACCCAAGCCTGTATAAGTGGATACAAGCCAGTCTTGTTTTACTCTGGAACTTTAGTGGTAATCAAATACTAATGGGCTATCGGCTACTCACAAACCGCACGAACGCAACACCGAAGATGTAACCTTACGACGGTATTATGTGAGCGAGAGGTACATCCCCGGTCGTGCCGGCCCAATTCCGCTGCATAGGAGGATGTAGCGTCATGCACTTTCACGCTCCCCCCCCCCCTCATTGGGCCACGGGTTAATCACAAACCGCACGAAACGCACCGTAGGTGTCACTTTACGGTGGTATCGAGTGTTTCCAAAAATACCTGTTTAAAAATGTTAACAACTCTTACAGCACAAGGTTTAGATCGGCATGAAAATGCCCTTTGCATCTATTTATATTTACGTCTCATCCTTTTTAAACAATATAACTAAGAAAATATACGTATAGAACTGTAGAAACAGGCTTAAATGGGTCAGGCAATCAAAATCGTTATAAGCGTTCAAAGATAATTCTGTAACAGATTTTTTTTAGAATAGAGGGCAAACGAGTATTCGGAGCCTTTCTATGACCACCGATGCCCGTGAATACCCACATAATTACTATGCCGATGCGTTGGCCTCCTTTCCCATCCCCCAACGAGTCATTTAATATGTAACACTTATGAAATTGTTTCAATTATCAATCAAGATGTTTTTAATACCTGGTTTCATTCATCGACAGCGATCCACGCGCTTGAACTAAATAGTGCCTCAGATGAACATATAAAAAAGGTTAGACTGCAAAACACATACTAATGTTTTGGCATTCCGCAATGAGTTATAAGAATAAGCGGCGCACCGCACAAGATCGCACAGACGTTGAAGACCTCCTGATGAAATTCTGATCTAAACTCTGCAGAGGTTAAGAAAGTCTGTATTGAAAGATAACATTTTGAACTGCTCCCTATGATTAAAACAAATAATTTCAAACAAATTTATCTTTATTCGGGTAAGACAAATACATAATTGACAATATAAACAATAATAAAAAAGATTAGGACATCTGAAGAACAGGCGTTAAGGCAAAATCTATTTCAGTCTATAAATTTTCTTTAAATTAATTATACAGGATAGGACACATTTAGTAAGTTAAGGTTTGTATACAATATTATATATATCGATATATAAAAAAATCAATCATAATAGGCCCCTGTAATACACACAATGCGATTAGATAGCTATGATTATGCTATAAATTAAGGAGAGGAGGGAAGAGGGCACCGCACCTGCATAATAACGTGGATGTTTATAAGCGTCCGTAGTTATCAAAAGGTGCTGATTTCTCGTTTGTCCCCTTATACTACAAAGAAAATATTATTTTATACTTTTATTACGATTTGGAAGTTAACGCAAATATTACTCAGAACCGTGTAATAACGGAAAAGTCACGATATTAAAATATCCTTTATAAGCACATTAATTTGAACCGTGATATACTCGGTTACATTTCATAGTATATAATGTAGTGATGACATTGAGATAATGACTACAATAATATTTAATTGTATATAATTAGTAGACTGCTATAAGTAAAAAGAACATTTCGCAGTGTAAAGGGTCTAACTCAATTTTGCTATTGTTCAACGTAATAAAAGCAGCTGTTTAAAACATATTCAGAATACTCGGGTGTCACGAAATACACATCATAAGTATAATATTTAAAGCTCGTGTAGGCTACAATATTTAGGTCAACTATTCCTAAACTAACATTGACTTATAGTATTGAGAGAGGAGTGTACAATAGGTAGAAATAAAAACAGGTGCATTTATATATATCACATAAGTCTCGCAATTCGTTGCTTCTTAAGATTACTTGTGAAGCATATATATGACACATTTACATCAATAAATATATTAGGAATATTCATAAGACGTGTAAGTTTAAATTCTTTCTACAATTGACATACTATGTGCAAATCGTTTGAAATTATCGTTCAATAAACAACTCATAAAATAATGTAAAAAATGGATAATATCACTAAATTAATTAAAAAGGTATTTTAAAATAATCAAAACGAACTAATACTAAAACGCATTGTAATTCGTTCAAAAGATTATGTGCTTCATCTACACTTGTATAACATGGCATCGTTTTTTATAATACATTTAAGAACACTACATCTAAATAATATAACCTTACATCTATAATAACAATTCAAGGCCCTTTATATAGAAGACATCATATTCAAGAAATTGTTATGCAATTCTACCTACATTGTGTTATTAATAAAACAAACATCTACAGCGGGAATGTAAAATTGAGCAGTAACAAATACAAGTACAACAAAAACAAAGCGTTATATTGATGATGTTATATATTAATAATTAATTACATGGGACAGTCTATCAGGAAGTAAATACACATTTCCCTACATAATACAGGTAGGTAATAAATTCTACGTGTTTACTAATTGTAATACAAATTGTACATAGTTTATATTTTAAATACGTTTATTTTACAACATATAAAGCTTTGATATAATTCCTAATATTTAAGGCATTTGATAAAATACCGATTATTAATAAGTGAGGATAGTTAAATTTTAGCAGCTCATAATGATCGCGATATGTTAAAGGTATATAGAAATCTACATTTCGTAATATATTCAAATATATTTATAGAATAGTAATCGCTTAGCAAGGTAATGTTGACGATACCTTAAGATGTTTAACGCAAAATGGATGTCACTTCGGAAACAAGGTTTTAAACTAGTATTTTTGGGCAGTATTTAAAATCGTAGGAAGTTCAAAACAAGATTTCTAAGTGAAGAAGTTTTCTCTCTGTTGGTAGATGGGCAATTCGACGTCTGGAGAGCGATCTTCATAGTCGTACTCATTCTCCCGTAACGGCAACTCTTCTAGTGCTTTAACTAAGCATGTAAAACAATGCAATTAGACAAACAAAAATTTTAAACATCACAAAACATTTTTTTTTAATATAGAAAAACAATGCAAAAATTATTAAAAAAAAAAACAAAAACAAAATAAAAGCTACTTACAACGAAATGCAAAAACGAAACCATGCTGCGAACATACTGGATGAATCTTCCAAGGACCGCCCTGATAATGCCATGACTTACAGATATAATAGCGATATTGTGTTTTGTACTAAATGACTAAGGTGCATTACGTGCATTGTAAGTTTGGCAAGCTAGTTGGTTCCGCCGGACGGCCCTTCGGTGTTGGTTCCTGTTGAAATATGGACACGACATCAAGCCATTATTGTTACATGCGGACACACGTGACTGTTAGTTACATACAGTGAGAACCATCAAGTAAAATACAATAATTATTTGAAAAGAGAACGGTAGTTTAAACATTCGAAATTCAAATCCAGTAGACCAATACCTAACAATATAATGTTTTCTCAATAGGTAATATTTATTTCACAAAAAAATGCTATCATCAAGAAAGTAAACTAAAAAAAACGTTCGACTTTCCAGAGTAATTTAGAAAAAATATCAGCCATTTTTTAAATATTACAGCGCAAATAGAAAAGCAGGTTATTTATACAATGTTTTGCAAATAGGTCCGATACAAGAGTAAACCAACTTGATAATTCTCAGTCACAAAATCAAAATCAACAAAAACAGTATTGAAAATGAAACAACACATATTTTTCTCACTAAATGCTAGTTTACTGAATGAAAAACTAGCTGATACGGTTAATTGTACTATGTATTTTTTTGCATACACTTTAAGGTATAATTTTACTTGTTTGCCGTAGTTATAAATAATCATTTCGTCTCGCTTTTATGTCAGAATATATTTTAATTTAAATGCATATATATATATATATATATATATATATATATATATATGCATTATATATATACATATTATATATATATATATATATTCCCCTATATTACAATGCGATGAAACATTAACAAATGTGAACAGATGATAATGAGGAATGCATTCATATAATATAATGTTGCATATGGCAAAAAATTACCATTTGTAAAAGTGCGTAATAGATAAGTATAAAAAACCATATAAGAACCTACTTAAACATTCAAAAGGAATGACGTTTGAGTGGCATGACTGGGTCATTGAAAAGGGTATTTCCATAACCGTGTGCAACTGCAGTTTATTTAAATGATTTCGTTCAACTGATAAAGATCCCGCATCAGACACCGAAAACCCATATACAATATCTAACAACATATAAAACAATGCAAAAATCGTACGTTCTTCAAATTGTTCATTTATCGTTGTTTGCGTCTAATAAGTTACATTTCTAATGTGCACGGCACTCGTAACACTTATATGTGTTAGGTAGCAACAATATTTTTTTCAATTTACAGAAATTCTAGAATGATCTCAAGAGTGCATTCATTCAGATTATCGTAACACTTACTAGTGACCCCAATTTAACATCTAATTATGTAATAAAATTGTTTTTTAACAAAATTTACGAGGGTCAATTACGAAAATTAAGAAAATTTCATAAACTAATAAGATAAAAAAATTGGATCAACTGCGACAAGCAACGAATTTTATGCACCATAGGAAAGTACAATTCATCATATCACAGATCAAACTAAACAAAAAATCCAGCTTAACTAAGTAAAGCGAGGTCTCACCGGCTATAATTTTGCTCATCTCCGTGACCTGCTTCGCTAGTATCTGGTTCATCTGCAGCAAGTGCTCGCGCTGCCTCTTCTCTTCGCCGTCCGGGCTCTAACATAACCAAGCACACATATGACTGTGCTCTTTACATATTTACAGCCAACATTCGAAGCTTCTAGTTAAAGCCTGTGTTTGCAGATGTGTTTTGGCATGAAATATTGATTTACAAATTATAGTTAATTTCGAAAAGAAATAATACAATTTAATAATACATATTATATTACAAAACTGTAGATAATTTTTAATTTCTTCATTAATTTTGAAATTAATTAATAATTAATTGGTAATTATTAAAATTGAATCTATTTTATTTTTTTGTGATGAAGTGAAAAAAAAGACGATTAACATCTGCAAACATTATTAAACTATCAACGAAATAATATGAATATAACTAGAACCAGGCTGAAATCTGGCTTTAAACATGATAATGATAGAAGAGTAAAAGAACATGCATAAGTTATCAGAATATACAAATGATGCAAAACTACACAAAATGCCATGAAAATTATAAAAAATATGAACAGTCAAATTCGCAGACCATTCCTTTTTATTGGTTATACATACAATGAGATAAAAACTTGAATAATCGGATTTTGAAATTGTTTTGCAATAGACAGAAGAGTAGTGAGATGTATGACGACAAGACATAATGTGGTCGGACATGGAAAAAATGTAGCGACAGCCTACAATGATTCTATTTGATGGAATGAATCTATTGCAATATTTCTATGGAAAAAAATTACGCTAATGTGACCAGAATGAAGAAGAATTCTAGTCGTTTTTATGAAAGAAAATCGAAGACAATTATTAAAAATTGTTGTTAAAAAGTATTAAGTCGGGTGAAAGGTGAATGATTACTGGAGTCTAATTTGATTTATTATAATATCGTGCTGAAACTGTCTATTGAAGCAAAAGCCTTGTGATCTGTAACTGACCTTAGTATTTGGTTCTGCTGATGTGCTAGTGAGCATTTTCTTTATCGATTCAACTTTCTCTAGTCGTTTCTGTTGCTCCTCTGGCGACAATTCTGGTGGCTGTAAATTAATGTTTACTATTTATGTTTGAATATGACACAATGTGCCTGGTGTTTCTATAAACACCTGGTATATTGTGTCATATTGAAAACAAAAATAGTTCGGGATCCACACGCCGATGACGACTAGGCATGGAATTCTCGATTTCTCTCTTAGTCACTAAAAAATTTAAAAGACAGTTCTAGGATCTGCTACGTGTTGGGCATGTTAAGCGTCAGACTATGATATTCCATATTCGAGTCCCTGGTAAGGCCAAAAATATAATTTCGATTTTACATATTTATAATAAAGAAGTTTGCGGTGTTACAGCCCCATGACTCAGAGCGCACGTTAAGCAATCGTTGCCGCGCCTAATATCTCTACAGCCGGCTATTCTCTACTGAGATGTTATTATGTTAACTATTACCTTCTCCGGTATGTACCGCTCGGGTATGAGTATCTTCTGCGGCGCCGCGAGCAGGCGGTCGATGGAGTCAGGCGCGGGCAGGCGGCCGCTCACCGCCGAGCGCACCACGTCCGGCGCCGCTACGCCCCGCACCACGCGCTCCATATCCGCGTCGTCGAGCGAGCGCGCACCCTAAGGATTAAGTATGAAATAAATATCGATATATATATTTCTGTCTTTAATAAATATTTTACAAAATATAGAACTTCCAAAAGTAATGTGTTTTTTTTTTTCTAAATACTAATGTATTTAGTTCAAATTATTATTAGGATAAAAAAATTCAAATGTTGATTCAAACTTTGCAATATCATCTCCTGATAAATGTAGAATACTCGAATCTCTTTTAAAATTCCCGAGCAATGTACTACTTATTTAAAGAAGTTTAAATTGAATGGATAGGAATAGTAGGTATTTAATGAAAGACCATCGTAAATATTTTTTATCTTTTGAGTTTAGAACCCGAATCTAAGATTGACTTTCCACTAGAGTTAAACTCATATATATGGTACCTGAAAATACATTTCATAAAAGTTCTGAAAATATCGATGTATCGATATATTTTTAGAGCAGACGACAAACATTTTTCAGAGTTGTACGGAGTAGCGACTAAAACGAGACTATAATACCCTTAATTCAAGTAAGTTCCCCACTAATCAATCATTGAAAGTAGAAAAGGTACATACAAAGAAAATTACCTAATTAAACATTTTACAAACCACTGTTTTTATCTATCAGTGTATCATACATTAATTGAAGCATATCGAAATTTTAAGCATTATCACGCAAAAAAGTTATACTTAGGAAACCGTAATCATTTCTGCTATGCCAATGTTAAATATTAGGTAATAAAATGAGGTAAGTAAATATGAGGTAAATAAATATTAGGTAAGTAAATATTAGGTAAGTAAATATTAGGTTTAATAAATATTTAGGTAATTACATCTTGGTTGTAGACATCCTTGGGTAGTTCGTTTAGTGTCTTGGCGCTAAGATGATGAGGTGCAGTATAATGTCTCCTCTTTTCCTTCGGCACCTGCCTCCTGTGCAGCGAACCGTTCTTAGGCCCATCTCCGGACATCTCTGTTATTATTTGTTTTGCAGCTTCACTCTTGAAAATTGGGGACAACTCCATATTGGATCGGGCCAAACTAACAATGCTAGAGGTCTTAGACATTGGATCATTAGTCAATGTTCTGTTGCTGTCCGTAGGGCTCTTGAGATATTGCGTCGATATTGACATGCTTCTGTCGTAACCGGACCGATCGTAGCTTTTATTGTAGCTACTACTGAGAGATGACATGTCCTTGGAATAGTCGTAGCTTGATAAAGAGGGACTCGAAGGGTATTTGGGACTTTGTTGCATGTTCTTGTCGACTCTGGGATAATTATGTGAGTCCATTTGGCCTTTAGAATAATATTCTTCGAATTTGCTGTAGTCATTGCGTGGAACTGAAGACGATCTGTAATTATTAACTGGCTGAACCAGCTCCTCCTCTAGAAATTGGTCTAGATTAGTGGTGATATTGGATGACCAATCCTGCATCGGTTGCAAAGGGCGTTCCCTGTCTCTTTGTCGTCTTTCACTCTCTCTTTTAACTATACGAACAGTTTTGATCTCTTGTTTCTCCACGTTGGACAATTTTCCTAAAAGAAAAGTGCAAATGATTAATTTCAATTGGCGTTTTTTCTTTGCTTACATTTTTTATTTTTTATTGGTTTCATGACTGCTGATGCCCATGAACATGCGTATCAGGTCGTCATCTTCACCTCGGGTTAAGAATGCCTGGCCATCCAGACTTTCACGAAAAACACGAACCTCGTCAACATCACTACATGTCTAAGGCCAACTCGAATAAAAGTAAATAAAATTGCATCTTGGCAGTTAATGAAAAAAGCGAATAGTAGTTCTGAAGGCTGCTGGCGATAATGCAGATAATGATGATAATAATGATGATGAGAATAAATTTTTTATGTTTATCAAACAGGCGGCAATCGGACGAAACTTACCGAACATAGTATGCTGCATGTCTTCACTACTGAGCGGCGAGGTGACGTTGTGCGGCGCGCGGGTGTCGACGTACAGCGGCGTGTTGACGCTGGTGTGCTCGTACGCGGGCTGCGGCGGCCCGTACTCGTACTCCAGCTGGTTGTGGTCGATAGTGTGACCCGTGTCCAGGTTTGTTTCTTGCCAGGAAGAGAATGAGCGACGGTTACCTAAAACATCCGTTTTATTGTATTTGCCTCAATCACTCTGTTAGAAGTCCAGCATAGGGCGTCTTCTGGCGGATGATGCTGATTTGTCTTTACTAGCCACGGTTACTCTTGTGCTATTTTATCGTTCTACTCCTATATTTTATTCAGTTTTCCGGATTTTCTAGTTGTTAATTTAGCGTATGTAATAATACTCCTTGAAAAAAAAATCGCGCATATTACTCATTTCTCATTTTAAGAATATCCCCGTTCTCACATGGTCATTGATTTATATCAAGGACCATGTGAGTGCGGGTTATTCTGCGTACGCGCAGCAAGAGACGGATAGAGACGGTTCTTGATGACAATGATGATGGATGACAAATCCTAAATGGTCTACTAATGTAAGGTAGTTAACCTTTTTAGTTCTAATTTTATGGACTCATTTAAAAACATACAAGATATACGATTTCATACTGAACTGTCATTGTAACACATCCATGATTGCACATAAACGTATTTTTATGCAAATGTCAACCTAAAGAGTATGATTTTATGTCGTTTTTACAATGCTGGTTCCTATTTAAAACTATGCAAAATTTAATCCTATTTCCTTGAAAAGTCAACCTTACGCGTGTGTGTTTAAGTTTTGTTTTACAAAATGCATAATTTGACATCTGTGCGTCTTTTAAATGGACGGTTTTGGGACGCTCACTGTATATCTAGGTATTTTTCTAAATCATTTTATTTAGAATTAAAAAAAGAATAAAACGTGTAGCGTTTAGAAAGAGGTAGTGCCATTCTGCATAAGAGGATGACGGGCACGACCGGGGAAGTACCTCTCTCTCACTTGATACCGGCGTAAAGTGACAGCGCCGATGTCGCGTTTCTTGCAATTTGTAAGTAGCCGGTGGCACATTGGGAGGGGGCGGATAGGAGGGCAGCGCACCTGTGTAACAGTCATGCGAATGTCCAATGGCGTCGGCAGTCATCAAAACGCTCCGATTACTCGTTTGCCCCTATGCTATAAAAGAAAGCTTACCTGGCATCGAGTCGTGTGTGGTTTGCAGAGCATGTGACTGCTGCGTGAGATGACGCACAGCATGGCTCAGCTCTTGGCGCTGTCTTTGTAGAGCTGATACTAGTTGTTGAACGCGACTCACTTCTGTAAGTTAAATTATGGCATTGCAATCCTTCAAACCACGAAAAGAAACTTAGAATGTAATTAAGAATAACACAATGTAACTATTATTTTACACAAAAGTATAGGAGAGGGAAACTTTGGGCGAGATTCAACAAAGCAGACTTTTTCTGATATTATTTCTATTATATTATTTCCAAAATATATTATATATAATATATATTATATTCTATTATATGTTATTTCCAAATTCTTAGTACAATAAGTACATTATTAGCATGATTCTTATTTTACTGCCATATTGACGGCGTAGTAGTTAAACAACAAAGTAGCCACAACGAATCCTTGAGATACTCCTGGTGCATAACATACAACTGAAGGATATTAAAGTACACGATAACTTTGTAATATAACACAATCGATTGCCACACACACAAGTATAGCCGATTTGCTTGTGTTTTGTACGGTTTGTACGAATCGACTCCTTCATTTATCAGATTTTAACTGCGTAATATATGTCTTGGGGGGAATCATAAACAGAATCTTGTCCTTACGGTCGGGCGAAAACTTTTTTTTATAGAATTGAGAGACGAGTAGTCGTAGCCTTATAATGACTACCGACTATTACAAACGGCATAAAACACAACAGGATGGCCATTACTTTACGCTAGGCTACGTGAGTGACCTCTTATTAGTGAGAGTGAGAACCTCTTATTAAAAATATCGCATATTTTGAAAAGAAAACTACGTACCATCTTCTAACATTGCGGTAGGGTGTTGTTGCGTGTGCGGCGCGTGGTGCGGGCGCGCGCGCCGAGCTCGCAGCGCGCGGCGCAGTTGCTGTAATTCGCGCTCGAGACGAGCGTTGTCGGCCACCGTCTGTTCCAGTTTCTAAACCAATCAAACTCTATTTATAACATATTTCTTAGCAATTTTAATTTATTGTATATATAACAGACCAGGTCAGTCCGGAGGGAACTGATATAATGTTTTTCAGGAGTCTCATGTTGCATGAAATTACGTTCCTAATCTGCTTCTGTACTAAGTAGTTCATAATTTACGTTCTCGTACGTAACGTAATTCATTATTTAGTATACATTATTAAACTTTTGGTACGATGCCAAGTTTAGTTGTTTGAAGCAGGTCAAAATTTAAAAGTTAAAAATAAATATTTTGAAGAACTTCTGATCACACAATTTTAAAGAAGAAATATTAAGTGTAAGAGGTAGTGTCATGCATGGTGCATGAGACTACATGCTCCTGTGCAACGGACTTAGGCCAGCACGACCAGGGAGGTACCTCGCGCTCACATAGTACCGCCTTAAAGTGACATCTTCACTGTCGTGTTTCGTGCGGTTTGTGAGTATCCGGTGGCCCATTGGGGGGAAGGAGGGTAACGGCACAGTATTTGTGTGGATGTTCATGGGCATCTGCAGTAGTTGAAATTCCCCGATTGCTCGTTTGTCCACCTATACTATAAAAAAAACTTTAAATAAATTAACAACAAAACTTAACTTATAAATAATTTTACAAAACATTCAATATAACATTACTGTTAAATAATTTGAAATGTACAGACAACAAAAATAAACTAAAATGCGGGCAAATACAAAAAATGTACATGCAACAGTGCCAACAACTAAGGAAAATAATATGTTAAAGTATAGCAAATAAAAGTAATAAGTGCATTTATAGCGTAAAACCTTATAAACCTTAGAATTGTGAGCTAGCATGGCGTGGACGCGCGCTAGCTCCGCCTCCAGACCAGAGCTGTTGTCAGGCTTATCCGACACACTAACAGTGTCCAGCTTACTACGAACCCCTGAAAAGAATATTGTATAATAAGACTGCGTTCGTCTATCCCATACAAGAATAATCATTAGTAATACGTTTCACTATCCAACAGACAATACAGAACAAAACATGCTAATCATTAGAGTACCGTATGTTTTGTAGTAAAGCCAAATTCTAATGTATGCACGCCATGAAATTACGGGCTAAATTCAATTTTTTGCCTACTTAGCAATGGAGCTCTGATCCCTAGTGATGTGAATCATTGTTGTTGGAGGTATCGTTGTAAGTTTTACATGATGGTGATAGTGGAATTTTCACATTCACACTAATGATAAGGTATGTACAAACTAAAATACGCTTCCGTAATACGGTTCTGTGACAGTTGCTTAATGAAATTACGAGTATGAACACAACTGAGTACCAAATCACCCTTGAAGTTACACCGCTTGTCATACAATACCTTGTATAGAGACATGCATTTATGGTTCATCTGGTAAAAATATGAAATCTTTTTCTTTATTTGTCGAGTATAGCACAAATGTGTTACCAGTTAAAAGGGAATCGATGGTGTTCCGTTCAGTTTTTATGCCTTGTATCATTGCAGCTTCATCGGCTAGTTCTTGTTCCAGCGCCCACAGTTCCGCTACTCTCACTCGAGCTGCTTCGGTCTCCAATGGCTTGCCGGCAGCAGCGCTCTCTAGCCATCTGCAATTTATTTATTTTTTAATATATTAGTTAATTTTAGTGTATGAAGGATCTCAGAAACAATCTAGAGAATGTAACTCTCATATATGAATTTAGGGACGCGCACTTTGTGTTAGGCCGCAGTGGGCACAGCATTGTAGCAGAGAGCTTAAATATGCGTGATTGCCCTTCAAATGAGTGTTTCTGGTTCGCTCCCGTGTCACCATTTAATTTATTTTCATTATAAATTTTACATACATGTTAAGCAAAGTTCGCATGAAAATGCTGATTACTCTTTACTGTGTACGCTGCGGCCAGACATGATGCGCACATAATTTAAACAACTTTTTTTTTGGGTTACAAAATCTTCAGCAATGCTTCAACGAAGTTACGGTATGTCAACATGCACTTATTCTTATATTAAATGTTATCAAGAAGATTAATGTAATATACTAGTACTTTACCTCTGCTGTTCCACTGCATGTTCTGCTAATACTTTTTGACGCAGTCTCTGATTTCTCTCTAACCGCTCTATGGTCGAGCCGGGTCTGTTATACATAGATCCCAGTTTCACCATGTTATCTACGAGTTGAACCAGTGGCTTGCTCTTCTCGTACTGGTTCTCCAAATCCATCAATTGCATCTTTAGCTGTTCGAGTTTTTGTAAGCTTTCCTCTCGCTCAGCTGCCTTCAAAGAACTTAGACAGTCCTGTAATGTAGTTTACAAATATATGTTGAAAAGCATTTAGTGTGTAAATATATGTTGAAATGCATTCAGCATATAATTATTTACTGTATTATTCAATAAGAAATATTTCAAAATCAAAAACAAAGTAATGTAAAACCCATAACTTTTGCAAAATACTATTGAAATAATCGCACGAAAACGTATAGTGTAACAAAAAATGTGGAAAGAAAGTGATTAACAGTGAACAAAGAAGACAAACATAAGCAAACAAGCACCTCTATGCTACTAATTTGTGTACAACATTGTTCTATAGAGCGATGTGTTGTGATGTGGCGTCGTCTCAATTGTATCAAAAGCAGCACCAACTCTTCGTGACTTCTTCCCAAGAGCTCACCAGCCGTTGGAATATCACTCAAATATTCATTAGCGCCGCCTTTCTTTTGCTAATTTACGCAACACAGAAAAAATAATCAAAATTATAAAGCAACAAACACAAAATAACTACTTATTATTCACATGAAGTTTATTTCCTTACCAATTCTTCTTTATCAGTAATTCGCACTCTAGGACTCACAGCTCTTATTGGCTGTTGCAATGTTCTCGAAGGTGATCGATTTACCGCCCACGACCCTTCGTTTGTTGACAATGTTAGCTGTAAGTATATTCAACATTAATGACTAAAACTAAATAATATCCATTTCCACAGAAAGAAAATTTTCAGATATACAAATGTGCTGATACATGTGAATTATGTAAATAACACTAACATCTTGTTGTGATGCTGATATCTGTTGCGAATTATAATGCTCCGAAGACTTCTCTTCGACCCAACGAACTCTAGGGCTTACAGCCCGTACAGGAATGTTGCCGTCTCTATTACTTCTTCCAATAGATGTATTGCTTCCGACAAATGCTTTCTTAGATAATGGTTGCTGATTTGAATTATGTACATTTATGCCTGATACTACCTTTGTGCCTGACATTGTCATTGAAGCTGAAACAGAAAGTTTATTTTTAGAAAATAATACTATGATGATTCTATTTTTTACTTAGAATAAACGCTTAAACAGGATAAAGGATTTCAAAATGTTAGCCCAAATTCCAAAAATCTATATTTACAAAACTGTCACTGTTAGGATTTATCATGCTTAATCATTTTCTGTACACTTTATCGTGTTTGCGCATTCAGTAAACCCATAATTTAACATAAAAATGCCAGTACATAACATTTACATTTTCGCGTAAATTAAACACTTTTAAACGGTCGTTCTTTTTGTAGTATAATTGAAAAGACACTTACATAAGATGTACCTTACAGGATCGCATTATATTAGGAGGTACCTTCCTTGTTCACTCTTTCCGATCCAATATTTGTACTACTGATGGCTTCTATACTCAAATCATTGCCACCGATAATACTCCGCACGCGCTCTTTTCCCCTTTTCATTAGCCCACTTGACATTAGATCCCACTGTCTTAGATTTTCTCTATCAATTTCAAATCTTCTTTTATTGCATTGTTCCTTACGACGAGAGGTACTTGCCGTATTTTTTAATGTGTGCATATATTCTGATGAACCTACTGCTAACTGTTCATACACACCTTCATCCGTTGGTTCATTTGTGATTTGAGGCGTATTTGCTAAGCTTACATACTCATCTTGCTCATTATTATTTTCAGTATTTACGTAGCTCATTTGATTACTACTATTTCCTACACCTTCTAGCCGCCGCTGAACTTGTTCTTGTATGTCACAGTTAACATAGGTTGCTTTACGGTTTATTCTATTACTATTATTTTTAAAGCGCTTTATATTATTTAAGGTACCAGATCGGTCTGGTAGGGAGTTTTCTACAGTATCTAAATCATCCATGGACCGAGCATGCCTGTGTGATACCCTCGTCAAATTCTCATGCCATAAAATATTTTCATCCAAATTTTGATCGCTACCAAGTATTACATTTTCATAAGCACCTGCTTCCGCTTCAGCATCGTAATATACTGTGTTTGAAGAGTTTTCACTACAATGTGATGACATACTACCTCTTGATACCTTCACGGCGGAACTGGTGTGTGCACTGCTATTGCTGAACGCACTTGAATCAAACGAAGTACTTTGACCAACGTTTGTAAAATTAGAATTATTTTTGCACACAAGGCTATGCATTAAATTGATTGATTCTGGTATCTTACAGGCACTATTACTAGTTGATTCATAAATATTTCTTAAATCAAATTTGGGATTCTTTTCAACTGCACTTAAAAATTCTAGGGAAACACTCCTTGCCGAAGCGGCTAAATCAAATGATCGATCTGATGAACATTGATTGCTATGAATTGGGTTATGAATATGAGAAATATCGTTCTTTTTATGAGATGGTCCTCTTCGACGTTGATTGTTTAATTTGCGATGTAGGTTTGTATTTTTTAAGAACTGTGTTGTATGAGGAGCATTTATATGCTCTTGAGATGAAATATCTGAGTAATAATAAGGAGCACTTTGTCCTGAGCTTTCCCTACTGTGAAATCCTGTCGTTGTCGAGGAATCAATTGCATCCATGCCGTTTTTAAGGACATTTTTCTCGTTTTCGAATTCTTTAATTTTATCAGCTACGATATCCTGGTTCAAATTTTTACGATGCATGGTATCTTCACTGTAGCTTTTACTATAAAAAGAGAACGGTGATTTTGACTCATCTGGCCCTAAACAATCCTGAGATTGATCGGCAATATATTCGAAACTATGATGCGCACTCCTATTTTCACTCAAAGTTGACGAATTCGTTATACTATGTTCGATGTCGACAAAAGGTATGCCGATTGATTGATTGGTTTCATTATTAATGCAGGGTACATTAGGCAAAATATTGTGAATTGAATGAGATTTTAACTTTGAACCATAAGTGTTTGTTTGGCTTGTACCAGGCTGTAAGGATCTCAAGTATGAATCTAAGTTAACCTCAGGAACCTCTCTGACTGGATGATCTGGTATTAATAAGTTGAATATAGAGTCATCTGAAAGAGGTCTACGTTTTTTATTTATATCATTAAAATCAGTTGTGCCTGTCGAATGTCTTAATTCTGATGATGAATCACCGTCAGTTGAACTTCGCATATCTGAAGAGAAATTTAACGACACATTTTCAAATCTGCTACTTATATCTGATTCTAAGGATAATCTAGATGAACCTGTGTCAGCATTGTAGCTGTGTAGTGACTCCGCATCAACGCTATTAGAATTCTGAATTTCTGGTATCGAATGATTTAAAAAGTCAGTGGTTGAGTCTAATAATTTATTCCTTCCGCTATTAAGACTAGCCCTACTATTTCGTATTTTTTCCCCTCTTGACAACGTATCATGAATGGATGTATGACTTCCATAAAACATTAATGTCGTTGTTTTCTTCTTTATTTTATGCATATTTTGATTTTCGCAAGTTAACATTTTAATGATAGAATTATCTTGTGATAAATCCGATTTATCCAACTTATCTAAGATATACTTTGAAAATTCTTCATCCATTAGTCCATCACAAGGAGGCGTAGAATTAGGCAATGAAGGGAGGGGAATAATATCACTGTCAGAGCTTCGATGTGTATTCAAAGTATTCCTACTTCCACTTAAATAATATGAAGCTGGTCTAAATGTATCGGAAATACTAAATCTACAAAAAGGTATATCCAATGATACCTCTCTAAAGACATCATCCTCAGCATCTGAACCGTCAACTTTTTCTTTACAACTTTTATCTTTTCCTCTTTTTAGGGTTTGTTCTTTAGTATCTGCAAAATTAGAAGCAGAGTCTGTTGATTTTTGTAAATCGTTTGTTTTATTTTCTTGAGGTATCACATTAGTTAACTCCATATAAACTGGTTCGGGCTTACCACCGTTTATACATACTAATTCATATGTTTGCATATCATCTTCATCATTGCCCAAAGTCATCTCTACATACGGATTGTCTTCATATGCATGCGGCATGTAATGTTCTAAATCAGTTAAATTTTCTAGTATCGTTTTGTGGGCTGGTTCTATTGCAGACATTTTACGAGGGCTCATAGGCAAATAGTGATTTTCGCCTAATGTAAGTATTGGAGGTGTTTCAGGTTTATCCTCAATTGTATTTTCAATTTTATCCTGCAGGCCTTCATTGTTTTCCTGTATCTCTGATTCCGTTTGTTTATCAGGCTCCATATCTGGTGCCAAAAGGACTTCATCTAAATCGTTGTCCGTATATTCATATTGAGTTTCAGATTCAGCTTCGCTGTCATGAGTTTCGTATCCTTCGCAATTCGTTTCTCCGATTTCAGTTTCTGAGTTTTCAGGCTTTAGATTTGTGTTTTTACTTTTAGATTCGTCAAGGTCTATTTTGTCGGCAATGATAGTATCGCCCGTATGCAATTGAGAAATGGATGGAATGAAAGAAATATTCTCATATACATTTTCAGCAGGATCTATATTGGAACAATCGTTAATAGTGCTATTATTAACAGAGGTGGAAGTAAGCACGTGCGAAGTTATCGGCCGCGATATGATTGGAATCGTAACGTTTACTAAGTGGGACCTTCCTGCCTGCATATCCTTCGGTATTTGCAGACCAGTGTCCGATGTTTCCTCTGGGGTGCAAAAGCGAAACCATTACAGTAATTATCTCATCAAATAAAGAATTATAGTTAAACTTTTCCTAAATTATTATAAGGTTAGTACATGATAAATGGATGTTAGCGGCTACTGTAAATAATTAATTATAGTTTATATCCACCACCATATAACCGAGTTAGTGACAAATGTCCCAGCAGGCAGGAAGGTATTCTTCGTAAAGCGAATTCATCACAATATTTCTACATTTTAATTAATGTTTATTATATACGAATTCATGATTATTTGAATTTAATGGCACTTTTATATTCAGCAGTAATAGACCAAAATACTATAAATACATCCCTATATAATATTATTTAAATATTTAAAAATATGAATAATAAAATAACTTATCGCATCTTTTACATTTGTTTAACCACAAACCGATAAATAATTTGCTGTCAAAAATAAATTAAAAACAAGAATATAAATATTAGCTATCATGCAAATTATAAACATATAACATTTACTTTTGTTTATAATATCAAATTATGGTAATATATTAATATTCATGCAAATATATAACATTAAATAAAAATTACCTTCGTCATCTGAAGAGTAACTGTTGTAAGACGCATTCGCATAATTCTTTGACTTATGTTGATCAGATTTTAACGACTGTCGGCTTTGGTTCAAAGATCTCGCTAAGGAAATGGTGGCAGGTGTACTTTTTCTAGTAAGAGGTGATTGCAACATCCTTTGCTTCCATTCCAACAGTCTTTTCATCGATTCTTCTTTCTAAAATTAAAATACAATTTATGGCACTGGTTTAAAACAGTATGCTTTTTTCCTGGTGTTTTCCTGAATATATTCTATATCCTTGCCAAATTTTATCAATATCAGTTGATTTGCCATGAAAGTACAATTATCATAGATACAACTTTTTCAATATTGGTAAGATATAACACCATGATGTATTCAATCAATATACATTAAATACTAAAATTGATCTTTGCATGAATATTAAAAACTACAATTATGTACTTCATGTTCACAGTTAAATTATATTGTAGACATTGGAATGCATCACATTGCAAATAATTACATTACTAAGAATACATAATTGGTCATAAAAACCTGAAAACGGAACAAAACACTAATTACTTAAGGTTGTTTTTCCCTTTACCTGTTGAATTTTCTTGTCACCTTCTCTCTCGTTGTTGGAAGGCACTCTTGCACTAGCAGATCTAATAAATCCTTCTGGATTGGCATCAAATCTATTTACATCCTTAACACCACCTATGTTAGAATTATCACTAATAACGCTTCCACTTCGTATCTTCTGAATTTCAAGATCTTTTTCTTTCAAAGTCCAATTAGAATGTATACCCCCTAAATCACTATACTTTGAGTGATAGCTGGTGTTATCTTTGTTATCTCTATTGGCAAAACCTGTTTCGTAATTGTTATTAGTTGCTTGAGAATAAGGGGAATGCAATTGTTTTTCCACCAAACCACTAGCATACTTTGCTAATGGAATTTGTATATTACCTCCAGTGGCAAGGCCTTGCTGTTGTAAATATAGTGCGGACTTTCTCATTTTCTCAGCATAACTTTCTTCCGAATAGTATTTATCGGAACTAGGGTCATAGTATGAATTGATGTCAAGGCTAGATTTCGGACGTTGCGGTTGTCTAGGAACATCCGTGACTACTTTTGCTGTTGTGGTATGTTGCAAGGCTTCATTTTTCATGTCATATTCCAGAAAGTCGGCACTATGAGGTCTAGGTATTGGAGGTTGTATACCACTCGCTTGCATTTTCTTTCTTCGCAGAACTGAAGGTCCACTGAATACTTTTTCTTGCGGCTGGAAATAAGATATGGTTTCATGACGCATCTTTTAAAATTAGGAACATTTCACAAGAATTTTCAAATACTTACATATGTAACTTGTTGATCTTGTGGTGACTTGTGACTGGAGATGCCAATATTGTCTCGATGTTGTGGTGTAATTGGTGATTTAGGGTACGTTTTTCCATACTGATTTTCTGTTGCGTAATCAGCATAAATGTCTTCGTAGTCGCCCAATTTTGTTTTATAAGCAGGCACAGGGGCTGTTCGACCATATGCATCTTGTGGACGTTCACTAGCTGAACTTGCTTGTGCTTGTATGTTGGAAGATGCATCTAATTCACCATAAACGTCTCTTGTGTACGCATTAGGATCATTGTAGGTAGGTTTGCTGTAACTTTCACTATATAATCCCATATTCCTTACCGTATCAGACGCACCTTTATTGCTTTGTAAATTATTATCTTTTTGATGTTTTGTTACAGGTGTTTGTGCTGGATAATCTTGAAGAAATGGATTATACAGCGTCTGTTTCTCATGCATAGCTTCAGTTCTACCCTCTTGTGGGATCTGTTCGTGTTGGGCTTTGGACCTATTATCAATATAAGGAGAACGTTGATTAGAGTTGTATGGAATATTTTGATTATTTTCAAGTTTTTCTTTAGCTATATTTGTTAAAGGTAAGGACAAGTTCATGTCGTATGGCCGTTTTATGTTTTGGTGGGGTTGGGTTGTTGGCTGCGGGCTGCGAATGTGAGTGTTCTCTTGTTGGGTGTCTTGGTATCGGTTGTGATTAGCGCCGTGGCTGTAGTGTGATGCTGGTTGTTTGAGTAAATCATAGTTTGGATCGTACCTGTAAATTTAAATATAACCAATTTATGTATATATTGCAACAAAAATTACCTCACCATTATTAATAATAAGCGTATTAAATAATTTATTGATTTATGTAATACTAAAAGTCTACCCCGGCTTCGGACGGATTTTACACACATTCATACACATTACAAAAAAATCGGCCTCGTAAAGACCGATGACAACAAACTTAATTTATGGAAGAACAACGTTTGTCGCGTTGGCGTGGCGACGGGTTTGATTTTGCATTTTTCTCACACTATTATTACATTATCGAAGCCCTTATGCAGTCCATACATCGTTATAGAAAATATTATATAGTCAATGTTAATCACAGATAATGTAGAAATATAATGTTAAAAGAACTTTTTAATTCAGTCCAGTAGTTTCGGAACCTATACAATACAAAGAAACAAACGATCAAATGTTTCCTCTTTATAATGTTAGAAGAGATACTAAAGATGACTCACATATCTGGGCTTGGTGAACTGTATCCGTCATTTGAGCGTCTGGGCTTAGGTGGAGCATTAGCGTACGTCGGACCTGGCGTCTCCTCGTCGTCCTATAAGTTAAGGAAGGTATAAGTTTTTCTGTTATTTGCATAGAGTACCATAAGCCACGGTCACGAGCCACTTGCATCCAGCGGCTCTACGCCACCGTAACCAAGTCGTCATCCACCGGGTGGGAGGCCGTCCAATACTCGTCTTCCGGCATCTTATTTGTCCAAATAACCAGTGAGTTAATTATTCGTACATTTTTTAAAAATGCAGACCACGAGTAAATCATAATGCTAATACCAATTTTATATCTAATCCGGAATTTTAACGACTTCTTATTAGTAATTTTACATATAACATTTCTACTAGTTTCTAACAATGAAAAGAAATATTTTTTGATTGAAAATATCACTTCTTACTTTTACAGTGTGTTAGTTTTATACGTTAATTTACTTAAGGGAGTGAAAGCCGAGCATACGGTAAAGCATGCTTATATATAGATTATTTCATAGTATGTATATATTCTGCCTATGTTATATACTACAGATATAATATAGTTTATACGTGAATTTTATGAAAATGTTACAGGATGCTTAATTCTCACAGAACATCTTAGTCATGGTCGCAGTATCATCGCCGAAACTGACTTATCTGTGCTATTACAAACCCAACTAATTTAATTACTTTCAGAGCCGAACGCAGAAACAGCGAAACTAGCTTCTAAGCTACAACACTACGTGTCACGCTAATCTAAATTTCAATAATAATCCATCTTAATCAAATGCTTTCCCCTGTATATAAAAAATTAGAATGGTATATTTTACCAATAGCCTTGGTAATGGGCTTTTCGTCATTTAAACCCTTATAAAGTCCAAAAAGCGCATTAGCACTTCAAAAATGCATAAATAGATTAAAACTCAACAAGTTGTATTGATGCCTGAAGTTTACGCGAATGTTAAAAAAAACTACTTTCACGGATTATATCGTGGCTTATTTAATTCTCTAACTATCAACAGTCCACCCGTGGCCTAACAATGTAACCATTCAATCCATAATTTGCGGTCACATCAGAAAATTATTCGCAGTTATAACGGCTACTAATGTCTGTCCTTCGTTGTGCTCTAGTGAACGAATTGTCATCCAACTGCGTCGGTACACATCTATGACCACAATAATACGTACCTCAGTTTTAGCAGCTGTCCGATCGCTTTGGTTCTGCCTATGATCACTGAAAACACAATTAATATAAACACACGCTCGGCAAGACTGTCGCCTTTAAACACAGAAGAATGAATGAACTTTTATATCTAAGAGATTGTCATTGCTTTGTGAATAATTTGTGAGAATGAGTCCATACCTAGGGAAAACTTTCATTACACGTTCACTGACATCACTTTACTTCGTAAAACACATGTTTTAAAGAGTACACTAGGTAACTAAGTTGTTGAAAACAGGTTGATAATCAATATGAAATTAAAAATTAAACAGAGTCCGACACAATCACTTTAAAATTAGGCGCAGTGTCAATAGGAAAATAAATTAGGCGCAGGACAAATAGGCGAATAGGAAGTAAAAATTTGGAAAATCCTAAGACTTTTTGTATGGACCGAGAATCGAACCCGGGACCTGAAGTCAGTGGACGTGCTTGCCACTAGGCACGAGGCCAATTTTGATGAAACATAGCTAAGAACACTTTCGATTAAGTCTTCGCACACCACCATAAACCTAGTTAAGAAGAATCAAATTCTGACATTTCTTAAATCTTGTTAAAATATTCTAGACTAACGAATAAATTTCGCCTCCTTTTTTTATTGCAAGGTGGACTAGTAAGTGGCTTCTAATACCCATCGTTATCCATACAAACAAATGATATACAAATACCGCCCCGTACACTCTCTCTAGTTTAACCATGTGACCTAGATGATGTGACACCGTAGCCATAGATTCACACAGGTGATAACGAGAAATACTTCCCCTTACGTGATAGGATCGGGGATAATCGCGTAAAAGAGACGTGACCTTTGACATGACGTGACGTGGGGATACGCGTACCACTGATTGGGAAACATTTGCAATTTTCTTATTATATACGGGGAGCAATAATACAGCCGGAACATTTCAATGGCAACCGACGCTCATAATTTTTATGCACGTCGTCATTTTCCTCTCCTTTCCTCCACTAGAGTCACCGAAAACTCTCAACCCGCACGAAACGCAGTAGAATCTCATACACCAATGACAATACCGTGATAACGTCAAGAAATACTAACACTATTTCTCATAGTAGCTAAACATTAAAATTCAAAACATACTTGGGATTTTGCATAACGGCTGCCATCGTAAGCATTTTCACCCACTTCAGCATAGACTCTTGATCCAATGCTGCTAAGACATAGGTCCGCATATTTGCATGCTCTAGTTTAAAAGAATACTTCCGCATCACTTTGTCTTCTGTAGTGCAAGCCGATACTCTATACGAGGGCAGTAATACTGAACCTAGAAGTTTCTCTTCTTCTTGACCTGAAAATTTGATTACAATCAAATTATTTTAACTGGTTATATCGCGGATGATATACCAAATCCTGATGTTTCCGTTACTTTACAGGAGCCATAATCGCGATGGGACTGATCCTTCCGCACAGATATTTGTGTAAACGTACGAAATCTATGTTATGAGATACTGTTTGATTAGTTTGCAATGCATTAGTTATGTTTTGACGATTAAGTTTAAAACATATTCGAGCTGAGAATCCCAGTTTTATTTTAGTATTTTTCTACCTTCTTTATAGTGAAAAAGCGTCATAAGGTATCGTACATCATCATTATCATTATCAGCCCCTATCGGTCCACTTCTGGACATAGGCCTCTTTCAATGAACGCCAAGACGACCGTTCTCTTGCTACTCGCATCCATTAGAACCAGCTACTGCACGGAGATGGTAGGTATCATAGATGCTAAACCTAAATTGACAAGTACAAAAAATTTTGCAGCATGAGCACCAAAGGTACACAAACACGTGATTTGTAGACTACCCATCAACTCGATTGATTTGTAGACTACCCATCAACTCGATTGATTTGTAGACTACCCATCAACTCGATTGATTTGTAGACTACCCATCAACTCGATTGATTTCTAGAAAGTTGTCCAGCCGTGATGTCTTAACTTCCTATGCCCTCCGTTTTAGCCGGTTCAAATCCAAGAAATTTTATGTATATATATTTTAAGTACATATTCATGTTTTTTTTTCTTCTATGATTTCACATTATATATGTGCCAAACTTCATCCAAAGCCGGTATGTGTACATCAGACATACAAATTTACGCATTTATAACATTAGGAGGATTTAGATCATCACTTAATTTTATTAACTACTCAATACTTACTTTTGTAGTAGAACAAACAGTACTCAGATAAGACGAACCACCTCTTCCGCCATACTTTGAGACCATCCGATCCCTGTTTGTACAAGATTCCCTCCATGGCTACAGGGGCTGAAGGTATCCTTTGAGCAATTGGGGAACGTAGCGCCTGTGTTCCACTGCTACTTCGTCTACTTTCCGAAGAGGGAGATTTTATACTTGGCGTACTGGATTCGCTTGATTTCATAGGCGATATTGATTCATTATTACTCCTTTTACTTTGCCTGTATTCTGATGGCGGGGATTGACTTTTAGATATTTCGTCTTGTTGATTTCTATGTCTTCCCGTTTCCCGGAAGTCGTCATTTTGATTCGATTGCCATTGGCCTTCCTGATATTGTCTATGTTTTTCTAATTCTATAAATTCGTTATCTTTAGTATATCTATCAGCATCTTTACTGATGTCAGTATTGCTATAATCTTTGAAGTCATTTTTACTACTATACCTATCTAGGTCTCGGTAGGAACTGTCAGAGTATATAATATTCTGCAAGTTTGGTGGCGGTTGTACACCATGAATTTGTTGTAGCAGTAGCTGTCGTTCAGCGAACTTCTGCTGTTGATGCATTTGTGCTTGATTCTGATAATGGATTTGTTGCTGCATTTTCATCTGCTGAATTTCATTGTATTGCCTTCTCAACAACTCTGTATTACTCTGCGGTCCTATTCTATTAGAATATGGAAGGTACGGCTTCGAGCCATACTGATTAATATTAGGCCTATAGATAAGTTGATGGTTTTGGTATATTTGGTTACTATCTTTCGGTGGGTTACGTTTTAAATAATCTTGATACACTTCCGCGTTGTATCCTTTAGGGATGTTGTGTAACAATTCATGATTAACATTTTGATCCGGTTGGATTTCTGTCCTCTCGAATCTGGGTGGAGACTGAGGATAATTATAATTATCGTTAGCTCCATAATGTCTATTGTAATCGTGATTATGTCCCGTACCATACAATTCATGTCTATTCTCTAAAAGTGGGGATCTAGCATTCATATTTGAATGATATTGATTCATCATAAGTTGTTGCATACTTCCACTCGGTTGCATTTGTCCCGGCTGGTTGCTGTGTGCGGCTATTTGTGTGTTCTGTTGAGCATATATTTGATCTGGGTGGACATGGTGCGCCATTAAGTGCTGCTGTGTTGTGGGTTGTTGAGTTGCAGGTACGGTTTTCTTGTCCTCCATTTGGTACTGTGATTGTGCGGGCGGTGGGTCAATCCTGTAACAAAAAACGTTTGGATTATAATTTTTACTCGTATACGAGAATAGTGCTTATAAGTAGGATGAACAAGTATTATGACTGTGATTTAAGCGCGATTCTTCTGGTTCTTAAAATTACAGTATCAATATCGTAGAAGAATATTTTCTGACATGCTCAAATTAGACTTCATTTTCTATTTAAAAATAAAAGCATTTTCTCGATAAATGATAAAATGACCCACGAGCCCTTCGCTCTTCCTTCTTCTTCCCTCGCCGTTTTGAACTATTTCTTTTTTCTGTAGTATAGGGGGACTACAGAGGCCCAAGAACATCCGCGTAATTACTATGCCGATGCGTTGCCTTTTCACAAACAGCGCGAAACGCGACACCGAAGTTGTCCCCTTACGCCGGTATTGTGTGCGAGAGATACCTCCCCGATCGTGCCGGCCCAATTCCGCCGCAATGCAGCATAACACTACCTCATACTAAGAACCTGAAACCAATGCTCTAATGTCTTCTATTTTCCGAAATAATTTTCCAAATTTTGTTATAATACAAAAAAAATATAAGACAATTTTGGTTTTCTTGCAGCAGATATAACCAGGCAGACAATTAGTCAGAAACTCTTGATGTCTACCGACGCCCTAGACATTAGGATGATTATAATGCCGCTGGGCCGCCCCGCTTCCCTCCTCCTCCAATGGGCCATAAAAAAAAAGTCACAAGCCGCATGTAATCATGTGATAGATCTTCCCGAACGTGCCGATCCAATCCCTCTCCAATGCGTGCCGCTTACTATATTACTCAATGATGTACATTTATCAAAGTATCGGTTTTTTATTCTCACACAATATACATCCACACGCCTTAACAATGTGGGAAATGACGTATGGACTGCGCGTACAAATACGTTTTGTTTGTGAAGCAATTACCAACTGTTCATTCACACAAAACGCTCGCTTTCAATATGCCGACGGAGCAAAAAGTTTACGCGGAATGCTCAGACTCGTGGCAGCAGTCAATGTAAATGGGTAGCCGTTTTTGATATAAAAAGATGAAGCATTTAGTTATTTTAAAAGAAGCAGAAAATATATCCAGTCCTTGTGGTAATGCTTGGAATTGCCCGAGTGTGGTCGAATTTTTTATGCAAACATGCGGTCTCGTGGTCATTTCCATAAATCGATCACTACCTATAAAAAAAGCGTTCACTACATCAGAAACCAGATTTAAGCTTTCTATTGTAATGAAGTAGGTTCACCGGATATCGCCCTAGCGACAGCTTTCGCGTTTCGGGCCGTGTGGGCTCTGGTGGCCCATTGCAAAAGGAAAGAGTACAACGAGGTCGGTATTCTCCTAAGGGGTTCCACTGCGTTTGTCACTTATACTATAAAAACACTACTTCAAGTCGTGACATTAATAGAGGCAATAGCTGATCCGACATATCAGGGCCGGTCATAGCAAACTAGCTGTTAGAACCGTATTTTATGTATATAAATATATATGTCTGCCTCGTGGTCTTGTAGTAAGCAAGTTCAACCACAGTCGTGAGGTCTTTGGCTGAAGTCCTGGGTCACACCAAAGTAATACTGGAATTGTTCAATTTCTATTAAGAGTCCGAAGTCAGTGGATTGGCTTGTCTTAGACAGCACGTTAATCTGTCTGGCCTGCGCCTGACTTCTCTCCGGTCGTTCTCATGGGAATAGGAATAGGAGTATGAGGAACCGGTGGGTCCTTGTGGACTAAAACATGTCCTGCGTAGTAGACAATCTATCTCTATAGAGATGGCCGCCTCGGCGGAAAATCCGCTAGGACGACATTATTATTGTACTAATATAATAAAACTGAAGAGTTAGTTTGTTGGAATGCTAACCTCAGGAACTACTAGTCCAATTTCAAAAATTTTTCAATGTTGTATAGCATATATACCACCTATAAGGCTACATAAAATCGCGCAAAAAAAATTTTAGGGTTAGGCGAGTGAAACCGCGGGACGCTGCTACTAGATAATAAACTTCGTGAAGAGGTAATGCCATGCTGCATAGGAGGAAGTAGTGTCGTGCACTATTCATGGCACGACCGGGGGGTGGAGGGAAGGGGGTTGAAAACCTCTCGCTCGCATAATACCGCCGTAAAGCCACATGTTCAGTATTGCGTTTCGTGCGATTTGCGATTATCCGGTGGCCCATTGGGGGAGTGAAGAAGACAACGCAACGGCTTAGTAATTATGTGGATGTTCATAGGCGTCAGTAGTCGTAAATAGGCTCCGATCGCTCGTTTGCCCTCCTATTCAATAAAAAGAAGAAAAAAATTCTTTTTTTCCTCTTTTTATTGAAATATTGATCACTTTCCACGTGCATAAATGATTGAAATAGACACGGATAGAAGATAAACTCACTAATTAGTAATCTTGTAATCACAATTACGTGACAAATTGATACTATATCATACTGAACCATTGCCGCTTCAATGTTCAATTTAAATAGCCATCTCAATCATCATTGTTAAAATAAAATCAGTTTTCAAAACTATGTTATATTCAACATCTAAGCAGATATATAAAACATTATTTTATTAACTTTATAGTACTGAAAAGATTTAAAAGATGTTGGCTATTCGACATCTAATTTATCAAAAGCCGTTAAACGTTCTAATATTACTAAGTGGATGTATATACAGACATATATGCACTAAAATATCTCTGCACTATATATGCACTTAAATATCTTCAGGGTAAACACATAGCCCAGTCGGGTAGAAACCATAGCCAAGCTAATTAAAATAACGGTTGTGTGCAAAGGAAACAAACAGTGCATAAATACAGGTATGTCTGTCAGTACGTCCGGCAGTCAGCGAACACTTCCCCTCGTATCGCCGCTCATTAGGCGAGTCAACGGATGAACTCCGATGATCCGTTTCAGATGTATTAAGGTTATTTTAAAAACAAACACGTGGCAAACGCTAATGACGTTTTTAGTATAACAATGAACTCATTGGGTGTTCCAAGTGACAAGAATTTAAAAAAATAATTGTTTTTTTTTTTAAATTTACTAGCAACACCCTGTACTCTCGTCCAAGTCCAACATCCTTGTTATCGTAGTGTAACATATTATAGCTTCATTGACAAATGGGCTGTTTAATCCTGAAAGAATTTCCAAATCGGATCGCAAATTCCTTAGCTCTGGGTGCAACCAAACAATCAAATTTTGTAATATATATATATATATATATATATATATATTTTAAATATTTATAAACTTAGCAAATAATACTGTTTCTATATGGTGGCTCCTAAATGAGGATATTATTTATGAAGCAGATTACATTAATGTTACTGAGGCGTTGCTGAAAAAAATGTTGAATTGCTTCGAGAGTAATTAAGCACATTTTTCAAACCCTGTAATGTTTTTTACGTAGTGAAATTGATTTTATACGTATAATTACACAATTAGTACAATTGTGTATCTTTTACACTACTTATATCATACAAACGTACGTATTTTTCCTTTTATTGGTATAACTCCGGAGAAAGCAAACACTACAATTAGATAGGAGTAATAGAGGAGAGAGAGAGAGAGAGAGAGAGATGAATACATACGAGACCTCGAAAATTAGTTAGGAATGTGGTATGCCGTGAGCTGAACAAAGTGTAGCCTTTAATCTTCTTATCAAAGTAAACAAGAAAACGAAATCCCATCAAAACCCCTTGCAAACTGAAAAATTAAATCCAAATTGAAATATTGTGGCATTTCATAGGGAATTATAGCGTTAATTGTTACAATGTGATTGATGAATCTATAGTTAGGGCATGACCCAATCAATATTCCCTAATTTGACAAACAATTTGGTTATTTTCTTATGTAAAAAAAATATGGTAGATTCGTTAAATGTTGAACTTCGTACTCTCTGCTAACTTAGTGTACTTAAACTGCATGACTACCCCTGTAAAAGCACTAAACAAAACAAGTATCGTAAAGGATAAATTGTGCGAGCTTCGGGTGGTAAAACACCTTCAACAGATATATTACCACAATTAAATCGCCACTTAAGAATAATGACGGTTACAAAGACATTTTCGTAATCTGCATAATTTTCGTTAACTTAGGCGTCGAAATGTAACGACCCCACCGCGCATTGTGTGCCATTCACTATCAGTGCAATCAGTCAACTGATAACGGCGGTCAAAGCGTCCCAAGATTTTTTTTATGATATGCATATAACTATGCCTATTTGTTATATAGTTATATGTATTGTAGTAGTATATTGCATACTTTTTTTGCGGACCCGAATTTATGCTGTGGAAGCGAAGAGAAGCCCAACATTGCTTTATCGGATTGCTATGAGTGTTCGTCGGGCGACGACGACTAGGTTTAGGGTTGAAAGATGGAACAACCCGTGCCCCTCCCACATATAGTAATGGCAAAAGTATAATCGGAGCGTTTTACGACTAACTAGGCCCATAGATATCCGCATTATTGCAGTCATGCAGACGTGTCGCCCACCTTTTCTTGTCCTCTCCATTGGACACCGGCGAATTAAACGAAACGCAACAACATAGCTGTCACTATACGGCCGTGTAATATCAGCGCGCGGCAGGTCCCCGGTCGAGCCGGTCCGAATCGGCTATAATGCGGCATGGCATACTGAGGCATATTGAGATGGCAAAAAGAAAATAATTGACTGGCAACAGCGTCCTAGTAGTACACTTCCCTCCTACAGCACAACCTCAAAGTGCCCGCCATGTCTGGGGATAAACTTCGATGAGCAACGACACACAACGGAGACTCTAGTCTGCAGAGGATTCTACCATCGAGAAGATCAATCCCTGTCACAGGCTGTGTAGCGTTTATCGTCCGTAGTAATGAGTAACTTGTATACAAATGGCATGAGAAACTGCAATGATCCAAAAGTACGGATATTTGGTGTCGGCATATGCAATGCCAACGGCTAAAATTCTGCAGAAGGAAGGACTTTTTAAAAATATAGTACAATTTTAAATAAATGATATAACGCACGAAATCAATCTCCTTGTTTATTAGTGCCGCTGGCGAATGGGCCATGTGACCCATGCCCTAATATAGCTTTGTATTCACGCGATAAAGATTATAATCAGGTGTGTATTATAAATTGCGGTTACCGTGTTTCTTTTTTTGCGTTGAAAAAGTTTTAATTTTCTCACGCCTGTTATGTATGATATGCATACAGTTTAATTTATTTTAATAAAAGTAATAGATTGTGGTATTTTTATTTGATATTACACTTGTTTTTGCTTTGTAATTTAAGAGCAACGAACGTTCCTTGAACACGGAGATGTTTAACTTTATTGTATAGTCAACAAAAAGCATTGGACATTAAAACGATATTATCATCGGAATATTATTTGCTACCGAGAAAAATAATGCATAGAGCATGTTACCTATCCTCAACCCTATGTTTCTCTCTTTCTACCATCCTAATACATATAATGTAAAAAGTATATTTTTTTATAGAATAGGGGCAAACAAGAAATTGGAGCTTTTTACGACTATCAACGCCCATGAACATCCACATCATTACTATGCCGATACGTTGCCCTCCTTTAACCCCCCCCCTCAATGGGCCACCGGCCGCTCTCAAACCGCACGAACGCGACACTGAAGATGTCACTTTACGGCATTATTATGTGAGCGAGAGGTACCTGCCCGGTCGTGCCGTCCCAATTTCGTTGCATTGGAGGATGTAGTGTCATGCACTATGTGTGGCACTACCACCTCCAATGCAGCATGGCACTACCTCATCCTAAATGTCATTTTCCAAAAAAATCGCTTCTATCATTAACATTAATTTGTACTACCTAACAATGGCTCCAAAACTACAATTTCCACTTTTTCGAAAAAGACAAAGATGAATCTTTCTCGAAAAAGTAGTCGCAGAAAGACGCATATGTTAGAATATATTATCATACTCAAGCGGTACCTCATGGCTATGGCGCTTTACGGGAAAAGGTTCAGTTACACGCTGTCATGGCGGCCAGCCCTGAACCACCATCACACGACCAGGGCCGAATATCAATGGACACGCGAACACCTTAATGCCGCACACACTACACTCGCCGGGTAAAATTGATAACTTCTCGACTGATGACGCGAGTGCATACACTGCAAGTAAACTAAGCCACAATTAGGAGAAATGGCAAATAGGCAAGTATTCTAGACGCCGCACTAAATATAGACACACTGGATCTCCGTGCTGTTGTGTTTGGAATGTTGGGTGCTTTATCTGGTTTACTCTAATCATATGAACATTGATTATCACGAAGTACTTCTTAATTGGCGTGAAGTGTGAATTGCGTCAAAACTTGTTTAGTCTGCTATGCGTATTGCTGCACAGTGGGCAGATTTGGCGGGCTGCCAGGCCGCAATCCTCACCGTGGACTGCACAGATTAAATCCATTTCAATGCCAGACTGACCCACATCGCGAAAACTATTTTCGGCACTTTACGTTCCATTTATTCACTTGACAATTTCTTTCTTACTGTAAAATAAGTGTCGACGGATGGTACACGATGGTTCACACCTACAAGGCCCACACTACAAATGAATCCCTTCTAGGGTCGGTCTATTATGACTTTCCTCTGAGCAGGAGTGGGATAAAATATTCTCAAAATATCTTTAAATAATTTACAGGCATAGGTTATAAAAAGTAAGTGCATATGCTAAATTCTGCTAAATCTGAAGTTTGGGTTAATTAGGGAGTATATTGCTGGCATGAATGGAAAGAGACTTAAATCCCTTAAACAATAACGATTTGAACAGTGGTGTAATAATAGGGTGGAAACACTGCAAAATACCACGGGCTCTAGGCACTGAAGGATACTAACATTATTTAATTGAGTAGGGGTATATTGGGTGAAAGAGAACCCTTAAATTTGCCACGAAACTCCAACATTTAGGAAGAGGTAGTGCCATGCTGCATAGGAGGACGTAGTGCCTTGCATAGTGCATGACTCTACTTCTATACAACGGAAGCGGGCCAGCACGACCGGCGAGGTACCTCTCGCTCAAATAATACCGCCGTAAAGTGTCATCTTCAGTGTCACATTCCGTGCGATTTATTAGTAGCCGGTGGCTCATTAGGGGGAGAAGGTAGGCAACGTATCGGCATAGTAATTATGTGGATGTCCATGAACGTCGGTAGTCGTAAAAAAGGCTCGGATTGCTCGTTGTCCCACCTATTCTCTAAAAAAACCATTGGGGTTGTGTCGGTTTGTTCACAATATGAACACATTGTTTCTATTCCACTGAGTCATGTCGTTGAGGTGATAAATTTGTGTCAGCCCAGCTCTCTACTGCACAGTCTCACGTAAAACTAGCGGCCCATACAATTTAAAACACATTATATGTAATAGAAACATAATGTAACATCATTAGAGGCCTCAATGTTAGATTGAAACTATCATTAATGAACTTCTTTTGTAATTTAACTAATAGTACATAATCAATAACAATTATGTAATTATGAGTAGCAACTCTAGTGACTGCTACCGATTCTACCTGACTGTGACAATGGTAATGTTTTCGAGTGTATTTTTTTATAGTACAGTTCACTACCGTTCTGTTCTGTTGAGTTCACTACCGTTCTGTTCTGTTGAGTTCACTACCGTTCTGTTCTGTTGAGTTCCCTACCGTTCTGTTCTGTTGAGTTCCCTATCGTTCTGTTCTGTTGAGTTCCCTATCGTTCTGTTCTGTTGAGTTCCCTACCGTTCTGTTCTGTTGAGTTCCCTATCGTTCTGTTCTGTTGAGTTCCCTACCGTTCTGTTCTGTTGAGTTCACTACCGTTCTGTTCTGTTGAGTTCCCTACCGTTCTGTTCTGTTGAGTTCCCTATCGTTCTGTTGTACTTTTATTCAAACGCCTAACACGTTGTTAGATTAATCTTGATAATGTCAGTAACTCTGAAAATATATTGAAAGTAGCATTTTTTTTCTCAATTTATGTTAGGTTCGGTTTGTTACTGCTAAGTTAAGCAACTCCTGGCAACATGAAAGATATGGCTCTTTTAGACGTTTTTCATTTAGAGTATATTCAACTTTAGCAGAGAATCCCTACTCAGAAGGTTATTAATGTAGCAGGCAATTAAAAGGATAAATAATTATGGTATTTATTCACTAAGAACAGGGGTAACATTTTACTATAATATAGGGGGGAAACAGACAGACCCTTTTGTTGTCTACCGACTCCCCTTGACATCCGCATAATTGCTCTCAGATGTATTTTCCTCCAACGGGCCAACGAAAGATCAGAGACTGCAGCGGTAGCGCGCAAGGTTTCTTAACCTGCGCTGACAGACCTCATCCGTGGTGGCTTCTGGCATCCGCGGGGTTTTATTGTGTATTCGGTTCATCCGCGAATCTCACACACACCATTGGATACCAGGACCGGTAGCAGTGCGTAAATGTAATAGAATTAATATCCTAGCGAAACTATAAACTACGCCTTATGAAATTGTGACGATCTTTAAAAAGACAGAAATCTATTCGATGTTATCTGTGCAGTTCATACACGATATATGGAAATCTTCAGTAAATAATAAAATGAATTAATGATTTTCTGCATTTTTCGTTACACGCTTTCCGTGCCATCGAGTTTCTAAAGAAATATAATTTAAACGAAACGTCTTTAGAATCGTGGTTATAAATATCGTGTTTATTCCGTCCCGGTGTAAATACACCTTTATGCACGTTTTACATTACAAAATGCTTTGGTTTCGATAAACATTTGCGTTCATCTTGCAATAAAACGTGGCCTTGATATTTCGATTCCGATATGAAACGGCAATGGCAGACTCCGGTGCATACAACCTTTGTGATTAATCACTTTCCGCCAGTATAGTGTTATGTAATATTCTGGTGAAAACTGAATTACATTTTTTCATATACTAATTGGGTGCCTACTTTTCTAAACTACAGAAATCAACTATCGAAACAATGAACGAACTAAAGTAACTTCTTTTTCTTTCTTTATATTTTTCATAAAATGCAACACTAGAACTGTGTGTGAAGAAACGTCAGCAAAACAATCTCATTATTTCAATTCATTAGGAAGCATTTTTTCATTGAGTATGAGCAAATCGGGCCGTTGTAACGTGAACAAGCCCTTAGGCCATACAATGCCGTCGGACCAGTTTTTCTGCTCGACCTACTTGATTGAATCCATAGGAGTGCTATAATTGAACCTATGACACGATTGCTTTTGAACCATACTCAATACGTTATAGTTATGATGGGGTTACCGACCATATCGACTGAATGGCGACAGACCGCATATTTCCACAGTAAAGAAATGCCCAATGGAGTATCCAAATCCATTATGGAGACATGGTCAAGAACAAAACGCACTGCCACCGTCACATTTGCGTCATTAAGTAATCTTGCTTATTGACGCCACCGAATACGGCTCCTCGCACATTACAAGACTGACATACCTAACCTAAGTGTCATTTAGTGCTAGCTTTTGCCATCATTTGATCATCATCATTGATTTTCATATCTTGTAAATAGTATGGGATACTGTCATGTCGTATATAGAATTATCATTAAATAGTCCAGAATTATAACTGAGATGGGAGCGATAAAAATAGTGAGCTAATTATAATGATTTGAGGGCACAGACTAGAGACGCAGGCGTGCAATCTACGAGATACTACTCCACTTCAAATAACACCTTGATAATATTTCGCCGTCACAAACAATGGTAATTGCAGTGTGATATAAAATGTTTAATACGCGGTTAGTGCTTCGAGTAACCACATTCTTACAGCCTGAACAAAATATGAATATAAATATGTTAACACTAAGACACTGTTTACATTAGGTACTCATTATTATATAACATGCATGAGAGTGTACTAATTTGTCTTGTTGTCAGGTGTTAAAGTTCATATTTGAATGAGCCAGCCTATCCACAAATATGAAATCTAATTATTATTTAGACACTCAAGTTTCTCATAATTTGTACTTTCCATAAAATTTGATAATGCAATCATTCTTTATTTCGTTACTTTACTCAGATTGCCAGACGACATGGAATATAATTATATTACGCGCCAAAGTCGTTTTTCGCATAGCTTAATTTTATATAAACTATTACATGCTTAATATTAATTTAAATCATACATATTTGACACAGTTTTATTAAGACATTAATCGCGAATTAGTGTTGCGAAATTATATCGTCAAATACATGCATATCCTTTCGGAATTGATGCATATTGTAACCGAATTTTAATGTAATTAATAAATTAATGCGAGTTGTTATGAAATAATTATAATATGCCATGTCGTGTAAATAATTGTGACTAGCGGTCTTCGTGGGTAGACAGTGATTTCACTCTTTTTGTAGCATGAGGAGACAAACGAGTAATCGGAGCCAATTTGTTGACGATCGATACGTTAACGCAGACGCGTTACCCTCCTTCTGTCCTCTCCTCTTATGGGCCACCGGAAATGAACCGCTTGACGTGTAACAAAATAGCAGTCACATTACGGTGGCATCATGTAGGCCAGAGGTACCCTCTTAGGTCGTGCCGGCCAAATTCGGCTTCAATGCAGAATATAACTACCTCTTATTTATTTACTTAGCATAGCCAAAGCTAAACGAGTTTAGCGGCGCCGTTTCACCAGCGCAACGCTGGTCCTATTGGTCGTCACGTCATTGTATATAGCCTATATATAAACGGCCTCGATAAATGAATTAACACAAAAATAACTTTCCAATTCGGGCGAAAATTTCCTGAGGTTAGCGCGTTCAAACAAACAAACTCTTCGGCTTTATGTTATTAGTATAGGTTACGTAATTATATCAAGTGAATCACTTTGGTCAAGCGTATTTAATAAACAAAATACGTAAGTAACACTAACGTTTACTATCAATAAACGCTTGGGAATGTTTATGGTTGTATACCATCGGCGCCGGCCAAACGTGTACCCGTAAAGCCTTTGTGTAAAGAAAATTACAGTGGCTAACGAACCTAAACGTAAACGTGACGTAGGATAAACTATGTACTGAAAGTGTCACTTTACGTCGGTATTGTGTGAGGGAGGGACACCACCCCGGTCGTGCCGGCCGAATTCCGTTGCACAGGAGGGTGTAGTGCCATGTATAGTGCATTTTTAGTTTAGTTTAGTCTGTTGATTAAGAACATAATGCGTGCCCTTATATTTTCGCAAAGCATCTTTCGTCTTCTACGCGATGCTCGCCTGGAAGATTACGCTTTATAGCGATAAGTCCGCCTTTTGTACATCTCTATAGATGTGAGAAGCTATACTTATAGTATAAGCAGCCTTAGTGTGAAATAAAGTATAATTAATTCATTTATTATTTATTATTACAAATGAACGCTAAGGAATTTTTAATATTCTTCTCACCAAACGTGTATTAAAGTCGTGAAACGAATCACGGCTGGATGGTATAAAGCGGTTCGGATGGACACTCTTACAATGACCATCAGTGATCCGATTATTTATTTCAAATATATAGCACTGAATGTACTATCAATCAACGCTTAAAAATGTTTAAAATTGTATACATCATAGTGGTAAAACTATTATAAAAAAACGTATGACGAGTACAATTTCAGAATTTGATGTTAGACGTAAAAGCAACACTGGCCCCTCTGTACGCGTCGTTACAATCAACACTATCAATAAACGCTTGAAAATTTTCATCACCAAACGAGTGTTCAATTCGTCATATCGAGTGAATCACTGGGAGGTATGAAACGGTTCGGATGTACGTACACCGGTCCTGCAGTCTGCGGCCGCGAATGATCTGTTCCCGCGCATTCTTGCACGAGGTGAACAAACCGCGCGCGCTCGGTCGTCCTTGGACAAGCTCCGTCCTGCCAACGCCTTAAATGTGGCACATCTGACCCAATACCCGTTTTATACTAGCGACCCGCCCCGTCTTCGCCCGTCACTAAAGTATAAACTATAAAAAATGAAACGGTTGCATACTTATACAATTGAAAGCTGATGTCATTGTTATTATCAGTAGCTGTGCCAAGAAAACCGTTCCTTTTTTTCTAAACATGGCATGGAAACGTATTTTTAATATAAATAACGTATTTTTATGTCATACCCTATAAGCAGTAGCGATTTTATTATACTGTTAGTATTGTTAGTTATTAATATACAATCGTTATTTAAGCCTTCCCGTGGCAGTCTCCACCCAGTGGTGCTGGATGGAGGAAGCGGACCAGGCAGCAAACATCTTTAGGATAAGTATGTGAGAATATATATTAAATAATTATATATCAAGCCTTCCTCGAAAAATTCCCTTCAGCCATCAGTCCACTGCTAAAAAAATAGACGACTCAACAAAAAGCATTTTTTTTTCAATTCGGGGTCAGTAGTTCCTGAGATTGGCGCATTCAAACAAACATACAAACAAACAAATTCTACATTTTTATATATATATAAGTACCTAAAGCCTGCGACGTCCTCCATGGATAGAGATATTCCCGAGGAAGATTTTAGTGTTTAATCATCGGTAAGAATCTGGTATTCACTGCATGCGAAACTTTTAAACCTACAAAACGTTTAAAGTACAAATTGTAGTTTATTAGAATTTTTATAAGTTTCGCAAGTTTTAATGAGAGGTACATTCGAAAGCATCATCATCATCACCAGCTGGGCGACGTCCACTGCTGGGCCTACGCCTCCCCCTTAAAGCACCATACGTCACGGTTATGAGACCCCAGCGAACGTCCAGCGGCTCCCCGCCATCTGGGTCTTCACCTGAGTACACCTACGCGAGCATGTCTCAGAGTAATTAGAAAAACTATATTTTTTTATATAATATAAGGGGCAAACGAGAAATCGAAGCTTTTTCAGGCCAACCGACGCCCATGAACATCCGCACAATTACCATGCAGATGCGCTCCCCAATGGGCCACCGGATGCTCACAAACCGCACGAAAGGCGACATCGAAGATGTCACCTTACTCCGGTATCACGACAGCGAGAGATTCCATTTTTCTATTTTGGACTTAATATGAAATTATTTGGACTGTATTTATCATAGACCGATGTGGAAGGCGCGTTCTAAGTCTCCGTCTACCCCTTGACCTTATGATAAATTTGGGGCAGAGATAATTGTACAATGTCCCAGTTAAATGGTGAAAGAGATGAAAATTGTAAATAAATAGCTAGTGCTTCCTGCGGTTCGTGAGTAGTCGGTGGCCCATTAGTGGGAATGTGTTGAAAGAAAACTACGCATCCGCATAGGCGGCAGCGATCACCATCTGGCTCCGATTGTTCTTCCGACTATATTATTAAAAAACCTTATTGTTTTGTCGTAACATTTTACATCGACTAATGATGATAATTTGAGGTTTAACTAATTTTGAAGGAATGGCAGATGTTGCAAGTGACTTTCAGTGCTGAAGTCAACATGCCCAATTACAGACACCCTAACTTATTCACCCTTAGACGCTATTCATAAGGGCCAAACTTATACTCGAAACGAAAAAGAAATAACGACATCCACTATGACAAATTAAATTGACTAACCAGATGAGGGAATCTATTTTCTCCCGTTGCTGTTTAGTCTCCTGTTCTTATAAGAGGGGTACAAAAAAAACGTCTCATCCTGTTGCTCTTTTGTTCCCTCTCCTTACAAGATCCCCACATAGAGCATCTACCTCGGGTCAATTGGTTTCGCCTGGGTTCACCCCATGCTACTGAGCCCCACCGCCATGACAAATCTGGAACCACGTTGGGGTAGGTGGACCATCAATATTTTCATACCAACTGATATCTCTTTTATTTGAAATTAGAATTGATAAAATATGTGTACGTATGTTTTAATAATGGGATAATCCGAAGCTGTATTGGGCTTCTCTTCGCTTCCACAGCATAAGTTCAGGTCCGAAAAGATAAGGGACATGTCTCCAAGTCCTTCTCTAAGCGGTACTTAGGAAAAAGTTATTTCAGAACCACTTGTCTTTATTTTCCTCATGAAAATAATTAGATGAAAGAAAACTATCTAGTCGGTTAAAAAGTTTGAAATAAATGGAGTAAGTTTTCACTATTGAAGCTCGTACGGCCATAAGCATGCGAACACGCTACACATTTTACGCCAAAATTAGGGTGCGGGAACCCCTGAACCGAAAAGTGGAGACTGTGGGAATTTGAAAGCAGAATTATATAACCGTTAAATATGCACCATAAATTGCAATAATATTTCAGGTGGGGCAGAATTATTTTGTAATGATACACAATGATCGATTTTTTCATTTCCGAGTCGATTTTTTAGTGATTTCAATTATAGTAGCGCCCCGGCTTCGCCCGGAAATAATAAGGGCCACACTTAAGCCTTAACAATTTGGCACAAAAACATTTCTCGGGTATGGCTCTATCAATGCGTGAAAACCACACTAAAATCCGTTTAGTAGATTTTGAGAAAATCTCACACACAGACAGCTTTTGAGGGTGTCGTTTTATGGTATGTATAGATTGATGACTGCTCTCAACTGCTTACTAAAACTTCACGAAATAAACAGAACAGCCATTTATGATAACGGATGGCATCTGCCGCTGCATGGTAAGCACTTTACGGGGAACGTAGTTACGCATGCTGCATTTAGCAGTCACCAGAGGATTTTCCAGTTTTGTAATCTTTGACAAACTCGGCATTACAGAGTCGCAATATTCACAGGTCATAACGGTTGGCACTACCTGAGAAATGTGCGGATTAACCATGTGTGATTAACAATTATTTCACACCAACATATTTAAAGTCAAGTCTAAAATTTGTTTACTCTAAAAATATACATGGAACTGTTTAGGTTTACGTTACTTATGTCGTCCTTTTTTTATAGTATACGGGACAAACGTGGAGTTCAGCCATTTTTATAGTATACGGGACAAACGTGGAGTTCAGCCTTTTTTATAGTATACGAGACAAACGTGGAGTTCAGCCTTTTTATAGTATACGCGACAAACGTGGAGTTCAGCCTTTTTTATAGTATACGGGACAAACGTGGAGTTCAGCCTTTTTTATAGTATACGGGACAAACGTGGAGTTCAGCCTTTTTTATAGTATACGGGACAAACGTGAAGTTCAGCCTTTTTTATAGTATACGGGACAAACGTGGAGTTTAGCCTTTTTTATAGTATACGGGACAAACGTGGAGTTCAGCCTTTTTTATAGTATACGGGACAAACGTGGAGTTCAGCCTTTTTTATAGTATACGGGACAAACGTGGAGTTTAGCCTTTTTTACGACTACCGACGCCCATGAACATCTTCATGATTAGTACGTTGTCCTCCTTTCCTCCTCCACGAATGGGCCACCGGCTACTCACAAACGACACTAAATGCGACACCGAAGACGTCACTTTACGGTGGAATGTACGAGTGTTTGCGCAAGCACAAGTGCACTCTCTATTCTCTCATTCGCATATTCCAATAGGACGGTAGTCCGACAAGACTGGAGAGAAATCAGGCGCGGAACCGTCAGCTTAACGTGTTCTCCGCCAACTTCCAGACTTTTATTACAAATTGAAAAATGATGAGAGCGTATCAAAGCAATATTCATCTTGGGGATCTTCAAGAAAATGGATTATTATTATATCAAAGCCCCAAAATTTAAAGAGGCCGAAATTAAAATTCATGATTTTTATATTTTTATAAATCACTGAATTATTGTCACATTTCGTTTAGACGTTGTCACATTTCATGTATCATTATTTACTATAACGGTCAATGTTACTACACGAGTATGTGTCATGTTTACAAATGTAAAAAGTACATCGTTAAGAGTATTGTTTGTCAAACTCGTTTAACGAGCTGTACACTTTGAGTAGCGACGCTAATGTGCAAACATAAAAATGTGGCACTCATTAGTGGACACTTTGCTCTATACCAGCGTAATTCAAATGTTTTGTGTCGTCACTATCACTGTGTAGTCTTTTTTTTCGGTAGACCTCTTTTATTTTGTTGACCTGGGGAAACGCATTTAAGCGCCTTCAGCGGCCCTGTGTGGGGTCCAGTGGGGCTCGCGGAACATAATACTGTCGAATACCCCCAAAAACCACCGCGAGTGTCATCGGTCTTTGTTGCTGAACAATATGCTCCGGAACAATAAATCATCACAGCACTTCGGTGGCCAGTCAGTCCTCTAAGGGACCGACGCCTCCTCCACAACAAGGTTGCCCCGCACCACAGGATGGCCCCGCCAACCTTGGGACAGTGCAATGGGTTAAGGCTCCCATCCTCGCCTCCTTGACCCGTGCGCAAAAGCGCCTCCTCCTGTTGCTGTTTAGTCCCCTGTTCTTATAAGAGCGGTACAAAAAAACTCTCATTTCGTTGCTCGTTTGTCCCCTCTTCTTACAAGATCCCCACAAAGAGCATCTCCCTCGGGTCACTTGGCTTCGCCTGGTTTCACCCCAGGCTACTGAGCCCCACCGCCACGACAAATCTGGAACCACGTTGGGGTGGGTAGACCACCAATATTTATATTAATAAGAGCGAATTGTTGAAGCATTTTGACGACTACCAATGTCCATAGATATCCACGTCACCGTGTTTATGCAGACGTGATGCCTTCTTTCCTTTTAATTGTCTCGGATCTATGCGTATCACTTTGTTACATACCAGTGGGGCCTTATCTTGCCTGGCCGTAGGCTCCTAGTATACATTATAGGTGGGGAGGAGGACCACTTCCCCCTTTTCGGTACGCCCACAGTCAACCCGGTACATCTCTACAAATACAAGCCAAACATTAAACGAGCTCAATTATCCTTATCCACGACACCGCAACTCAAACGGCATCGTGCACGCGCCACCCAGTGGGACCACTAGAGTGGGGAGGGGACCGCTTCCCCCTTTTCGGTCCCAAAAATAATTACTATAGGGTACGCCCACAGTCAACCCGGTACATCTCTTCCCATCTGCGGGAAAAGAGGGGAGTCTGTCCCCCTGTCGTCTCCCTAAACCTGAAGATACAAAAGTCTTCGTATTCAGTCGAACTGTTGGGGCTGGACAAGCGCCGCCAACCAGTATTAGGTCCCTCCGAAAATAGAAAAACATTATGGGTAGCCCACCAATTTCGTTCACGGCATAAACTTATTTCATGTCTTGAATCGCACGGATATTATATATTATGAGTTGGCTATTGTAGCTGAATGGGGGTAGTGGGGTGAATTGGGGGGATTGAATCGTGAATGTGCCTCCCGCTCAATAATACCGCCATTAAGCGACGGATATATTTCGTTTCTTACGGTTTATGCGTTTCCGGTGACCCATTAGAGGGAAGGACGGCAACCCATACATAAAAATTACGGATACATGAGCACTAGTAGTCGATGTACATATATGCACGGCGGACATGAGTACGACTACTTGTTTGTCGCTGACACTATAACAACCACTAATTGCTCAATATTATACATTGAATTTATATTCTTCAATTATTTCAGAATTCAAGCAATATATGGAGTTTCAGGTTATCTAGTCATGGCGTCCATATTCTCATATATTGTGCAGCAACAGCACTATAATTTTGAATATATATAATAAATTATAATTTTGAAAAAAAATGCATAATAATACATATTAAGTAAATATTTAATTACAGTGAAACAGTGTGTTACAAGAGTAACAGACAATTACACAAACATAAGTACTACAAGCGCTGCCAACAGACCGTGTCAGTTTGTAAAGGCTGTGTAGAATAGACATGTTTTTGTGGTCAAGATATACGCCGGGTGTAGGGTTTCGCTTCGTCACGGGTCGGAGTTACAGGAAAATGTCAAGTGTAAATGGCGTCTGAACTTTTAAATTTAGAACGCAGTTTTTAATTTAAATTCTACAATTTGGAATTTGGAACGTAAACGATGATTTGAATGAGAAGTTGCCAGTAGCCTTGTCGATTAAAATTGTAGAATAATATTCCTTTAAATACGAGATTAAAGGATCTCCACATAATTGTGTCTCAGAAATTGGATACCGATTCCATTCTTATATTGCTGGTTTTCAAAATTTGCTAAAGAGTCACAATAATCACTACTGAGACATAATATTCCTCCTTCAACGTTTCACGTGTATGCAGTTAAACCACTTACCAACGCCCAAAGACACTCACAACCCCAGATGTCTCGCAAATTTGTTGCTAATCTTTTAGATTTTTTTTCGAAGGGCCTTATACGCTGTGGAAAAGTGGATAATCACAATACAGCTTATATAAGTGCTCATCGGGCAAGGAGACAAAACTTGTCGTCGAAACGAAGACCGGCCTCCCTCACTCTCGCAGATGAGGGAAAACTAATTAGTTATTATCATCTTAGACGAAAAATAACTTTGCAGAAATGCAAAATACTGTTTTCTTGTAGAACCCCCAGTCATATTGACCGGAAACACCGAAGACAAAACTTTACAAATAAATTACAACATTAATTTATGTCAGTCTGCTTAAGAAACGGATAGTAACTGACAGAAACCCGCAGAGGATGCTAAACAGACACTCTTATCTAAACAATGCGGCGTCTGTTAATTAGCATAAGAAAGGGACCCAGAACAAAGCTTCACTAGGATAGCATGAATAAACATCTGGCTGAGCTACAGTGAAATGTGTACCAAATGTACTGATGACATACACATTAGAAAAAAAAAGGACTGACTCGTGGACTAGTGGTAACCACGTTTAACATTGTCAAGCCCCTTGCTTGAATCTTGGGCCAAAAAAATGTAGAAATGTAGAACAGCTCAGCTTCTAATAACAGTCCAAAGTTAGGTTTTTGGTGGTATTACACCACCGTACGTCGGTCATGGCGTTTGCTTTCCCTCCGGTCGTGTCAGACTGTCATCCTATCCGCAGAGAAGAATGAGGGGATAGGTTAGGTACACTACATAATGTATGTCACGCTCGCGTCAAAAACCTATATTCAGAGAGCCACTAACCAATCGGTGATCACTTCCGGTTTCAAACCTGTTGGTCACGGAGACATCCCTAAATATATGCTTTCGGTCCGTCATAACAAAGTCTATCTCGTTCCGTGTCACAGTATCGGGGCTTCTGCCTTGTGCACTTCCTATGGGGCTTCTTCTTAAAATAGGAGTTCAGAAGAGGCCCTCTTTCTCGTGGAAGTTTACCAGCATTTGGCTCCCGCGATTTCGACTTCCGACTCGATGTGGTCCCAAAATCGATTCGACAACATTTTGTACCTTGGCATTAAAGTATATATAAGAACAACAACCCCATAACAACAACATTGAAGTGGGCCTTACAGATGTTATGTAAGACCGTTGAGACATCGTCATAAGTTGTCTCCACGTCGTCATCGGAATGTGTATTGGTTGGTGCGTGTACTTGTGTCACTTTGAGGCTTACTGAGTTTAAGTATAAGATAACCCGACACGCTAGAGATTTCGACGATGTTGCCTACGAGGGACTTGTTCACGAGGAATCCCACGCCGCCTTGTGATGGAGTGTCGGCGTTCCCTGTAGTAGAATAGTTGACCCGATGGCAGATTTAATGTGTCCTCACTTTGTCTTCGGACTTCACATATCCCCAGAACGTGCCATCGGATTTTTCCCAGTTCCACTTCCAGCTCAACCAAGTGGTTACCTAGTCTAAGTGTTCGTCCGTTATACGTAGCCAGGCCAAATCGGTGGTAGCGATCCGTAACCCGGAGATTCTTAGCACAGCTTGTTCTACGGTTACCGTGGGCGCTACCGTGGCCAGGACTAGTGGAACTACCGGGAACTAGGGGCCGAATTCTACTGCTGTCCGGAACAATTGAAAAATCGTAATAACATTTTTTCGTATGGTTCGATTCGGGATTCGAAAATGGGGCCTCACATCTGTGGCTGGACATACTTACCGCTAGACCACGAGGTAGTCGGGTAATTACACAAGTCATACGCAGACCTGTACATGTTACACGTGAACATACCTGCATAAATCACTATACATATATAAGTTACCATACAATACATGCGTTAGAGGCCGCGTTTGGGAGGTGGGAGTGTCGGCCTTCGATTAGATGTCACCATGTCCGGTCAATAGCTGACGCTTTACCCGATTGCGTCACAAGTAGGGTAATGACTTCCAGGTACATGTACGAACGTCGATTTCTATGTACAACACCTTTCAGGATTGTTCACTTCAGGCTTTTCGCAGCTAGACAAATTATAAGGTTGTAATAAGATATAGTGCGGTGAGAGATAATGCGGTGTCATAAGAGATGATAACTCGGGTTAGAGTAACAAATTGTCGGTCTGTCTGGTTTTCGCAAAATATACTCAATGGATTTTCATGCGGTTTTCACCCACGACTAGACGCTCACCATGAAAGTGTATAATATGTTATGGGAACAATCTGGATACGCTCTTTTTTATTTATTTTTTCGGAATGACTTAGTACTGGTTCGTGATGATGTTGCACCCGCCTCTACAATACATTGGACTGGCGAAGACTTTTGTGCCTGCTAGCTTCAGATACGGACCCTGTTGTTGACTGGGTGGCTGGCTAGTTAAGATATATTTATTGCGCTGGGTTTTTATAAGTTAGTGTTAAGCGATGACACGAGCTGGGGGACAATAAACCGGTGATAATTGACCGAAAAATTACCGCAACCTTAAAACGAACGCCGACACGTCGGATATTCACGAGACAAAAACTTCAAACTTCCGGGTCAAAACAAGACAAAAAATACCGCAGACTTTTTTCACGACCCAAATTAGTTGATGTGACTCGCTAAACGAAAATAGAGGAATGCAGCTTAGCGGTTAACGGTTTCACTTCCCGGTTTCCATCTGAAATTGAATCCAGTTTTTATGCTTGAAGTGCTTTCGAGAAGTAGGAAAAATACTTACCATACCTGGCTGCGAGCGGGCCAACGGGTTATGTAATTGGGTGTCTGTTCGCGTAACCGTTTTGCTGGGCAGATAAAAATTTATGAATACCTACCTCAGTACCTACTCTGTTTGCTTAGCTTCTTTTCTATATGTTTATCAGTTTGTCTACGGTGTTGTGAAGCAGTGCATAAATTTATTTCTATTCCACTGTAGTCTATTGTCTACATGTATGAACGAGTGTTTGTTACTATGAGACCATATATTGGTCAAACGGATTTGGACCAATCAAATACCATTTATGTTATTTTAGAGTGAAAATTTATTACTGAACGACTAAACTTTAATGGTTTATATAATTCATATCGCATTATGTTAGCATTAGTGCAGCAGATGATATGTGTTAGTTTAACATCGATGAACTCAGCCGGCCTCTTGGTCTGTATATATTTGTCAGGTACATTTAAGTTGAATATAAATGTTTTGCTGCTATAGATTTTATACAACAAAACCACGAGTTTTAATCCCATAAAAGACAACAGTCGAATTACCGAATAAAAAAAACTTACGCCTATAGACATACACACAAGATCGGAGATCTCAGGTATGTATGCCCATAAGTTTGTATGTGTTTTTATTACTGTCTTCTTTCTGAAATATGGGAGGACAAACAATCAATCAGTGAATTTTGACGACTACCTACGTCCGCATTGCTGTTGTTCCAATGGGCCACCGGCTACTCAGAAACGAACTACGCACGAAACGCGACATCGAAGCTGTCTCTTGACTCCGGTAACGGGTGAGCGAGAAGTGAGAAATTTATTTGTTGTATGAAATACTAAATACTGTTGTATGAATAATATATGTAAAAGAGTAGGTACCCCTCCTATACGAAGAGAGGACTAAAGAGCAGGAGGTGGTGCCGCTCTCTGTACCCCTCTTATAAGAAGAGGGAAAAAAAGAGAAAAAGTGGTGGTACTTTTGCGCACGGAGCAATTGGCGAGGATGTGAATCTCACCCCATTGCGTTGTCCCAAAGTTGGTGGGGTAGTTCCACGATGCAGGACAACCCCATCTGTGGAGGTGACGTGGGTCCCTTCGGGGACTGACTTGCCGTCGAGATGCCTTGATGATTGTTCCAGGGCACGTCACCAAAGGCGGCACTGGTGGCACTCGCGGTATTTTTTGTGAGTATTCGGCACTATATAATGTGCCGCGAGCCCCACACACCACCGGACCCCACCCAGAGCCAATGAATGCGCGTAAATGCGTTTCCCCGTGTCAATAATATAATAGAAAAGGAAAGGTATTAACCTACTAACTGAAGTAAGTACTGACCTGCTCTAAGATCACAAAGTATTTAGTCAATGCCAAAGTGTGTAGGGGTACCATAAAACACCACTGCGTACCCGGGAAGATAAAAATTACGATATTTGTTACCAACTGTCCAAAATTACTAGTACTTACTGGATTCCAAATAAATAATCTAACATTTTGAGTTAGTGGAATGCTGCATTGCAAAGGAATTGCGTACGATCGGGGAGTTACTCTCGTTCACATGACACCGATGTTAACTGACAGCTAGTCTGACGCGTTGTATAGTTTGCGAGAAGCCGGAGGAAACGAGGGAAACGCAAGTGTATAAAATAATTCGAATGTCTATTGGCATCGGTAATCGCCAAAAGGCAGCTATTGGTTCCCCCCCCCCCCCCTCTATAAAAAATAATTAAAAGTGAAAATATAAAACTCGACAGCTTGAAATATTTTTAATTTATCTAACATTAAAAATATTTCAAGCTGTCGAGTTTTATATTTACTTGTTAAAGCTAACTACTGATAGTTTTACCAGACAAATCTAAATACAATAATAATATTAGTTAATTGTCACAAGTTAATTAATAAAAAATAGTAATGTAATTAATTAATGAATTATATTATTGAATATAATAATCTGGCGACACCTCAAACATTAAAATCCGTCCAAACCTTCGGGCTGGAGCAGGGTAGCAACCTACATACATACATACACATATGCTCGAAAAACATTACCCTCCTTCTGACACGTTAAAGTAAAAAGAGTTTAATTACAGTTAGGTACTAATATCCAATTCTGTGGAAAAATCTTTGCGGGATCACTGCACACTATAAAAAAAAACTATAGAATCCAATTTGGACTATAATTATTTTCGTAAACTTCAATGAATATATTATCACGCCCCAATAGTTCCACGTGGCGGTCGCGTATTTATTGTTCCCAGTTTGATAAACTCATTGCAAACCACACGCTCCATTGACCGCAGCAACTCGAATTTAATCGGATTATAAATGTCATTATCAAATATATAATAATGTGCACATCGTATACTACATAAATGTCACTGTCAAATATATAATAATGTACACATCGTGTACTACATAAATGTCACTGTCAAATATATAATAATGTACACATCGTGTACTACATAAATGTCACTGTCAAATATATAATAATGTACACTTCGTGTACTACATAAATGTCACTGTCAAAGATATAATAATGTACACATCGTGTACTATGTAAATGTCACTGTCAAATATATAATAATGTACACATCGTGTACTATGTAAATGTCACTGTCAAATATATAATAATGTACATATCGAGAAATCTGAGCCTTTTTTCGACTACCGGCGCCCTTAAACATCCACATAATTACTATGCAGATGCGTTGCCCTTCGTCCCCCCTCCCCCAAATGGGCCACCGGCTACTCACTAAGATGTCAGTTTACGGTGGTATTATGTGAGCAAGAGGTCGTACCGGCCCAATTCCGTTGCACAGGAGGATGACTACATTACACTAGTAAAGCACTATGCATGGGATTGCCTCCTCTCATGCAGCATGGCACTACCTCTTCATAAAATATTATGATAGATTTTGAGAAATTGGATGAGTGTAAATATAGTATTGGGGGAAAAGAGAAATGGGAAACCTTTCACGGCTTTGTTGGCCCTCCGATAAATATTAAATAGAGAACAAAAAAGCTCATGTGACAAATACACAACCATCCTTCTGTCAAGTGAAACGCGGTAGCTCGTTCTGCATCCAATTTGAAATTTGTGTAATATCATTTTCATAAATACGCAATGGTTAAATATTTCTCGAATAGTAAGTACATTGTTGACACAAAAACGGTACTAATCGGGTTCCACTTTGGTGTACTAAGAATTTAGTTAAAAGTTATAGGCTATTTTCTGTCATAATTCCAATGCTGAATAAATATTTTCTTTATGTTAGTTACAATTTAAATAAGAATGTAGCTTTAAACTGTGTTCATTTTTTTATAGAATATGGGGGCAAAGGAGAAATCTGAGCCTTTCCACGACTACCGACGCCTACAAACATCCACATAATTACTATGCCGATGCGTTGTCCTCTTCCCTCCCCCAATGGGCCGCCGGCTAATCACAAACCGCACGGAACGCGATACTGACGATGTCACTTTACGGCGGTTATTATGTGAGGGAGAGATCCTCCCCCCACCCCAAATGTGCCACCGGCTACTCACAAACCGCACGAAACGCGAAACTGAAGATGCCACTTTATTGAGGCATAATGTGAGCGGGAGGTACCACCTCGGTCGTGGCGGCCCAATTCCGTGGCACAGGAGGATGACTACATCCTAGTCAATCACATGCACGGCACAGCTTCCACCTATGCAGCATGGCACTACCTCCTCCGAATATTGCATTTTTTTTAATTGCGCGCTAAGAAGTGTATACTTTATTTTACTTAATATTTTGCCTCAGTCTCTTAGACTTAGCGATTTTAGAATACATAATTGGAAATCTAATGTCGCTAAGTCTCTCAGTGTCTCAACAAGTACGTAGAAGTCATTACGTTGTGCCTATTTCCAAGTACTACCCGTCTATTTTATTGACACAGACAAAGAATATGAAATAACATCACGTAATGTCCAAAGAAAATGATTAGACACGTATACTTCTGTAACCCATTTGTTATATTGTATATGAAATAATAAAACATTGTAATAAAAGACAGAATGTGAAGCGTAATATTGACTTTAGCATGCAAGTACTATTAAATAAAAAATATTTGTATGTTTCTTAATATCTACCGCAAAATCTATAGAAGGAGTTCGTTTGAAATATGGCATTGATATAAATTACAATCTAGAATAACAAAAAACCGCGGTGCAAATCTACGGTGCGATGGTTCTACAAGTTCCTCTTATCACACTGTAATGTTCCGTTGATTACTGTAACATTACTTCACAAGGCTACTATCGGTAAGGACGAACAAGTCATGAGGTCATCAGGTAATAGACAAGTGATAATTAGTTTTGAATTGACACTTATAATTGTTGACATAAATCATTTTCGACACATGCTTGCCGCCATCATTATTATCACTAAATCACCAATGCGCAGAAGAAAATTAGTTTTGAATACGTTGTTTGGTTTGACTTTTAATAATTAAAGGCTTTGCCTGTTTTTTGGAGTTTCATTCTTAAGAAATGATATTTGAAGTCCACAAACTGAAAAAAAATATGAATACTTAAATCGTTCAGCAGAGCGCTTTACGCTTTACAACGCTTTACGCTTTGTATACGCCTACATGTCTTGCCCACCTGTCGCTTCAGAATGATGTCTATTCTTAAAGAGTAAATTCCAGTTGCGTGACGGAGCTGACGCATATTTTTCTTTTCTTCTTCATACACTTTTCAAAGCCTAGTAGGGCAAAGCCATCAGTGGGATAATTTTGTTGACAACCAACTTATTAACACAACCTGAGTGTGGTGTAACGGTGTGGGTGTCGCCTGTTAAGACCGTTAGCCGCGTGGGGTCCTGGTTTCAACCCCCAGGTCCGGCAACTGTTATTAAATGTTTCTCAGATTATTCTGAGCACGCATTACATTGTCCGGGATCGGAATGTTCCCGAAGTGGAGATAGACTTGCCACCTATGACGTCATGGACCTCAGTATCTTGACTAGTCGTAGGTGTTCCAGTATATCTACTGGTCTAACGTGTTGTGGATGTACTAGAAGGAAACGTGAAGGTACTTTTTTTACAACCTGAGTCGCTAAAATTCTATACCTAGCCAGTATTTTCTTTTAGATTTCGAACAAACGAATACACAAGAAGGAAGTTTTTTGATTTCGAAGTTAAGAACAGCCCGTGTTCAGTGTACGGAAATGATCGGAACCACGTTGAGCAACTCAACGTGTGGCAACCGACATGTAATTATTGGAGCAACAAACCATGGTGTCTCGTGTCACGCACCAGACACTATCTGCACCCACATCGCGGTTTCACCCACTATCAGCATCTGCAATTAGGATTACGGCTATCTCGAATCGTTATAGGATTCAAAATAGACAGAACTTTCTACACACTTTTGAAACGAGATCGTATATGTTGATTTCTTTGCAGGAGTGTTTGGTTGTTAGGTAAGAAAACACTTCTTCCGATAAAAATATTTGATGGGCTGTTTGTTACTTCGAGCTAGCAATCCATTCCGGCTTTGTGAATAACAGGGACATTTATATAATAAATGATACACTATTTTTCTTACGATCCTATCTATTGGCGAATGAAAGTCCATCCATCCAGAAAACCGGTCACATACAGACAGCTTTAGGGCTGTTTGTTTTATAATATGTATTGATTACGATAATTCGACATTTCTATGACTTTATATCAGCCACAGTTATGAGCGGACGTGAAAGACGTTAGGATGAGACGAATTTATTAGAAATTCAGAAAGATTAAGAAGTGTGTATATAATATGTGCGACTTCTGCAGGACGTGCTCGCTGTATCTTGAATCAATTACAACTCCTAAAGATCAAATGCATTCATCAATCTCGAAGTTGAAGTAACACTGGGCCATCATGTCTTTAGCTTATATTTCCTTTTTTTTTTTTTTGTTTTAATTAATAAATTCAATAAAATTATTTGCCATGCAGAGTAAGGCGAAGTAGAGGCTTTAAAACTAAGACATTAAATTGTACTAAATAAACCTTTCCGAAATATATTTATTTTCGCCAACCTCGCAAACTGATATTAAGATTTGAAACAAATTTAGCTTCTGTTTGTACACGTTGCACAACGAGAAAACACTCACCAGCCGACTGATAATGCATGTGATTCAGGAGCCAACTGGTATCAAAATATAGAAGTTATGCAAACATTCATGTTATACCGGCCGCACAATATGATAAAACAAATTTTTATAACAATGGTGCTGTATCTTCTTGACCTCCCTCCTCCAGTGGTGCTGCACATTATTATCAATGGCATAATTGGAGCGTATATTCAATGTGTACTTACTAGCACCACGATGTCATCCACATAAATTCTATCCCAAGGGAACCATTTTTTTGTTTTGGAAAGAGTATTCTAAATTGTAATCCATATTGGTTCTGCTGGCAGTGCGTAGGTGCTCTTGATACTCGAAAGATAAAACCACCTACCGTGATACACAAAAAGTTCATGTGCCAAAATTCATTCAGTAGACGGCGTGGCAGAATAGAAAGTTTTTTTATGGCATAAGGGGGTGAACGTGCAATCGGATCCATTTGATGACTACCGACATTCCCATGATAGTTGTGCAGATGCGTTTTCGTCCTATCGTCCCCCCC